>VZRQ01007578.1:0-153154 GCA_013397975.1 Machaerirhynchus nigripectus | reverse complement strand
TTTTTTTTTTTTTTCAGTTATTAAAAACAGGTTAAATAAATAAGAAGTATCTTTTTTTGGTCCTTGAAAAGATTTTTTTTGTGAAAGATTTTAATTCAAAGCATAAATATAATGTTTAGAATCTTAGAAATTTTTCTCTTAATTAACCCAGTTAAACAATGATAGATACACTAGAAAATCCATCTAATCAAGAATAAAAATCTCACAGATGTGCTGCTGCAGATACACAGTTAAAAACATGTAAAGGCTTCCAATGAACACCTTTGAAGTATTTTGAGATCCTTCACTGCAGATGACTGTATACTCTGTGCATTATTATATCACCACGTTGGTGCTAAGGGGTGATATTCTGGACCCCAGCTTCCATAAGAGAGATTGCTTTGGGGTAAATCAAATAAATACATGCAAAATATCATTCATAGTAGTAGCAAGTGTTACCTCTTAGTAGCATGGAAGGCCACATCAGAACCGAGATTCTTTTGTGTTATGCATCCACAGGCATCTGTAGGCATCCACAATATGCCTAAAGTTGTATAGTTACTGTTTAATTAAACCACTGGTTTTTTCGGGTTAAATTTGTGCCGTTTCTGGGGCAATCTAGTGTGTGACTAATTACTGTCTCTGTAAGCTATTTGCCCACGTTGTGCTTTAATTAAAAGTGAGCTCTGATTGCCTTGTAATATAGCGAGGGCTGCTGCCTGACTGTTCACTCAGTAGATTGGCAGAAACTTTAAGCTTCTAGTCTACTCAGAGGTAAACAGGATTATTGCTAGATATTTCATATGCCATGAAATATATTTTTTTTCCCTAGGAGTGAGTGGATGAGTTTAGAGGCCAGAGATTTAAGCCTTTTTTAACTCATGGTAGAAGAAAGTGAGCAAGTTGAAATTTCTCAAACCTCACCTTTTATTTTTTCCATAGATAGAGCATAGACTTCATATGCTTTATTATTATCCTGTACTTGGTTACAATAGGGAGGTTGTGAGGTGAGAAGAATAGCATTTAATTCCAGTTTCAGTCAAATGAACACTGTGAGAAGTGGTTTCATCCTTTTACTCCTTTCTAAGCCGCTTGGTAGTGGCCAAGGGCATTTTTATAGCACAAGGACAAGATGAGAAAACCCAACACCCCACTAGAGAGTTGCTGAATTGCCTCACATGGAGAATTCGTTTCAGGGGAATGATTCAGCCTGGCACTTGAGCACGTAGTTTTGCAGCAGCTTCAGACAGAAGTGTAATCTAATGCTCTGGTCTGAACAGTCTCTTGCAGAACATGCGTATCGTAGTTTCCACCTTGCCCTTGTTCCCTGCATTGAGATGGATCCTTCTGAGCTGCATCGGGGGATGGACAGAGAGGGCCAAGGAAGTCCACAGTAGAATGCAAAGCTCTGCGCTGCCTGAAAGGACAACTGTCTTGGGTGCCAGTGATAGATATGCCAGAGGGAAAAAAACCTTGATGACTTCACAAATCACAGAATCACAGAATGGTTTGTGTTGGAAGGAACCTTAATGATTACCTAATTCCAACCCACTTGCCATAGGCAGGGACACCTCCTACTAGACCAGGTTGCTTAAAGCCCCATCCAGTCTGGCCTTGAACACTTCCAGGGATGGGGCATCCACAATTTCTCTTAGCAACGTGTTCCAGTTCTTCACCACCCTCACAGGAAAGAATTTCTACCTAATATCTAATCTAAAGTATAAAGACATTCCCCCTTGTCCTATCACTATATGCACTTGTAAAAAGTCTCTCTCCATCTTTCCTCTAGGCTTTCTTCCAACACTGGAAGGCAGCAGTTAGGTCACCCCTGTGTCTTCTCTTCTCCAGGCTCAACAATCCCAAATCTCCTAGCCTTCCCTCACAGGAGAGGTGCTCCATCCTTCTAATCATCTTTCTGCTCATCTTCCCACTGATGAACAGTGAACCTTGGCTATCAAACCTAGCTCCGTCCTACCTGCACAAGGTTCCTTTTGTTCTGAGACTTCAGATATTCCCATGCTCCTATTTCGATGGATCCAAGGGTAAAAATGAGCTTCTACTTCCATCTTTTAACTTTTCAGGGTCAACCTGGAATCCAGGTACTCCTACACTACCCTGTGTCCCTACACTACCATTTGTGTTCACTTTCTTGGAATCTCTCTCATTCAGTCTTTCTTTTTCTTGCTTATAAGTCTTTCCAACTCACCACATCTTTTTTTGGAAAAACTTTGAACCTCCTGAACCTTCATCCTCTTCACTTACTCCTACTGAGGACTACAAAGGTACCTTATTTTCCTATTAAAAGGAACATTGTGGGGAAAAAATCCCCAAACCAACTTATATTGCTGATAGTCACTAAAGAACAAGAAAAATCAGACTTAAAGCAATTTAGAGCTTGTCTTTTCTATATCTGCAGGTTTGAGACAAATGCAGTTAATCAGCCTACATGCCAGAGAAGAGCAGATAATTTTATGTCCCTTTAATTCTGAATTGGGGCCATCTTAATCAGGCAATATGTGCTGTTTACTTTCATTGACTTTTCTCTATCAGACACCTTGGCTGTTTACTAATGGCAGTGCTTACCCATCATTTATCATCACGTAGAACTGTAACCTTTTGGAAAGCAGAAGTCAGCATCGCTTTGCCAGTTTTCAGAATGTGGACAGAATCAATAACAGATCAAACTGTCTACATCAAAGTGTCCTGAAGAAGAGGCAAATTGGGCTTTTTAGCAGAGGCCACTACATAATTTTTGAACTACCTGAGTTTCACCTGAGATTCTCCTGAGTTTCCCCATGGCTTTCTCCAAAAGGTAAAAATGTAACTGTTTCTGAACACTGGGAGGGAGTCTTTGAACACACTTCGACACATGAAGACACCTTATGTAGCTCGTAGACAACAGATGGGGCAGATATGCTCACTTCCACTCATTCACTATTGGGTATCAAGATTTAAAAAGAGGACACCTTTTTGTTCATTTTGGGCAGTTAAAAAAAAAAAAAATTCTGAATCCTGTTTATTCAGAAGGACAATCAATAAGACTCTCCTTGGGTGTTCTGGGGCAATGCCTCAGCAGCAATTACTCCTTTCTGATGCTATTTTGCATCAAACCCTTTTCAGTTTTTAAGGCTCATTCTATCGTATTTGTGCACGTGCAACTCATAATCTGCAAAGTATTCGCATGCCACCAACTGCATGTTTCGACTAAAGCATTAGGGTGTCTCGCTGAATAGTGAAAGCCCTATAAATTGTTCCATCAACACACTTCATACGGAAATATGCACTTAACAGTGCAAACTACAATAGTACTTGCAGTAAAATGAACCTAATTTTTTCTTCTAGTTATACAGAAGCCCAGAAATATTGACGTCACTGAGCTTGATTTCAGTGAGTTTTGGCACCTATTTATCATAAATTCTGTGATCGGGAGAGATTCTCTCTGGGATCAGAGAAACCGTACCTGGGCACAAACTGAAATACATACAGGAGGTTCCCTCTGAGCTTTAGGAAACACTTTTTCACTGTGAGGCTGAATGAGCGCTGGCACAGGTTGCCCAAGAAGGTGGTGGATTCCTCATCCTTGAGATCTTCAAAAGCCTTCTGAACATGGTTCTGGGCAACTGGCTCTAGGTGGCCCTGCTTGAGGAAGGGGAGTTGGACTAGGTGACCTCCAGAGGTCCCTTCCAGCTCTGTGACTCTGTGATTCATGTACCACCTACAGGAGCTGTAGAATTTAGAATTTAGCCCTCAGTTGCTTTTATCCAAGGGAAAATCAACCCATCTCTTAAAATGTCCTATTAAAAGGTACTCATAAAGTGATACATGGAAAGTGAAATAGGGTTGAAATAAGCAGTTTTGTCAACAACATTTAGAATGTAACATTTTGAACTCTTAGTACAATTTCCTTAGCTCTCTGGAAATACCTGGTTTGACTGAAATGATTATTCTTCAGAGATAATGGAATCTTTGATTTCAGGAACCATTTGAATAATACATCAGGATTTTTTTTGTTTAATCTGGTAAAAAAAAAAAAGCAATTGCATTTTTCTCTTTAGGAACAATCTGGTACTTCTATCTTCAAAGCTGTTATTTACATATCAACAGCTTTGTTCATTTCCTCTGTTCTTTGGCCAAGTGTGAGATTACAATGAAAGCCAGAGAAGGGGTGGCAGCTCCATTGAGTCAGATCAAAAGAGGCAGAAAATGAGTAAACAGGACTATTAGGAGGAATAAACAATAAGGACAAAAATAGCAAAACTGGGTGGGGTTTGTGTGTTATTTAATTTAATTTCACATTTCTTTGCTAATTGTAAAATCTTGTCAGATATCCGAAAATGATTTTTCCCCTTTAACCAAGCTGGTGCTTTTCCATTGGGCAAATACACCATTGCATTTATTATCCACACCCATGTGTTAATGATAATACAATAAAGATACTTGTTAATAGTTTTTTGTGTAGGAACAACTTTGCCTGTATGCTTTTCTCATAAAAGTCTTTTGTTGTCCCATGATGGCATTATCAGTAGGGACAGCATTTCTAGTAAACATAAAATGAAGTAAAAACCTAAATATGCCATTATTTACTAGCAGCCAGTCATGTATTGGAATAGAATTTGGCACTGGATTTATATAGTTTTAAAGATGTTGAACCAGGTTCAGGCATGAAATAAGACAAAAGAAAAAACACAAAAAGTGGAAGACAGTGATTTAAAAAAGAGAATAGAGGCACACCTGTTGTTTAAATGGAATGGCATCAGATACCAGTGCACAGTGCTGCTACTTCCACAACAAAACAAAGTGCTCTTTTCCACACCTTGTGACAAAACATCTGAAGACACTTAATGCATTTATAAGCAAACCTCTCTTGGTAATGAAACCAAGGAAAGAATTAATAGCATTGAGACAGAAAGCTGTAGCTGACAAAGGAGAAAAGGAAGGAGGATGACAAATCAATCACAGAACAGCAATGAATGGTAAGATCATACTTGTATCATACTCTTTTCTTACCCTTTGACTTTTCTCATATCCAGTCCTTGCAAGTTCTCACAACCCATCAGTGGCAACACAGTTTGTCTAGTGCAGGAGTAGGCCGAGTGATAAGGGTACTATGTAGTACTTACTCCAGGTTAAATATTAGAAATTGAAAAAGGACTGAGGAAAATTTTTGCCTTTGGGAAAAAAGAATGTATTTTAAGGTTCTGTGCACATCTCATTGGCTGATGGCTGGGGCAGATGTGAACCATTCTCTGCTTTTCCAGGCAAGCTTGGAAAGGGACGTTGTAGTGATGTCTCTGGACACAGGAGATGGTTGTTAAGATCTTGAGCTCCTTTTGCTTCCCTTAAGCTTTCCTGTTTCTTACTGTTTGGAAGGACTAGCTGTCACCTAGGTGACTCGCTCTTCTGCGCTTCTCAAAGTGGTTTGCAAAAGAGGGTAAGCACTTTTACACAACACTGCAATAGCAAGTCTGTTCTGTGAATTAGAGCAGAGTCTGAAAGAGAATGTGAGGTGTGGGTACAAGGATTTTTTCAGCTATCAATAAAGTACAGGTGTCTCTGAGGCTGGGTGCATCTTTGGAATAATAGTCACCACCACCATACAATGTGTCAAGATGAAGAGAGAGTGCATTGCCCTTCTGAAAAGAGGAATTTGAGCGGAATGTAATTGCTCGTATGGATGTCAGCCAGTGCACCTGGGCTCAGTCACCATAGCAAACCCTAATTCCTAAATAGGAATTCAGGAGAAATGTTCTGTGGCACTATATAAATTCCCAGAACTGTTTGTGTAGTTTATATATTCATCTTCACTTTCAGAAATGACATTTTCTCTTATGTCTAGCACCTAATGATCAAAAAAGAAATTTCTTATAACTCTGTCAGGATTGTGCAGCTAATTGGGCTGAGACACCAAGATGACAAATACTTTAATCCTTTTACTTCAGATATTTCAATATTGGAAAACAGAATAGATCGCATATTTACATGGTATATCTTGACCAAAAAATATCAGCTTCGTTTATGTTGATTTTTATCAGCTAAGTCTCCAGTCCAGAAATCGGAAGCATATCAAATTGCCGACAAAATCTTGGTTCCTTCTTCTCACTGCTTGGGCAGAGGAATCTCAGTCCCACAGACACAGGACTGGCTACTTGCTCACATTGGAGTGTGTGAACCAAAATGTTCCTTCTCATCCTCCACACTTGTGGAGTACTTTTTACTCGACAAAAGTTGCTAAGCCAGCATTGAACCTGGAGCCAGTTTAGAGCCAAATTTTGGCTGATAGTTCTTTACTGAGAAGATAATAAAGATCCCTGGAAAGGGTCCAGTGGGCGTCTCCCCTGCTGGACATGTTCTGCCACAAAAACACCCAAGTCTTCACCTTCTGGACAAACAGTGGCACCCTGTGCTTTATCCATGACTACTGTCTTTTAGTGCTAAAAGGACCTCCCAATTGGACAGGATCATCTCAGCTGCAAAAAGGAGTGGTAGTTGTGGAGATATCTGATAGCAATGACCCAGCTGAGGACTAAGGTCAGGCCCCAGCTCTGAGGTAGCCCTTCTGTCACATGAAGTTTTGATATTCTTGTGCGGAAGTCCATTCATCTGGGGCTTCTTTTTCAGGGTCGATTGTCACCATTCATTACCAATAAATTCAGATAGATGGCTAAGCCTCTAAGACCAAGTTTAAACCAGATTTTAAAATCAAGGAGAAGAAATAGCTCTCTCTGGATATGGCCTTAGCTGTGATTTAGGTGAGCCTGCTACAGAACACAGGACAGATGAAAAGTAGATAGTTTCTGAAATTTTCTTGTGAAGTTTGTCACAAAACTTAGAGTAGCTGCTTATTAGAGGATGTTCTTGTCCACTACAGTGATGTGTAAGGTAAATCACAGGGCATTAACTCTTGTAAAGAATCTCAGAGTCCTGAAAGTCAAGTGAATGCCTTTATGAAGAAGAAAAGGCTGTGCTAGGCAAGGCCACATTATCTCTAAGGCCCTCATTTCCTCCATAACTAAAGTTATTAAAGTATAGATATTTGGACATGTACTGGAGCATCAGATTGGATTTTTAGCCTTTTACCAGTTTTTCCTTTATTTTCTTCCTTAGGATCAATCTGCAGCCATTAGCTTAGACTAGAATACCTTGCTGTGGCTTGTCCCCTGGGCAGGCTCTGTAAGCAGTGTTCCAGGAGTATTGTGCTTTCATGGTGTTTGCTATTGCTGTCCTCAAGCTGAATATCGAAACAGGAAGAAAATTCAAACAACAAACTGAGGGGAAGATATATCGCATTTAGCAAGGCAGCCAATACTGGGCTGTGGTAACTATGTGAAAAAGTAGGACACTGCCACTAACAAGGTTTAATCAAATTTCTAAGGTTATTATATTGCATCAGCACATATTCAGAACTACCCTTTGTACATGAATCATATTAGGAATTCCTGATACTGGTGTGTATAAAAACATTGATATGTCTTGTCACTGTATTAGAGATAGGTGTCCCAGCTACTTGGAACTGTGGAATATTAGCTGACACCAATCTTTCCATAGATAAGTGATATTTGGATGTACTTTTCTGGCATATTATAATGAATTGAGACTACTACCTAGCTCAGAAAAATAAGCAAAATCAATTAATTTGAATCAAACTAATTCATTAAATTAATTCAATTAATGCGTTTCTTTTGGATGATGACAATTAATCAATTCCCATGTAGTATGTTGTGTTTTCATTTCAGTAGTGTTTCTCACATACATGGATGTGCATGGCAGCAAACTGAATTCAGACTGTGGTGGCTACAAAAGGATGTCAATCACACCAGCCTCAGCCTGCCAAATTTAATTTAAAATTTATAGCGCTCCTCCATTTCTGAGCTGCATATCTGAAATATAATGGCCTTTGGTCTTGAGATTAATTCTTTATCCTTCTTTGACCCACTTCTGACCTCACAGCCGTTATTCATTATATTTTACACTATTTATATTTGGATTAACTTGATTTACAGGAAAGGAAAATGGAAAATATGAGAAAAGAACATTTTGGGAAGATGCCTTGACTAACATTGAGGTCAATTTGTGCAATTTTACTGAAGCTGGTCAGTTTACTCCCACATGTATTTTAGTAAAATGCAAGCATTTACTTTTCTGTTAACACACAGAGCTTTCTATTTGGGAAAAAATAAAACCTGATCACAATATATTTAGTCTAACCAGTATTATAGAACATAAACTAATGTTTTGGTATTTGTATTAACAAGGTATTAACAATTCAGGCTGGTGATGTAACATTATGTGCTGTGCACTGCTTGCCTTCTTATTAACAACATCTCTGAATGCTATTGAGTCTTTGTGTTTTAGAGAAGATTTCAACCTGTTTGGTTTCAAGAGCACAACAAAGTTCAAGCAGGAGACTATTTAAGGAAGGCCAGAAGGAACATGATTTCAACAAGTCCCTGCTGAAAATCGTATCTAATATTTAAACTAAATATATTTTCGTGTTCTCATTCAACCATCTTCTCATCTTGGCTGTCTCTGAGTTACCCAGCATGATCTAGGCAACTCCCTGAAGGCCTTCATATTATTGCTCTTTCAATCTATTTGTATTCAAGATGGTGTTGAAAAGCATCAGATAGATATAAAGCAGCCAGTTTGGAACACCTGCGGACAATAAGGGAAATCAGGTGTTTTCAGGTTGATAGCTTTGTTCTCATGTCAGATTTTCTGCTTAACAGCCATTAAAGCAGCAAACTTGCAAATGTTGTATTGGTGTCTAATGTTTCCAGCTGCCTTTAGATCAGTCAGTCCTATCAGCTGGGTGGTTGATATCTCTCAGGGACATTTTCTTCAGTTTAACCTGATTGAGTATAGTACCAGTCTAAATACCTGTGAGATCCTCTCTCTGTAATGGATTTAACACAAACAAAGGCATCACATAGCCATCATCTGGGGGAAAGCTGAGTCTCCAGTTGCAAATTTTAAAACCTTGGTTCACCTTTGTCATTAGTATTCTGAGAAAGAAACACAGGATTCATCCCACCCTGTTTAAGAAGGTTAAAACAAAGGTTTAGGCCAAGTATCTGTGGTCTCATGATAGCAGCAAGAGACAGGAGGCCCTGAAGGGTCATGGACTCAATCCCACAACAGGTGTCTCAAGGAGGAGCCCACTCCTCTGACCCTAAGCATTGCCTTGAGGATGGTACCATCTGCGTAACCTCAGAAAGCTGACTTTAGGTGAGATAAATCCTGTCCTTCATGATTAAGATGTCTCTCACATGGCTTGATAAAAGACGAGTAAATTAGATTTGATAAAGAGAGCTGCCCAGTGGCAGCTGGAACAATAATTTATGAGTGCCAGTCCCACATGCAGATGATGAGACTGTGCACCCTGTCATTGGATTAGGAAGCTTTCATTTTCTAATGGGTTTACGTCCTGCAGAAAGTCATGGTACGCCGGAAAGACTGTTTTGCATTTCTTATCTGTGAGAATTAAGTTACATGGGACATTTCAGGATTTACCATATAGAGTTTATGCCTCTTAATATGCTCATCTCAATAAAATATATGGCAGTTGAAGATGGCTCATGTAAGATACAGGGTAATTAGTCATTTATATAGCTCACTCTGCTACAAACCAAATCAGCTTCTATATAAATGTCTAGACAGCACATTAGTGCTTTGCCCAGCCAGCCCAAGAATATGAAAGTGAGAAAGATAAAAGTATCCCTGCTTCCTAAACTCCTTGATAACATTTACCACACTCCCCACTGTCCTTTGTATTTTGCCAGATAAACCCCAAGCATGCAGGTCCCATACTTCAATGTGTCTGTTATGCTGAGTTCATATGAGGTTATATTTCCATAAGTCCCATTGAAATCAGTATTTTTTTTTTGTTCAGAGTGTTGACGTCAGAGAGATTTGAGGTGTCTCTCAGGACAGTGTAAAATCAAGATCTGCTCTATCCACTGCATTGGTTTTTCAAATATATTATCAACTAGATCATGGTATACTTAACAAAGACTGCTCAGTGGGTAAGATAATGTAGTTTTAGATTTAATGTAGCATTTCATTATACAAAAGGACCGAGTCATGCAGTTTGGGCCAAAAGCTGTATTCCAAACAATCAAACTCTTGCTTTAAGCGGCCCTCCCCTCCCATTAAGGGCTAGTGTGCACAGGCTTGTCATGCACTGTGGAACACCTTATGAGGTTTATCATCTGGAAAGGAAGGTGCTAGCTGAAGACTATGTGCAAGCCAGTGTCCCAACCCAGTCTGGAGGGATTCTCTGTGTGGCACAGCTCTGACGTCTTCGCTCAGGGCCAGGATTAGATACCTGTATTACTGGGCTCTTTACCCCTTCCTCATAATCTCATTTATTAACATGAAAGCTTTGGCTTGACTAGGCTAGCATTGACCAGATCCTTACCTTAAATCAGTGGCACCACTGTAGATACTGTGTCATTAAACAAAGTAAAAATTCCCTCAATTTGGATCAAATTCTTGTTCACTAAGGCAATGTAACAATGGATTTTTGGTGTTTGTTGTTCAGTGTCCAGATCAAAACCAAACATCAGCAGGATCAATAGGACAGACATTTCATATCTTCTCAGCCAGACAGAGTTCTAGGCTTCATTCATTTCCAGCTGAACGAAAAACACATTTCAACTGAAAACGGAGCTTCGGCTTTCTTGTGCTTTCCATAAAAGCTTAGGGGAAAACAAGCTGAACTCACAAGAGTTCTAGAAATTTATCCTAGAGCCCATACTAAATGGTCTTTACTTAGGAAAAGGAGATGGTAGTTCTGTACTATAGTCTCCTTCAAGCCCAATTTATGTTGCTTATGATTGTTCATCTAGTAAACAGCATTTTTCTTTATTTATTCTCTTCCAGAACATGTTTGCAGGGATTAATGAACAGCTTCACTGCACAGTATTTTTTCAGTGGCAAAACAAAGAGTACAAAATCCAAGAAAAAGCCAGTGATCTGGGGAATGGTAAATACTGACAAAATATGATTGCAACTCAGAAAAGGTTTAGCTGCCCGTCTGGAATTTCTCTTTACAAATTCTGTAGGTTCCTGCCATTTGCAGAACAGAGATCTATCTTAATGTGTCCTGTTGTGAATAATTTAAATGAATATTAAGTAGTTTTTTAAATGCTTCTAAGACTCAAAGAAAGTGGCAGTCTTTCTCTCAGTTTCCATATGTACCTGGCATTTGAAGGTTCAGAGGTCAGAAATGAAGTATATCAGAATATTTTCATTCTGTTGTTGATTTGAAACTTGAATTCTGTTGCTCAATCCCATCTCTGTTCTTTCTCTGCAGATAATTGGAGGTGAAAAAAACCATGGCTATTTATTGCAGTGCTGCTCTCCACACATCCTATGCCTATTTTGGAAGACTTCCTAAATTCATTACACAGGCAAAACTCCCACTTAAGTTATTTGTTTGCTTGTGCAGAGACCAAAAAACAGATCAGAGAACAGAACTGTTCATTTCTGTAAATACATCAGTTACTGGCTTGCTGAAACTCTGTGCTTTTGTTCATCCTTTGAGCAGAGTCCAGACAGAGCTGAAAACTCTGGGAGAAATTAGAAGTCAAAGCCTTCTTGCATACTTACTGACCAAATTAGAATAACCAGTACTGCCAAGGGCCATCAGTTTTCTAGACTTAATGGACCTTCAAGGGAAAAAGAAAATGTTTGTAGTGAAAGGAAAATTAATTAATCAGAACTTTAGCCTTCAGCTGTCGGCACCAGAATACAATGTCAATTGGAAAAGAGTCGCCTTTGACAAATCTCACCCGCTCTCCTGAGACTTGTTTGCAGTGCCTTATGCACAGATCTCTACAGGAACAGAGCAGTGCTCACCAGCACAGCCCATTAGCTGTGAAATCTGTTGTGTTGATTTCAGAATACAGTGCTGCATCAGTAAAGGAGCAATGCTTTGGTATCTTTGCTGTTCACTATACAAGGCTTGGTATGGATTTACTTCTCAAGTAATATTCATTTCATAGAGTAAAAGAAACTAGGCTGCAGTACCAAGGCTGTGATTGTGATCCTTGAGCTTGTAATTTGATTTTAAGATGCTAAAACTAGGGAATATGAGGTTCAGGAAATAGTTCTGTTAATGCTTTGTGAGACACAAGGAGACAGGTTGGCAGCAAGACTCCAACTGCTCTAAGTTATTTGGAACAGAAAAAAAACCCTTTAATCCTACACTGGGTTTATAAAAGAAAGATAGAAGAAATATTTTGCTTTTTAAATAGTGAAATTCAGAAAGGGAGTAGACTGCAACTGCTTCACATTAGCCTACATTTGGGGGTGAAAATGTCAGTTCAGATGCTCTGAACTAATGAATTCACCTGAGTAAGGCTTGCTCCTGCATCTATTGGAAATCATGCTTGGAAACTGAAGATACAAGTCAAAATAGATGTATGAACCACCATCCTTTGTTCAGTGCAAATGAGAGCCACTTTGTTCCCCTCCTCCATTCCCCACAGGCTGGAAGATAATCAGGTCCTATATGAATTACATTTATTACAAGACTTAAAATACTTTGTTCAAATAATTTTCATTTCATATTTTTAATGAAAACCAGTTTTTTAGGTTTTGTCAAACACTTCCTGATAAGTTCACAATCTTTGGAAGGGGGATCTCTTGGTCTCTCATTAGAGAGTGTTTGTGTTGCCGTTCACCCAAATGGAGAATTAAGTATGGTTAGGATAACTGCTGTTTGCATGCTGCTTCTGTCATTGCAAGAGCTGAGGGGTGCAGTGCATGGGGCTCTTGGAGGAGGTAGGATACTCATATAGTTATGGTGACTCTGGTCCAAGGATATAGGATTCTTTCCTTAGTTCCTGCTGCTTTCTGTGCTTTAGCGAGCAAGTCACACAAACCAGACTTGCCACAGCCTTTAATTGTAGGTTTCTCTGTACAGCTGTTGCCTTGCCTGAGAGCAGCATGGTTCTAATTTGGAGAAGTATTGGCAAAGCCAGGCACAGCCTAATTTAAAAGCATTGTTCTCAGAATATATTAACCACTGTACAAGTGTTACCTCTGCTGAAAAGTCAGTCCCGCGGCATCTCAGAAGGAGCCTAAAAGTAGTAGGTAGTCTTAATTTCAATTTCTATTTCACTTAGTAATATATCTGTAAAATGGTGCTGATATCTATTCTCTCACCTTACAGGTCAAGAAAATATATAAATAAAATTTTCAAATCACCTGATGGTCCTCTGTATACTACAGAACAGCCCAGGAGTGTATCTGTTACATTCAGGAGAGACCTTCTCTACTGAAATGTACACAATATTGAGCAAGGAGATAACAGAACATCAAGTGCTATTTAATGCACTCACTCAGTGAGATAGGAGGCATATGGAAAAAATTGTATGGGCTCAAGTCATTAAAAACTATTCTTATACCTTGAAGGGGAAAGATAAATAAGGACAAATGCTGAATACAAACCACTAATTCTAGCATTCCCTAACTTCTCATTGCTTGATATCTTTACATTTTTGAAATGCTTTCAGTGAAACAGGGAATGAGCGTGCAGACATCCCTGCTTTCCACAATTCATGTTGCCTGTCTTGCCCCATACTCCTTGCTGACATGTCACACTGAGATCTCTCCACCTCTCACATTTTAGGGTAATCATATTGTAGCTTGGCAGCAATTACACTCAGACAGTAGTTCTGCTCAGTCACTAGACCATGTTCTCTGCCTGCACCCAATTAATCTTCCCCCATGAGTCCAGAAAGGAGACCCAAAGATGTATTATCATTTTTGCATCATTAAAAATTCCCGTGATATTTTTTAGTAATTTTGTTAGTAATTTTATTAGTTGCCATGTTCTGGCCAAGTCCCAGTTTTGTTTAACTACTTGAGTTATCTGAAAACTGGGAAAATATGTTCATTGTACATTTACTTAAAAAACACATTGAACATAATCAGAAATGCATTTGTGAGTCATTCAGCTAGGCCTCTAAGCTGGGCATATAAGGGCATGGAGTTTCCAAAAATATTGTGTAGAATTTGTCAAAAAAGTTACCTGATGCTAATCAAATGGCTATTCTGCATCCCATCTATGAAATTCCCTGTGGAGTTTTATCAGAAAGATGGAACATTTTTCTTTTCTTCTTCTCTAATTCTGCAGTGTGGGTCGGGTTGTTCAAAATCAGTATGATTGTCTACCTTAGTCCTGGAAAGATTTCAGTCCCAGGGAATATTACACTCATATGAGAATCTTATCAAGCATAATTTTCTTGCCTTTATCCTCCCTTATTCTATGAGCAATATGAATCATTACACATTAATTCTTTACTATTTGTGTAACTCCCTGCATCTCACTAGCTCAACAAGCTTTAAAGACTTCTTGACTTTCAGCAATACATTGATTAGAAATTGAGCTGTTGACCTTTCCAAATCCCATCAAAGGCCTTCTTGTTCAGAGTGTGATCTGTGGGTTAGCTTGGACAAACCATTAAATTCTCTACAGAGCATTGCAGGAGTTCCAGATCAAGGATTGACAAGAAGAGCCCATTTGCAGTGTGCAATCAGGACTTCTTTGTTTTTGTAAAACCCAGAAAATCCTCTACTTATTCTTAGTGCTTTCTATCGGTATTTTTTCAGTTAACCACTTGGAGATACATAGAAATTTATAGGATTCTTTTATAAAATAACATTTGCCAACCTTGGGTAGTCAATGTACTGTGTTATTCCATTTTTATGTTTTTATAGGTGCTCTAGCAGACCCATTCTATAAGTGAGGGAAAAATAAATAAAATACTGGTCCCAGCAATGACTTCCTGTCCTCTTGTATCTTCTTTCAGCTAGCAGTCATAAAATGAGTTCTTCATCCCATTTGCTTATGGTGATGGTTGGCATAAATTACTAGAACTGACGAGTCTAAAATGAGTTTTGTGGAAGTCACTGTTCTGTGTAATTGCAGTGTTCCATGTAATGACATATTTAATAGCACTGCTTGACTGAGACTTAGAGTAATAGTCCCAGTCTTCACCAAATGTCTATGTAGCAGCATAGTAGCAGTCAGAAGAATTTTTGCTTCTTTTTTTTAAACAAAGGTAGTCTTTATCCTAAACAATAGCATTTTAAATGTATTATGTAAATGAATTATCCAGTGTAGCATTTTTAGCTTTTTGTCCTTTCCACTGAAGTTATTTTTTCTTGAGTGGCCTGAGGTTTAGGCAGCCAGATAACATTTTCAAGGCTAGTGCAAAATCATTTTCAGTTTGATAAGGATTGTTATACGGAAATGAAAACGTATCATGTCTTTTCGTGGCATCTTTGTCATTGTTCTTTCTCACTGTTGGAAGCAGGAAAAAAGAAACTTAAATGCTGTTTCCTCTCAGTAGAAACTGCACTTTGTTTATTATATGCTCTTTAATTGAATCAAGATTAAATCTTTTTTTCTACTTAAGAGAAAACACAATGACACTTTACTGCACATGGATGTATGGAAAATACAGTCATGAGTTTATGTAGCAAAGCCATAGTATCATCTATGCTGTGTTGCTGAGAAGAGTTCCCCATAATTGCTATGGAAAGGAAGTAATATCATCCCTTAAGGATTTGAGCGTTAGAACTCAAGAGAAGTTCTATTTGGCTGGAAATGGGGCTTAGACATTAGGATGTCCATATGGATTCTCTGGAGATGATGTGTGGTGGGTTATGAACAATATCCTCTCTGTGACTCTAAAGCAGCTATTTCACAAGCAAGCAGGTAATCAGGGGTAGTGGATGTACCACCAACTGTCATATGATTTGTAAAGAGATTTATCGTCTTTGTGAGCAGGATTTTTTCTAAGGTTTTCCTTTCTGTCAGCATTTAAATGCTTTTCTGGTGTGCCTACTACCTTCATTAGTTGTTGTTTTGGGTCACTGCTTAGTACAGCCTGTTCAGTGGGGAACTCCTCTGACCTGCTGGAATAGGTTATGCAGCCACAAAATTCAGCTGCCTTTGGAGACTAAGCAAACTGACACTGAGTAAAATGCTCTTGGGCCACAGAGTGGGGTCACACAGTAAAGTCTGTGCCTAAGGTGTGATTGTTTCATCACTGCTTTTGCCTCTGTCTTTTCCTGTATGTAGACATGACAGAAGTTCCGACACCGTTTCTCCAGTTGTCCTGTAGCCTGTGGTCCTGGTGACAGTTGCTCTGCAACTGACATTCAGGAAGCAGTTTCTGTATCCCTTTTGGAGTGTATTCACCCAGTTAGTGACCTCAGTGGTTTAGGAAAAGAAATAGAGAATCAGGTCTGCGGTTACTGAAATTAAACCTTCCTTATCAGGCCACAAGTAAGACTCTGGAAGCTTTAGTTCAGAGTGCTTCAAACTCAAATTGCATTTTACTGACAAATTGCCAAGACACATTTGACCCATGTGAGAGCCTCTTCCAAGAGCTAAATGAAAAATGCATTCTTGTAAATACCATTGAAATTGTTCTTAGGTTCTTCTCATGCTCTCAGCCATTAGCCCCTTCCAGAAAATGTTTTTCAGATTCCTTTCCATCCCTCCTACAGATATAACAGTTTTTCAGCCTCTGAAGATGTTATGAGCTGTCTGTATAAATCTCTTTAAAATAACTTGGCAAGCCATAACATGAAATTGCATATAGTTGAAGAAAAATATGCAAGACCATTCTGTATTAAAAAAATATGGGACTAAATGTGAAATATGTAGGCTAAGTTGCACCTAAGGTTGTTTTCTTTACATACGGTATAAACAGGGTCGAGTGTCTAAAAATACCCTAATACTTTATCCTACCAACAGTAAAAACATTATGATTTACAACCTCTAAAATAGAAGATTCTAGCAAGTCAAGCCATTAATGTTATATGCAAAAGGAGTCCTCAGTGCTGATCCAAAGAGTTTCCTTCATGCTGCACAACAGACCTGTGAAAGATTTCTTTGTGTAAGAGCTTTTTGCACATAGGCAGGCAAATTGCTCCTTCTATTGTACTCCTTGTGTAAAAGAGAACTGAGAGCTGTTCCTCTGAAAAGAGCTTAACCAGGTAACAGTTTAGAAAAGTGGGTGCTCCTTCCAAATACAAATTCAAAGATACTCCATGCTGGGATGTAATTAAATATATTTTAGGCAAAGTAGAAAATGGAATGTGAGTAATGAGACAAGATGTGCATATTCCCCTTGCTAAAACTGGAATTGTGATGTGTGTGTCTATTTATATATACACACATACACATACACCCAAGAGCCCATTTCTGCAGCTCAGAATAATTTAGCCAAAACTCTTGTGTTTTCCTGAGAAGGCTTACTGGTCTTCACCAGATGATTACCTTATGGATGTTCAATTTGTAATTTACATTTTCCATTTTGCATGCATCTATCTGAAAACTTCTCTCACTGAAGGGGCAGATGCAAGGGAGGAAGTTGACATCCATGTGCTATGTGGATTGGTTAGAAGATGTAGAAGGAAGAAAGAACATTTTCTAGAAAAAAAAAATCCTATTTTCTCATCACGCAAAACTTATTTTCATTAAGAGTTGTTAGAAAAATGAATTAGAACCTTTTAGATTCAACTGGAAATGTGGTGGACCCTCCTTACTAGCACATGAGCTACAGATTCAACACCATTCTCTCTCTCTGTGATAATGTCAATCAATTTAACTTGATTTGCAAAGATGTAACCAAAATTCAGCAGCTTTGAGAAGAGACACTAGAGGCTCCTCATTGCCTTTACTACAGTTACAGTCTGATGGCTAGAGTCCTGTCTTTGGAGAAGAGATCTATGAATTCCAATTGCTGTGCTGAATCAGTCAGGCAAGATTTGAGCAGGACGCTCCCTTCTGCCTGGGAAATGACTTGCTAATTGTTGGAGATATTGACTTCCAGAGTACGGTGGTACTGTGTATGTTGGCACAGCTGCATCTTCCTTGGTGTTTGAAAGTCAATTGACTCTTGTCATAAAAGGAGTCTAGAATTTCTTTATTTTCTTACTTTTATCATAAATGACCCAAAATTATGACGATTCTCAAATCTTCATCTCAATTTACCAAGGAAAGCATGTAGAAAAATTATTATCTGCATCAGCTCAAATAAAGATTTTCAGTTGTGTTTATTTTTGTTCAGCTATGTGGTTTTGACTCACACAGGCCTAGTTTCCACGGGTAACTAAGGATACTTGATGCCAAGAGCTCCTAAATATGAGATAGCAGTTTAGCTCTGAAGAAGTTGTGTAAATTGCTGCTTTTCCTTCTTTCACACCCTGACAATTTTTTTCAGGCAGTAAAGCTTTCCAGCACTGGCCATAGTACTATAGCCTTTCAAAATTATTCATAGCTTTTACTCTTGTCTTCAGGTAGATTATCTGCAGAAAACTTTTCTCATGGCACCTTCACAAGTGCTTCATTCAGCTTCCCAGCTTACAGGGATGCTATCAGGAACCAACATTGCCAAAGGGAGAGTTGATCCTGCGGAGAACTTCAGGGGAGACATGATTTCTTTTTTCTGTAACGTGTTGGTTGTGTTATGAATCATCCTCCTAAATACAGGGTTTAGGTAAAATCTGTGGAGATGGGACATGGATGGCGGCACAGCACGAAACTCTGTTACTTTAGGTGAATGCTTACATTTGTAATGGTGTTTGGGCTGGTTTGAAGCAAATCCCCATATCATCTCCATTTTGTATGTTCTGGTTTAGTTAGAATCACACTTTTGGATTTTGAATTTCTTCTGGAGGAAGCTAAATTGGAAAATCCCCTTCAAGTTCTCATGAATACATGAGAGTAGAGTCCAAAACAGTACTCTGATGGTAGAATCCAAAACGATGAGTGGCCATGGAGAGCATTGAGCTGCAGCAGGTGGATACTTTCAATCTCAGAAATAGAAAAACTCTTTTTCAAAGTAAATTCCTTCACCTACATCTGAGAAAGATGTAGGAACCACAGTATCAAGTCTTTTGATCTACTGATCTTCTCCTGTCATGCCAAATCCTTTGCTAATGAGACATGTACACTGCATTAATTTGGAGTCGAGGTATTGACCAGGTATATATCTGCATTTTAAGTAAAATCTTAGGTCACTACATACTAACTGTATAAAAAGTTTTGATCAAAGGCAGATGAGCTTGCTTCTATTCAAAAGCTTGGCTGAGTTCCAGAAGAAAGAGGATCTTCTCTGAGAGTTTTTCAGGGTTACAGCCTGAAAAGTATTTAAATCCTGTACATGCTGTTTGATATCCTTCTTGAGAGTGCTAGAAAGTATTTCATCATGGTCTTAGAAACATTTTTCTTGTGAAAACAGAAAAAAAGAGAGTTAAACACTCCTGTCTGTGCATTGTACACCATCTACACAGAAATGGATCTATGCCAGTCGTAAATTTCTCGTACTTCTCTTTTTTATGTATCAGTGATCTTGGACTTGGTTATGATATCTGTGGTATCCTCGTTGTTCTCTTTTTCCTTTCTGCCTTGTTTATTATTTTTAGAAGTTTTATTCCAAACATTACCTTTATTTTGACACTGAATTTTAGTGTGTTTTCAGCCAAAATTGTCCTTTTTTATTTTGCGCATTGCATTGCGATATTCTGCCAAACTCCACGTGCTCTGTAAAGGATGAAAGTTAAATTCTGAATAGGTAAAAGCAAGGAATTATATGATTTTTTTGCTTTCCTATTGAATTCTTATTTTTACCAGTCAGCAGATAGAAAAAGTTGGACATGTAATTTTTCTTTTTGTGGGTTTTTGCACTGGAAGGTATTTGAACAATGTCTAAGCCTTTTATAAAAATGCTCTTTTTCAGATGGTCCCTCCCTAGTGTTCAGAAAGGTGGACAAGAAACTGAAAATCTGTCAAAACCTCATTGAATCTAGAAATTATTCTCATAATAAAAATCACTGCCCAGAAGTGCATATTCTTGATATCTTGATACAATTGAAGCTGTAACACAGGTCTTGCATCGGCAGGAGTATTGCATGGCCTTGTCCCTCCCTACAGCTGATTCATCAGTCTAGAAGGCAACCAAAAATTTCACCAGTAAAACAGGAACAAAGTTTAAAGTAGAGGGGAGCATTAATTTGGGAGGGACAAAACTGAGTGAGAGTGCTACACTGAGAGGATGACTGGCACCTGGCTGCTTAGTGTCCCCTGCCCCGTCAGAAGACAACTCAACCAGTTTTTCCCCAAGCTTCCTCCAGCACGTAGAAAATGAAGTGGTCAGTGAAATCTGCCTTTGCATCAGCCTTCACAGTTTTGCCATAAGCCCAGCAAACTGAAGGAGAACACATGTGCCAGCTCATTAATATCTGTTAGCCATAGCAGATGTCACACACTTCATACAGTGTAACGTGTTCTTTTGCAGAGTAGCATATGCGACAGGAAATATGAGCATCTGTATTTTAAGGAGACAAGTATGATGCATTATTTCTTAATACCTCTATATGTGTGTCAGTGGTCTAAGGTATTAATTTAGCTAGTGTTTTTAAAGCTGGTTATGTTTTGACAGAGTAGCTACTTGAACAATAAGAAAAAAATCACTAGAATTCACAGCTGCATAATAGACACAAACTCAAATCACTGGAAAAGACAAAATATCTATTATTATTTGATAATCTTCAGATATATTCTCAGTAATTATCTAATCACTCACAATACAACTGTCTTCCTAAATTGAAGTTAAATGAATACTGATGCAATTATCGTGAAGGGTCACCAAAGATTTTTATTAATCTAGAGTGAAATTTCACACTTAATACCTGAGAACACTTGAATGTAGTTTCAAAATAGCGTTGACTATCCACTTCAAGGGCTATTCTTGACCAAAATTAAAGCAGGAAGCTCCAGTTATGCCAGAGACTAACACAGCTAAATATTCAGATTATTAAAAATGTCAAGATGACAAAACTAAGCCCAAAGAAAATACTTAAGCTTTGAAAGTAGACAACTGAAAAGCATTAAGTCTAAATAGGTGAGTATAATAAATGCATATATATTTTTAGGGTTCACCTGACACTCAGTGATTTTTGCAATTTTTTAGCCTAGCATAAATTTACTGAAATGGTAAATAAGGTGAAATGGAGCAGGAAATGCAGGCTTTAACACAATTTTCTTCTAATTTAGGTAGGTTTTCCCTGAGGGAGAATAGCGTCATTTAATCAGATTTTTCCTGACATTACATTTTATAAGACTGGGGTTTTATGGAGATTCACGTAATGAATAACAAATGTGCTGGTTTGTACTTGTGTTTCCATGAAATGTGAAAAATCTTACAATAGAGCTTATATAATTCTGCCATTTTCAGCTACATTAGTATCATACCTAAGAACTATTTAAGGGGTAGTGTTTTATGCAGGATTTCTGTAATGAAGGAACCTTTTCCTTCTTGTGCCTGTCTTGCAAGAGTTTATTACTTAAAAGAGCTGAAATGAGGGTTCAGAGGGACCTGAGAGCTTTGATAGGTATCAAAAGGCAAAAAATGCAGGTGAGTTCAAGTGAGTTTTTTTTAAAAGAGTGGTGCTAATATGTTTGTATGCTACTGGTCCACACACCAGTGTATTTTTCTGAAGGGTAATTGCAGCATGGCCTCATTGAAGACCTGGTTGTCCCATAGCCTAGGGTGTCATGGGCTGTGCTCCCTCTGCTGCAAGGCTGTGGGAGCGAGGTGGGAAGGACCTGGAAGTGGCTCCCAACTCTCATCCCTTTTCTGCCAAAAAAGTTGCAGGCTTCAGCTCTCCATAAGCAAGAGTAGGTTTAGCAGAGTAGAGCTAAGCTGCTCAAGCTGTATTCCTCCTCCCTCACTATGTCATCATCTCTCTGCTACTGCAGCATCGGCTCTGGCTCAGGTCACAGGTTCTGCCCAAGGTCAGATTGAGCACACAGCCCAGCTCTTCTACTGAAATGGTCTGCTAAATCCAACTACTCAGTGTGTGCAGTGCTCACTTAGAAGAGGATTCTATAACCTCCACTGGCCTCATCTGCTTGCAGTGTGTCTTGGCAATAGCTGTGTACCCCGCTTGCTACTGAGCCTTGTCCCTCACCCTTCCTCTGCAAGAGTTGTTTCTGCTCCTTGATCCTTGTTCTGGCTCCTCCAGGGGACAGGACAGCCAGGCCTTGCCTCTTGCCTCTCTGGACTCTGGACCAGTGCATCCCTCAGCATCTTCGGCTGCCAGCTCTGGCTTGGGTTGCATTTGGCCCTGGCTCCGGCTTCTGTGCCTGATGGTGCACGGGCTGGAGGAGACCCACTGAGAAGCTGGGCAGCTCAAACAGCAAACCTCCCTTGCAGGGCTCGGAGCAGTTGTGTTCCGCTGGTTTACACAGGATTTCTTTGTCTAATCTTTGGCATGTTCCTTTGATGCTCACAGCAGCATTTTGGCATTCCGGCAGAGTCAGTGGTCAAACAGATTGAGCCAGCCTTCTCTTTGTAACAGGCAGAATACAGGCATGTCCATTGCAACAGAGCAGGGACAGCTACTGCTTTATAAAATGCTGACAAATAGCAGGCAGTAATATGCTGAGAAGGGACCACTTCATTAATTTACTGTAATACATTCCTCTTAAACAGTTTTCAAATTATGCTTACTGTTGATACTAGATTCTGTTGTAGAAAGGCAAAGGAACTGAAATAAACTCCAGTTAAGAGCTTGATCCTTTTCCCCCAAAATACAAAATAGAGCACAGCTGGCAGAAACAAGTACCACGACGTGCTGTAGTGCTGTTTTGCCAGCTCTAACACTCAGCATCGGAGATGAGACCTGAGGTTGCCCTTTACCAGTTTGATAGGCTTTGCCAGTTGCTGATCTCACAGCAGAGAGTTGCTTTTTGTTTCAAGGCTTTCTCTCTTACAAGCCAAACTGGACAGAAGCAGCAGTGGAGGGGGATGCATCCCACAGACTGGTGGGGTTTTAGCTCTTTGAGGGCACTGCTGAGCAGTGTCAGCATCTACTGCCTGTTGCAGCTCAGCCTGCCTGCCAATCCTCTCCTCACAGTCCACATGTTTTTATAGACTGGATGCAATCCAAAATCTGAGGATTAAGTTGCTTTCCACACATGACAGGTCAGCCAGAGGACACCAGCTTATATGGATCTTGATTTGTTTGATTTCCATATGTCTTAGTACTCAAGTCTTACTTTGGATATTCACTTAGTGAAGAAGTAAGGGAAATCCGTGGCTGTGAAAATAATCCCGGAAAAGATAAGTCACTGTGCAGGGTAAGAGATTTATTTTAAAGAGTATAGAAATCTTACAATTTCCCTCTTGTACAAATCTTTTTCTGTCTTTCTTGTGATACATGGGTATCTTGCAGTGCTATCTCTGAGAGCCATGAGGAAGGAGCTCACTGAATCCTGTTGTCCTCTCCTGAAAGCCAGTGGCAGCAGCAGCAGTGGCTGAGAAGCTGCTGCAATGTGGCTTTCAAGAGCTGGCCCTGTTCTTTCTGTGCCTGAAAGCACCCAGGTGGGGGGAAGGCATCCTACCTTGCCAAATGCATGTACTCTGCCTTTGGGCATCACATTTAGTTCTTCATGTGTAACACGGCAGCAGCAGGCGCTCAGAGCCTCACGAACCCCAGGCTTGTTTATCTGAGCAGCTGCTGCACTGTGTTTCCTCCTGCCTTAATGGTCTCTCGCTTTTAACCTCCTCCAATACCTTATTACTGTGAACTCTATCTGTAGGTCTCGTGGGCAAAGCTTCATCCCAATTATACTAATGGTAAAGAGAAAGAAGTAGAGATAGGGAACTGTGTTTTTAAACCACGTGGATTATGTTACTGTAGACAAAGAAACAGTAACTGGATCTAATGAAGAGAGGAGGATATTCATTATAGGTGAATCAGAAAGGAAAAGTCAGTGATGGAAAGTAAATATGATTTGGGAGTGACTGAGTTTGCCTGTCTTGACTGTCACCTACACTGTTTTTGTTATTTTCTAAGAAATCAGACAGGCAGCTGGTGATGTATGTGAAAACTGTGTTAAGTTTTATTTCTCTGTTTTACGAAGGAAATCAGTGGGCACAGACAAAATTGATATATAGTGCAAATATGTAATTAATAATGTTTATATAAATTATTGCAGAGTATCGGTTTGAACAAAGGCATTATCTTAGCAGTGGTCAGAGAATCACTCATATCATGAAGTCGCTGAGTTTCAGAAAGAAGAAATCACATCCAATTGTTGTGAATCAGGGCTTTTCATATGGGATGATTCTGTGCTTTCCACCTGCCTGCTCTTCTGAGCTCATACAGGTTTCAGGGGCCTCAGGAGTGGCCAGGCAGGTGCAGCCCCTTGCACTGGGGTGGGCTGTGGCTGTGCTGCTGGTCCCCAGCTCGTGAATGCTGGTCCAGCCTCATCTAGTGCTACCACTGTTCCTCCACACCCTGAGAGCCGTACAAAACTTACAGCCTACAGCTCTAGCATCAGCATGGTGAAAGTCTCCCAAACTGAGGGGAGTTACACCACCAGCCCTCCTAGCAGCCTTGGAAATACAGCAGCACTCTCACCATGAGCTGAAGGCAAACACTTTCCCCCCAGTGACTATAGCTAAATTTCTAGGGGTTCAGTTTTGAATGCCAAGGGATTTTGTGCTGGGTTTCTAACAGGTGTGAAGCCACAAAGTTCCACTGACCTGCATGGATCTTTGCTGGACTTACATCATTTCAGGAGCCCCTTCCCCTAATATTGGGTTCAACACCTAGTTCCAAGGCAGCTTTGTCTGTTGCTTGCACTGCAAAGACTCTTTTTGAGTTGCTGAGAAAGTGAACCACCACCATGAACTCTGAAATTTGCTTTGATACCTTATTATTTAAAAAAAAAACTTCTGCACTTCCACAAAACAGCTGGTTTTCATACCAAATATTTATCAGTGTCTGTAGCACTGTCAATTAGACTTTTGTACTATTGAGTAGGCAGGATCTCTATGTCTTCTTAGGATGCCATCGCAGAAGATGTAAGAGCTCATTTCTGCCAAAATTCAACAGTTAAATTATTTTGCCAGTAACCAGTGGTGGAGTTAATTCCATCCTAGGAGAGGTTATAGCCCTGAACTTATGTTCCCCTGACCCAGTGGTGTTGTGTGTCTAGCATAAATTTAATTCTTTGTATAAAGATTTTAAACCTCTATGGTACAAGGACTTGACCCTTGGTTTCCAGTTTCCCAGGTGAATGCCTTGGCTGTGCTGTTATAGAATGTGTTTCTTGCAATAGCATCTGTTGGAGCTATTCCATGTTTAAATAATTGAGTAGTTACTAGGGCACAGCAAGAGATACCAAGTCTGTAATCTAGTAGGCAGGAATCCCAGCTGAGCTGATAAAATAGAAATCTCTGGCAGAAACTGGGAGCTGAAGAAGGGTCATATAGGTTAGCTTCCTTTTTAGACGAAGATCCTAACTTATGATATTCTGAGATTTGGGCTTTTACTAGAAAGGTCTTAGTTTCAACCCAGATGGAATGGGAAAAATGTAAGATCAAAAACTTTTAAAGAACTGAAAAATTGTATTTGACCATGGTCTAGGAATAAAAAATCCATATGTCAGTGCTGTATATGTTTTATTGGAAAGAAGGAGTTGCTTGGGCCTTCAGTGTTTCAAATAGTCCACTGTTAATTATCCACAAAGATCATGCATCACATGCTTATCTGACCTGCACTGGCTGTTGGAGTGTTGTCAGTGGCAGGATCGGGCCAAAAGTTTGTGAATTGATGCCATTTTCCTGTTTCAGGATGGCCTTTTGGTGTACACAATACCTACAACTGAAGCAAGAGGTGAGATCTAGTCCTTAAAACACTGCCTTAGCTGTGGTAGTGCTCCTGCAATCCGTCTCCAGTGCAATCTGTCCTCAGCTTTGGCACTCTGCTCTCATTCAGGTCCCCTCCTACAAGATGAACAACAGAATGAGGAGCAGGGATTGTCAGCTCAGTGATGGAGTCTTCTTTAATGGAGCCAGTTCAATAACTCAATCAAAATATCATTCCTTTTCTTAACTTGGTGCTATCTGCTAATAATTTCTCCATTACCTAGGAATGCAGTGTAATAGGCAATGTGCTGCTCTGCATGTTAATAAGATTTCCAACTTCAGAAACTGTTTTCTAATGTTGTTTCAGAGGGTATCATCCGAGTTTCCTCAGTTCCTCTCTTTACAGTTAGCAAGACAACCTTGAACTCACCATGGTTGGTAATGGACAGGATTTAGTCCCAGAACTAATCATGATGGACAACTTTAAAATTAGTAGCTACGCAAAATGAAGATAATAAGACTTCAGCTTGTCTGCAGAGCCGCAGTGACCACCAGCACCTGTGAAGAAGACAGCTTCTTCAAACTCACTTAGAAAAAAACTGTTCTGGCCAGGACTGGTCATGCTATACACACGAAGCATAGTGATCAGAACTAAATCTCTAGTGCAGTAACTATGAACTACAAGAACTGAGAGATTAAGTTCTTGGAAATCAGCAGAAAAATATGAATTTAGATGTATTGCAAAACGTGAAAGTACAATTTCAAACAAAGCAAATGTTTGGGGTTGTGGGGTTTTGCTTCTGCTTTTACCAAATAAAATCCTAGAAACAGAGATGGGGATAAAAGGTGTCTCGTACTGACTTCACATGGCTTGGAACTTGCCTTCAATCTGACTTGTTTCTAAAATAATTATTTCTATGTAAAAACTTAGATTTTAAAATAAGTTAAATGGGTTTTCCTGTTTTCAAATATAATCAAAATTCCCCCTGTAAGGAGGTTGCCATTTTCAGTGGGAAAAAACCCAAGAAAACGTAAATTTTAAGAAAGCTGAATTAAAGTATTAGTTGTTTTAGAATCAGCAGTTTATTATCCTGGTGGGGAAAAAAAAAAAAACAGGTAGAAAAAAAGCCTCTGCACTAGTGTCCTCCACATGACCTCTAGTTCATCAGTGCAGTCTGGTTCCTATTGCTCCTGCGGCCAAAAGCATCAGCCGCCCATGAGGAAGGTAGCCAGAGCCTTGCCTCTTCTTGCACCGCAGAGGACACGTCAAGCAAGATGCTTTCATAGCTCTGGGCACTAACAGGCACCAGCTGGGTGGTCAGTGCTGGCAGGGTGAACTTTGCAGCTTTTTGGAGCTACAGCTGAATCTGGAAGTACATTGCCACCAGCACCCTGGGAGGGACGCTTCACCGAGGCATAAAAGCTTCGTCCAGACAAGCTGGTGTTACTACAGGTCTCTCTTACCAAGACTTTAAAACTGTCTGTTACAATTGTCAGAAGCAGGAATAGTGTAAGTTGTATGTCTGGATCAATCATGTAAGCTAGATAGGATCTGACAACTTTGGGAAAGATTAAATTTAGATATATCAAGTTAAAACATAAGACCACAACAAAATCAAGTAATTTCCAAATAATTTGCTTCTTCAGGTCCTCTGAAAATTTCCTGTGGAGGGGGTTTATTCATCTGGTCCTGGTTATTTTGGATATCTGCTGATCTTTTTTTAAAAAATTGCATGCCGTGCTATTTAAACAGCAACCTTTAAGCTGTTTAAAGGAGGAGAGTGCAAAGCACTGGATTAATCTGCTTACAGCCCATATGGCCAGATGTTCCAAGGACTGTGGAGGAGCACAGGTCACAGTTAACCCTCATTCAAATGGCTTTCTCAGCAAGAGGGCTTTATTCCACTTGATGAATCAAACGGGATGGCATTTTTATCTTTGAAATTGAATTCAATATTCTGCTATCAAGAAGACAAATCATGATGCAGCATGGTGTTCATGGGCACAGATTTGAGGTGTTGGGGAGTTGTCCAGTAAATTATTGCACAAATAAAAGTCAGAAGAATCTAGGAAAAAATGCATATTGTGATCAAAAGGTGAGGAGGAAAATAAATTTCTGCTTCTCTGTGGGAGAACAAGGTATACAAAACTGGATTTTCTAATGTAATGAAAAGTGGCAGAAGCGTGATGAATGAGGAGGGGTGTTACTATAAATTAAAATGGGAGCCTTTACAAGCTGATAAATAGAGCATAATGAATAACGGTTTTAAGCATCAGCTAATTTATGAATGCTGTTCAGCCTCCGCCCCAGCCAATTCTTGGGACTTCCTTTTCTTCCTAATGGATTTGACCCATTGTGTATTGTTTTACAAAACCATCTTCTTGTCAAGTGGGATCTTTTTTTTCTGTATAATCTTATTTGTGTTATTCTTCACAGGCCCAGTCACAATATTGACTACAGTTTCTTTCCTTGTACAGAAGAAAACAGACTTGCTCTTTCTGTGGTCTTTATTTTTTTATGTTAGTGATAGACATAGGCTATAAAAACTAGTATGTCATTAATTTAAAGATGGCATAACACTAATACTTCTGGTAGAGCCTTTTAAAAGGAGTAGAAAATCAATACAAAGCTGTAATTTCTCAGCCAACTGGACTTCACAGCACCCACTATAAAATAGATGAACATTTGAGTTTGCTGTTGCAGGAATGTGATGATTTCCAAGTCACCCAGGGGACCAGAGATGACATTCCTGCTGCGGCCGTGGCTCGCTGCCCGAGTTAGGTGATACTGGCTTTTTGTGCGCAGAATTGCTTTTGTGGCTCCGATTGTTTGCATTTGAAAAGAAACATTTCAAGCGTGGGCTAGAACCGCTGCACGTATTCCTCATCATTACCAAGTCCGTCATAAATGGCTCTGGTGTATTGTTACAAAGTTAGTGGGGTTTTATGAGGACTGCTGATAATTACTGTGGTGGCTAATTGGGTTCAAAAGGTTTATGAGTAAGCAATCATCTGTGGCCACAGGGATGGAGTGAGGTGAGAGCACAGCTAGCAAACATTTTATCAATGCGTTAGCAATCAATAGAGAGTTCATTCTCAGTTTCTTTTATATAACCAGTGTGGACACCCTAGTGCTCATATTAGGCTACTTGAGAAACTTTTATTCAAAATTTTAGACTCCTTGGATTTCTTTTTAGTGCTTGAATGGGCATTTTCAAATTGATGACAAAGTGGCAATAAACACTGGTGAAGTGTATTGTAAGGAAAAACATGCTTGGGGTAGAAGTGGTGAAAAATCCTAGCAAAGGCAACCAGTGATCACTAGATAACAAGGTTATGTGAAAATAGAAAACCAGCAACTTTTGGAAACCAGGATCAGTAAAGCCAAGACAAAGTGAAGAATTTTAACCACCTAATACAGGATGGGCATTGTGATAATGTATCAAGACAAAGACATTTGTAAACTTTCAGATATTTTACTGGGAAAAGTGCAATTAGGTTTAAATGTTTTCTCTTATTTTCTTCAATTTACAAGGAAATGTAAAATAGTCATGCCATGCAAAATTGCCATAGACAAAGAGTAATAGTTGCCACATATTTTTTTCTGTAATCTTTCTACCACAGGAGCTTGTTAGGAAATTTGAAACCAAATTATTTTCCATTGAAAAATACAGATTTAACAATAAAAAAACCCAACCACAAAATGACTTTTTAACCTTGAAAAATTCTGAAAAGATTTACATTTAAAAATAAATTTATTTTTTTAAAACTTTATGCCATAAATAAGAATTAGAAATGAAAAAAAAGTGGCTTAAATCTTTCTAAATAAAACATTTCAAATGATACTGCTGTATTAATCAGCATGCAGTTATGAAGTCACTATACATTAGTCAAAGGTATTTAGTATTTTGACCTTGTCATTGCTGAAATTGATAGATTTTTACAATTGACTACATCAGCAAATGCTCTCTGAAGACACAGAATGCAAGCTATACAAACCACTGTGTATTCACAATGCACTCAGCATTTTCATCATGAAAAATGTAATGAACTGCCTTAAAATCACAATAAAAATGCTTCTGATTTCCAAGTGAATCAGATATGGATCCCATCTCATCATATCCAGGCTGTTGCAATGTGTATAAGATTGACTAAACTAGTTAAAAATTTCTGTCACAGTGAGGCAACTCAAAATTTTACTCTTATTCTCCATATTTCTGTCTTATTAAACAAATTTCTGTATGTGTGTCCTTTTTTTCCTTCTGAAAAAATGTGCTAAATGTTTGTAATTAGCTCTATAGAAGCAAATTGGAGGTCAAGCAAAATGAATCATTTTGGTTTTTATATAAGTGCAATTGATGTTTTAACCTGGAATTAGATTGTGGCCTTTTGTATTCATGGGCAGGATAAAATGCTTAAGAAATTCTAGGCTCTTTTATAGCATTTTGACTTAATATTGTTACCAAAGTATCCCTTCTCTCTGGATTTTGATATAAAACTTCTCTTTCTTGTGAGGTAATTATAATAGGCTTCAAATATCCTCAAATCTCTTCTCTAATGGGGTTGCTGTAAGTGCAGGGAGTGAGTACAGAGTGGTAAATTGTACCTAATGTGCCCTTTTCATGATGTAAACAACATTTACAGGGACATTTCTGAGACTGTGCACAAAGTGAACTCAGTCATTAAAAACTCATTATCTGCATATTTTGCAGTACTTTGCATTGGGTGGAACAGTATTTTCTATTTGTATTTTGTTGCTAAGTGAGATCTACATGACATCATTCATTGCAACAGCTGACCCAGATGAATAATTGACCACTTCAAAAAATACTATATTTCCTCCTTTCTTCTTTCATTTTCTTTATCATCCTTCAGTCGGGAAACACAGTCTGAGATAATATAATGAAGCATTGAGCAAAACCTTTGGAACTAGTAAAAATAGTGGAAAACCTGATCAAATCTTGGCAATAGCAGGATAAATGTCAACAATTGCATTGATTTTTAATGTTTCATTGAATTTCTTTTCTTATTTTTTTATGCTACAACATGATACATAATTAAATGATCTGTAGAATGAACTATTGCATGGCCACATGAATATCAAGAAATAGTGGTCATCCTTAGGCAAATGTCTTTTAGTTAAAGGAGTTCTTAGAGGCTGAGGAGGAGGTTATATCAAGTCATCAGAAAAAAAAAATTATTTTCTCACTCAGTAGCCTATTCTCTTTTTTTAACACTGTGCTGGTTGATCAGCAAAAGACACCATCTCTCACTGCAAACCCTGTGCCATGTATCTTCAGACTGTCACAGCTACAGTGACTTTGCTCTCTTGTGTAATATATTAATGATTTCATGCCTGTAATTCCCCAGAATAAACTGCTGCAAGGCAAAAAATGATTCAGTGGTGTGGAATTGGGTGGTGGTGATCCTTTTTTTGCCAGGAATCTAGAGCATTTACTTCAGAAAATTGACTGGGTTTAACAGCTGGAGGTGCTACTCCTTCATGAATTTTGTCTTCTCAGCAGTCAGAACTTCGTCCTTCCAGAGCACATCGTGTGACACTTCGATTTTTTTCTGGCTGAAAGAAATTAAAATGAAGTTACTTTTGCTGGAACCAAAAGGGAGGTTGGACTGGGAAATTTTGGTTTTGGATAAAATTGGGGAAACCCAAGAGATCTTTGGAGGAAGCAGGTGTTAAGTTTGTAGCTAAAGGCTGAATCTCCTTTTAAGAGCTGGAGCACTCATGCAGCACACTGCCACTCTGCCCAGTCTCTCCCAGTTTTTCCAGGCTTGCCTTTTGCTTTGCAGGGCAGTGATTTGTTAGCCCAATTGATGGGGTAAGGACACTGAATGCTCTCTGGGTATAAGGTGTCTTTGCAGACATTACAGAGACATGTTTATCCAGCAAAAACTCATTCAGCCAGGGTTCCCATGCATTTCTGTTACACCAGGCTAATGCATGGGTACCAGAGTGGTTCCTTTTAGCAAATGAAGAATATCTGGGTTCTGAGCAGGAGTATTAACAAATGCATGAATTGCACCCACAAACTGCTTGTCATAGTTTCCAATAAGCTTCTAAGCTTATTCCACAAAATGTTTTCAAAGAACAATTCTAGAACAAATCCCTGCCTTTGGGATATAGCAGGTTTTGCTGTATTTTCAATCATATAATCTGTGGAGATTTCATACCAATCATGGACTGAACTTCTTGGGTCCTGCCACAGGTTTTTATGAGACAAACAAAAGGAAACTACCTGTAATTTTCTTTCCTGGACCTAAGACCATCAGAAACCATTTTTAGTCACCCATATGACTTGAAATAGAGGAAACAGATTATAGTTTCTTATTGGCACTGGCTAATGGCACCCACAGAGCAGTTCAGGTGCTGTGGTATAAAGACAGGAAAAAAATTACAACAAGAAAACAGTGTGAGAATTGTTATGGCTTTTTACAGTGGAAGAAGTAAAACCAACAAATTTGCTCAAAACAAAGGCAGTAGAGATGGCACAGGTCCATAACTACCTTGTAGTAAGGATTGATTACTATGCTTTTGTTGCATAGACTAATATAAGAGGACTCCATTACTATCAGTTCAAAATTCACATTGCTCTCATCATACCCCTACCTCATTTTGCTGCTATTGCTAATAAGAACATTTGAAGTAAATCACATTAAAAATGTAATCATATTTAAATTAAAACTGAAACGCAGCATTAGAAAAGTGAAGAATGGAAAGATCAATGATGTGTTAGATCAAAGTGCAGAACTGCTTATTCTTAATGGAACACCAAGTTCTTGTTTCACATGTTCGGGCTCCTTTTGATTACTTTAGATCCCCACAGCTGCTAGGACTTTGACAGGGATTCACATACAACAAGGCAATGAATACGGTAAAGCTCAAACCATTCACAAAGTGGTGGTTGGAGGCTGACTTTAAGCTGAATGTTTGTACTTCGAGCTTCATTCCAGAATTAGGCAGTCATTGTCCCAAACCTCCTACTTTCTCCACCTTGCCTTATTTATCTAGAACATACTCTGTCAGGCACTTGCTTCCCACACATTTTCTGCCTTCAGACAGAACCTCCCTGTTTCTGAAGATATGCTAGCCCTCATCTGTGAATGGACAGGTTTTAATGTGAAATTGGAAATCTACTGTATTTATAGACCCTGCATTAGATCTTGACTTCATTCCACATTTTATCTGTCAAGACTCATCACAGAAGTCCTTCAGAGATAAATTGCTGTTCTATTTATCAAGCACTTTAGCCCATCAGTGACAAAAGAAGAAGAAAAAACAGTTTGTTTTTGAACTATAAAGGACACTTATGACCAGTGTAGCTTGGGCAAAATTCCACAGGCTATGTTACTGGACAATTTAGATCAAACTGAGTTGCTATGTTTGTAATTGAGGCTTTGACCGATATTTATAGCACTATTATGTCCTGCAAAGTTCACATTATGTTACTCAGAAGGATACAGAGCACTGTATTTTATGGGGAGGGTAATGATTATGATAAAAAAGGTTTTGCATGCTAATGTAGTTCCGCTTAAACTGGCCTCTGTACCTTTGGGTAAATTTGTAGGAGAGAAGGAAGAAAAAGCTTTGTGCCACTTCTAATTTTTCTCTCTCTCAAGGAAAAAAAAAAAAAAAAAGGAGAAGACTTTGAAATGAAAGGAGAATTTGTAATTAACTCTTTTTAATTTTGGTGATGAAAAATAGAAGTACCTGTAACTTTTCTAATAACATGAAATGCGGTTCTAGATCAGGTTTGTGAGAAGTTCATATTTTTTCAGGTTTGATAATTTTCAAAAGCTCAGCTTCGTGTTTGGTTTTTGATCACTCTAAAATAAAGTTTCAACTTGAATCACTCCTATTCAGAATTAAAAATGGTTTTGAAGCTCATTGTTTAAATTTTCTTACTTATAGGAAACTAAAGAAACAGATACATAGCAGACTTACCCAGGAAAGCTAATAGTCAAAAGGTTAAACAGGGTACTAGGTAAATACAGGAAAAGTAATTGTAACAAAAATAATTGTTCCTGATCTTGATTTTTTCATTATTTCTTTCTCTGATCTTTCTACTAGTAAAATGCTGGTATAGGATAAATATCTTTTCTTTAACTGTATATGTAGTATATATAAAAATCATAAAGAAAATATTAAACAAATTATGCGACAGGATAATTTATGGGACCTGTAGTTAGGCCACACTTCTGTGTCTGTTATAATTACCCACAGACCTTGGGAGTCCTGGAGAGCAGCCAGAATACCGGGATGCACTCTTGTATAGTAATTAACATATTCTTGGCACTAATTGCCCGTCCTTCCCCAGCAATTAAGGGACTGTTTTGTAGACTTTATCCATATGTTCACCAGCATTTGCTCTTGCTATGCTCTTCTATCCTCTGTCCTAATGCTTCGTGGAGGGCCTTTCAAAATACCACTGTTTGACCAAGATGTAGGTCTGTGCTTTGCAGGCATCTCAACTAACTCCCCTTGGCTACAGAGTGAAAGCCTGCCAACAGGAATCCCATACGTTGTTTATTATCTGGAGAGCGTCCAGGCAACGCTGCTAATGCCTGCTGTTATTCTTACCATAAATACTCCATGAAGCTGGGTCATATCCTTAAAAAAGAGGTTATACTGGGATGGAGAATTTGTCTTCTGCATGTAAGAAAGGAGAAAGCAGCCATATGCTGATGCCCCTAAGTTTGTTTTTAGCAGCACCCTGGGAGTGGTCAGTGTCCCCTGCGTATTGAGGAACTCCGAGGTAACTCTAAGCTGTGGTGCCTGTGTCCCTCCATGGGGCTGAAGGGCCCTGTGCTACCCTTGGTTAGGAATAATGAACAGCAGGTTGGAGGTGAGATTTGTTGGATTCATTTCTGTGGTACTGAAACTAGCATCCAGGAGAGAGTGTTGCTTACGTAGAAGCAGTCTGAGGTCAGGTTGTGGTCACCAGCTCATTACTTCAGTAGTACATATCCTGTCAGAAGATTGCTGTCTCACCACCCTGCCACCAGATTACACGGAAGGAGAGTTAAATTTACCCAAAATTGATTAAATTCTTGAGTCTCGTTAAATTTAGGTCCTCCTTCTTGGATCTAGACTTTCTCACTAAATTTGAGAAGTAAAGGGGATTATTGTTTTCCATAGACATGCTGTGTGTTCAGCAAACATATTCCTGTCACCTCTTTGGGAGCAGCACATTATAGCAGTAACAAAAACCTGTTTATTCTTTTTTTCTTTGGGCTGGGCAGTGGCCTTTACATAAGGCAGAGGTTTGGGCATCTTCCTTTTCCCAGTTTTCATCATGGCAGAAATAGCACGTGTACTCGCTCTAAAAATGTCTTCTTTGGAAAGTGAGACATAATTTCTGGGGAACAAAAATTTCAAGCAATTAAAAAAATTATTAAAAATTAAAAAACTTTTAAGCAAGTGAAGCAATCCACTTAATAATTTTTAAAAAATGTATTTAAAAAAATCTCATTTTGAAAACTGCTGATCTCTGCTGTTTAATCACTTAAACATGTTTCAAGTTCCCTTTGGTATGGTTTGCCTATTAAATTATGTTTATTTCTCATTGTACTAGAAATCTAATGATTCATAAATTTAAAATAACAGTGCTTTAGAGATTGCACTTGTTTTTCATTTTCATTTATTTTGTATTACAAAGGGGAACACATAGCTTCTGCCTTTCCCCTGTAACATGCAACAACCCTTTCCCTTCATGGTATGTCACCATAAAAAAAATACTGCAAAACTTCTTATCATAGCCATATCACATACAGATTCTGACTCTAAGCGGGCAGGTTGTAAACCATGAAAAGATTTGACATGAAAGAATTTACATATATTAAATCTGTGATTCACTTTGCTCCCAGCAGAAAGTCCCATTCAGTACACCAGTCAGGAAAGGCTAATACCTCACACTGTCAGAGCCTCAGGAAACTGCTATATTTAGATACCTAAATTATAGAATGCATCTATTAGCATGAACTTTATTATCATTATGATTAATGCTAAAAGTTAAAACTGCTGAAGAATTTAACTTACTCATCAGGAACAGTTTTCCCAGCTCCAGCAATGGGATATATGAACAAACTTGCCTATAAAACATCCTGTGTCGTGACATGACATTTATAATGTAATTATAATGCTAGGCCCTACACAGCAGTGAAGTAAGTTATTCCCCTCTCATGCTTACCGAAGGCACTTCTCACGCCTCACTCATCAGGATGTAGAACAGGGATTAGATTGTTCTTTGTGCTGCAAACTGCTTTTCTGACTGCAAAGTCTTTGAGCAGATGTGATTGTACTGCTACGTGCCCATAGCACCCCCAGTCCTGTCAGAGGCCCTCAGGTGTTATCACAAAACAAAATGGCTCATCAGTCATGCCATTTATCAGGGCCTACATATCTATTTCTCTGCTTCAGCTCTGTGTCTTCCTGGTATTTTTTTCAAAATCAAACAGAAAATTTTGCAGCATCATGTAGGAGTTACAAGGAAATGAGCTTTATCCTTGTGGTATGTGATTCTGGGCCAAAAATTAGTGATTTGACCTATTGTTATCATGACATTTGAAAAAGGCTCTATTTGAAAGTTTGCAGGGTCTGGCAGTTACCCAGCCAGAGATTTGTCCACATCATTATTGAATTGCCAGGAGCATAACAAAAAAATGTCTTTTCATTTAAGTAACATTTATCAGCTGGGGCTTGGTGACTGCCCCAAGCTCTAACAGCTATGAGAAATTCACGTTTAATCATGAGCATTATGCAGTATGAAAACAGATTGTATTTTTAAAGTTAACTGTATTCTGCTCTGAGGAGTGGGCAGTGTCCTGCGAAAGCCTGTCCTGATGTGTTCCTGCAGCCCTGGTATTTGTGTCCCACTGACAGAAAAACTTCTAGATGAGAAGTTTAAAGCTTTCATCCCTTAAATCCCTCAAATCTTAAAGACATCTGAGAGAAAGAGTGCCTTTAACCCAGAAACATCACCTATGGACCTGCAGAGTATCTGTCAGGAAAAAGTCACTCAGGCCAGTTTGCAGGCTGCGCTGGAAGGGAGAAGCCTTTCCTGGGGATCCCCTGTCCACCAGAATTAGGATCTTTTTAGCTCTGAATATCTGTAAGGAAGTATAGCCCCACTGCTCTTTTCTGCTTGGAATACAGGAAGACCAATGGAGGTCCTAAGCAGCATGAAGCTGTTATGCTATGCTTTCAGCACAGAGCTCTTCTTGGAAATAAAAAATGTTCTTTCATTCTAGTCTTCAAGGTTAACTGTTTTCATCATCAAAAAGGACACAGTATGGTTCTAAATTTGCATCTTGGAAAATACTCAGACTTTGAATTTTGAAAAGCTTTCTGCTAATATTAAATGCACAGGTGTGTAAAAGCACATGAAGTCGACAGAGAAAGGCTGTAGAAGGCAGAGAGGCTATTGGTGGATGCCATGGAGTAGCTTGTGCAGTCTAAGACACAGCATGTGTCTTGCTGAGTCCTGATGGGCAGGGTCTTCTACAGGCAGGTACAGTGGGTCTGCCCATCACAGGCATGGTAGACACACCTAATCTTGTCCTAAACTTAATCCAAGAATTATGAAGAGTTAATACACCAGAGAAAGCCACTGAGAGATATGTACACCTGGCTGCCAGCCTCTGGAAAGTCATGTTCAGTTCATATCCAGAGGACCCCCAACTCCGCTATTCTCCATTCCCCTCAATTTTTTAATTTCTTTCTATAGGAACATTACATAGTTTTAACTAAAGTTTCTGTGCTCTTCTGAGACCATGGATGGTCAAGGGGTTTTGTGAGAAAGTGACATTTATTTCCTGGCCTAGTCTGGATTAACAGTATGTAGCCTTGGTATTCCAGTAAAATGATTGAAGTGATCATCCACTGGGACCATTGCATGTTAAACCATTTCCAGGACGTGGCATTCCCAAATAAATACCATACACAGGTGTGGATTCCCTCAGCCTTAGTTTCAGTCATTAATAATAGTTTAGAGGTTCTTGTCAGGGCACCTCAGGTGCATCAGGGCAGGGCCTGGCAGCTCATCACACGGCACCCCAGCCTGGAGCAGGGAGGCGCGGGGCAGCCCTGGGCATCGGGCACCAGCCCAGGCATTAGACAGGACAAGGCTGTGCTGGGCTGTGGGAGCACGGGTGGGCCTGGCTCAGCAGAGCCCGTGGCAGCTGGTGGCCCCAGTAGGCTGACATGGGATCCTGTGCCCTGAACAGAATGGAGACAGCCCTAACAGGAGCTCCCCCCTTGGGCAGGGGCTCTTGGGGAGGCTGAGCAGGGATGGGCAAGGCTGACAGTGCCTCATGGCCTGGACAGTTTTGTTCAGTCTCTCTGATAAGGAAGAAAGTATGAAACCAGCAGAACTGAAGTAAGCAGAGAAGTTTTATTGTGAAACTTTAGATGCAATGAGCCAAAAGCAATGCACTTCTTTAGCAGTCCCCGAAGTTAAGAAATCTGTATCAGGTTGTATTTTGTACACATTCATGAATACTGAGCAGACACTGGTTGTGTGCAAGAGAAAATACAGTGTCTGCGTTCCCTTTTAGATCTTCCCAAAGCCTGTCTCTGTAGCAGGAAACTGTTCAGATTTTTCTGTGAAAAAATTGCCTGTCAAGAACCAGTTGATGAAATTGTAAGCAGAAGAACATGACGTGTTGATGCACACATGAAAAATTAATGAAGCAAGCCTCAGCTGCCGTGGGTGCCATCTACACCTAGGGACAAGGGATGTAAGATGCTTTAACAACAGGAGCTCCAAAAGCAGATTTCACTCTTTGCTAGCACAGACAATGTTTAAACCATCTTTTTCTTGGATGATATGAAGGCAAAAAGCTGGCAAGGAAGAGCTCCTTGTTTTCCATGAAGAACTGCACCTTAACATATTGGATTGTGCAGAACTAAGGAATGACAATAATTTTCAGAGAATTCACAGCAGAAAGTCTCCCAGACTGAAATCCATTTTATGGTCAGGGAGTGGGTTTTTCAAAATATTTTACAAGAAATAACCTGAAAATTTTCATTCAATTTTATTTTTACCAATTTGTTATGACTCAAATCATACTTGTCCTTTTTCACTCATCATACCTGTGTCGTAAACAGCCCATAGCATTTGGTATCACCAAAATACTCTGCAGAGGAAATCATTGACACCTGAGTTTTACACACAAGGTGCTGGAAAAGAAAAAGTGAGGTTTCCTGGATGTTTTAAGTTTTGAAACAAAACCCTGGGCTGTTTCATTTCAAAATCAGATCGAGCACTTTAATTCGGGTTCTGGGTGGTATGAAATGCCAGCATCTCATCTTGTCCTGCAATATGGAGCTCAACACTCTCTTAATATCTTTATTCAGGAGAAGACCAGAAAAGCATAGTCCAGCTGTTTTTATGTCCTTGTAGCAGCTAAGTATCACCATGTCAGGGAATGGCTTGCAGTGAAAAATATCACATGCTGAAGAAAGTCCTGAACCTGGGTCTTTTTCTCTCCAATAAATGGCAGAGCTGCCAAGCTTCCAGCCTGGGTTTATTTTATCAACATTTCCAATTTCCCTTTCAGTCAAAATACGACTGTGGGACCATCTGAGCGGATAATTATGTAACTGCGAAAGTTCAGAGCATGCTGAACAAAACAAAATATGTTTTCCCTCATTTATGCAGACTAAACATATTGTCAAGGTTTTGAAGCAGTCAGTCCAAAATTTTCACAAAACACTGCAATTTCCCAAGCAGCCTGTTAGTAAAAGTATTGCACCAAAATGTTATCCTTTCTATAAATGCTCATCTGAGGGAAGACTTAGCTGAATACTTCCAGTGCCTAATTAATTGTAGATATGTGAAAAATCACTTTGCATACTCCAGTTGAATACTTGCCAGCTGAAGCATTCTGAAATCACTGGTGAGCCTCTCCTAATTATAACAATTTTAAAATAATTATGGATCTCAGATATCAGCTTTAGATCCTTTTGCTTGCATTCCTTTCTCACAGAGGACTGCATTCAGTTGCCTAAATTCAGATAGACAGAATCATTTGAGATGCCCTGGTGGGGTATCCAGGGCATCTGCATGAGTCTTGCAGATGTGACATCAGAGCAACAGGAGACCCATGCCCTTGCGGACCAGTAGCTAGAGGCCAGTCAGGGTCCAGCAGGGCATCCTAAATGACACTGGATGCCTGTGTTTAGGTCAGTGATCATGCTCTGACTGTCACATTTCCAAGCTGTTTGTTACAGTTGTGAACGTTATAAGCCAGTGAAAGCTGACACTAGCATTTATTTGACTGGCATCAAAAGCTGCATCTTTACACTGAATATCTTGAGATGTTTGATAATTCCTGCTGCTCAAAGCAACTGTTTCAGGACTGATAGGCCAAAAAGCTGACCTTTCTGGAAAGTTTTCTGTGACTATTCTTGTGGTATATTTGTCACATACTTGCATCTAAATCCTAAGTTTTAAATGAGAGAACAGTCTTACAGATGTATTTCTGAATCAGGAATTAATGTAAATGGGTTTCAGATCCGGTAATGCTGAAATCTTTTTCTGAAATGCATTATAAATGTTCATGTGCTGTATGTTTCATGGCCAAGACAAAACCCCCTCTTCTGAATTTCAGAACTGAAAAGATCTCTTAACTGCAAGGGCAAGATGAAAGTGCTTCTACCTCTATAAATATGTGTGTTTTATGGGGGACTGAGAATAAGCTTTTACATTTTCAGGTTCTAACATACTATACTGTATGATACTCCTGCCTTCAAACTGTCAGCTTTTCAGATGACTCTTGCCTTTTAAAATTTCCATTTAAATCTATTTCAATCTAAAGGAACAAGAACATCCACGATAGGTTTAAAACGTCACTGACCTCCATCTTCTATTAGCCCTCTGGCATTCTGCTGAAATGAGTATGGTGGGGATGGAGATATTCTGGGGATTTCCATTCACACTGAAAAGAAAACTAGTTTTTGCTTTGCAGCTTTTGCTTACAGCTGATCTTCAGCCAGAGAACATTTTTATGTGTGGGGTGGACAGGAGAATCATGAGAGGGGTTCAGTATCCATTCCTAGTTGTTTGTTCTGATAATTGCATATAAATTGTGCTCGTGCTTTTACCAAAACAGAAATCAGCTCAGTCAATGACCAATTCTGTGCTGTACTTCTTTTCCTTGATGACTTGCATAATATTCTGAATGTTATGCTCTGCTACATGGCAGAATCTATCTCAAGAGGCCAGTAAACTACCCTGAACTTCATTCACAGTTGGAACATACTCCTCAGTTGATTCACTTACAAAATTTTTGGTTTCAGCACGTCCCATTCAGTGCACATACATCACACTAAAAGTTTTTCTTCCAAATTGCAGCCATCCAGACAGCCTCTGGCTCATAAGTTTAAAAAAATAAAAGTTAATTTTACATCAGATTTTATTATACTGGCATACTTAGGCTCAGAGAAGAGTAGACCTTGTTAATTCTTCTATTTTTCCTTCTCAAGTAGCTAATATAAGGTGGCATAGTGTTATCCTCAATGTAACTGATAATCATTATTCTTAATGCAGCAAAATTGGCCTCATTTTGAACACTCATGGGCTTTGCCTTCAATAAAGAAGTAAGATAATAGTGATATTCCTTAAAGAATGTTTAGGAAATTCAATTAATATGGGGGTAATCTTTTTAAGGGCAAAATGTACCACATATTCAGCTTGAGGCCTTCAGTCACAGGACTCTAATGAACTGACATTAGCACTTTTCTAAGCAATACTCTCTTTTGTCTCTTAGAAGAGGATATAGATCTGGCACGAAGCCAAGCAAGCAAGATGTGTAAATATCAATACAGTAACTGGGACGTTTTGAACACTTATTTTTTTATTTAATAACTGTAGACTTTTCAGTTTAATGTTTGAAAATATTAACGTGAAAAAGTTTAATAATTCATCTTGAATGAAAGAGGAGTTTTGTTCAGCTTGGAAAGATGTACCCCATTGTATATTTTTTATTATTTTAAATTGCAGCTTCCAATAACCAAATCAAAGTATTTCATTAGAAAATGTCAGAAATAAAAGTTTTCAAGAAAAGAAACCCTGTATTTTTTTATTAATTAAATTAATATTTCACAAGTCTTGTTGCTGTATTTCCTGGCAAATAAGGAAACTGGGCAAGGTATTTAGGCACAGAAGAGTGTAGATAAATTTTTTGTGATTTTTAAAAATTGTGAACGAGTTATGTGTCCAACTTGGAATTGCACTTATAATAGATCTCTTTTATACTCAGAGATTCATCTGCTATTATCTGCTTCTTTGTGCATCTACACCCAGGTCACTTAGTCTACCCCAACTCTAAGATGAAGAAGCTTTTAAAAAAAAGAAAACAAATATTTGTTTTCACAATGGATTAGAGATAATCTAAGTATGAATCCCAGACTCCGAAGCTTTCAAGTTAACGAGGTCTTTTTGTTCCTGTTAACTAATGCATTATTCTCTTTATGCTCATTGTTCTAATGCATTATTCTCAGCAGATAATCAGGTACAGAGAAACACCTTTACCTTTGTATTTTACAAGTCGTATTAAGCAGGGAAAAATATACTTAAGGCCTATCTTTGAGGATTTGGGCAATGCCTTCACCTTCAACTTGGCTGGCACTGGATGCTCCCACAATGGGTTTGGGCTTTTTTTATTGTTGGCACTTGATTAGTGCACACCTCCTAATCTCACAGTATTTTATAAGAGAAAGAGGAGATTTAAAGCTTAAGGGTTTCAGTAGTTACCAAATGTAAGTAATGCTGGACATAAAACAGCATGCAGACCTCCATCTGCCTGCCCTTTCTATGGATCTGTTTACCAAGAGGATCTTGCATATTTATTCTTTTAAACACTTTGAATTATACCTCAGAACTAATGCCAAGCCATGATAATTCCCATTAAATAACAAGTGACAAAAATTCTTAGGGTGAATCACTTATTTTTATCTAGAAATAGTCTCGGGAGCTGAGAAACATCAGGCAAAAATGTGTCTCTCGGCTAGTTTTTCCTCTCCAGAAGAATTTCACTTTAATATCATCACTAATACTAATTGCTTTCTACCTCTGTGCTTTTAAGTGAATCATAATCTCTGTTAATAGGACAGAGTGCCTGAATATATTTGGTTCCCCAGCAGCTGGTGTTAGCAGAGATGCTTGGAGAATTTCTGGGGGACACTCACCAGGAGTGATGAGAGATGGAGCCAGCAGAGCCCCCGGAGCAGGCTGCGCTGGGAGGAAACATGCCCAGGCAACATGGTGCAGCTGCTCCCTGGTGTTCCCGTGGCTTTTTGGCCCTACCAATTCTCTGCCAAAAAAAAAAGCCAAAGAGCAGATGGACCTGGATGAATGCTACTCTGAAATAAGTTCAGTTATCTGAGGAAAAGTTACTGGCAGCTTGGTTTTGCTGACATTAATCAAAGAACCAGCTACTACAGTGGAAAGTATGTGCATGCTAAAATTGCAAGGGAGGCAAAAAAAGAGATTTTATCATCAGAATTCATTATTTTCCAGCAAATCCATAGCTTATTCTTTTGCCACACATAACTGTTACCCACGTTTTTCCAATACCTTAATATGTAAGAAGTGATGCCTATAAAGTATTTCTACTGCTTTTGTTTACCCTCAGTTCTGCTGCTACTTTTTGGAAAGCGTTGGACTGAAAAGTTTGCTAAACCTGGTTAAAGTTAGTCAGAATGCAATGTGTGCTACAACTAGACTGTCATCTTGGCCATCCTGACAGTATAATGTAAGCTTATTGAAGTATGGGGAAAAGATTATCTTCTGTCTTATATTCTGTTGAATTTGAATTTCAAATATGAGAATTAAAAAAATCAGAAGAGAGGCTGTTTTTCCATTAAAGCTATCCTGTAAACTTTCACCTATCAGATTTCTAATCACAGTCTGATGGAAGTAAGCACTTGAAATAAAGATTTTACAGGATCCCTGTCACTTGACTGATTTAACCTCTGAAGAATCACAAGTTCCTCCAAAGACGTTGCTTCACTGATCAGCATAATTTTCTCTCTTGCCTCATTCACTCTTCAGTAACTGTTGCTCTAAGGTGATAAATTCTTGTTGGGAAATACTCATCACTGTCGATTTCATCTGTCCAGACTTCAGAGACACAGTGTAATGCTGCAGATCTTCCCAAATAGTGAGGACTGGTCCTGTCCTAAAAAACGTTGAGTACCTTTCTACACAGTCATACATAAGCGACTTAATGATCTGCAATAAATCTTACATGCATTCAATGTCATTATCAGTAATTTTAGAATCAGTTTCTAAGTCTGCACTGGATGAAGCCAAAGATCACCTTATCTGCCCTCATCACAAAGAGGGCCAAAGCACAGGTGAGCAGGAAGTAGCTCCTGAGCATGCTGTTGGATAGCCATGCAGAAGTTGGGATTTTGGGAGAAATTCCACCAGTATCTCAGAGGAGGGATATTTCTATCTCCTTGACTATCAAACCTGTTCCACTTTTAAGTACCGTGGAAAAAAGATGACTTATTTTATCAAACAATTTTTTTTTGCTCGTAGTGTTAGACTATCAATCTACCTCCCCCTAGTAACAAAACAAATTCACGGTTAAGATGGAACGGCTCACTGTTCAGGGCCATCCAGCCCTTTCTTTTAGAAAGTGGGTTATGTGTTAGAAAACAAAGCTATTTTTAACAGAACTTCCCAACCAGAGATGGCAAAAAACTTAACTACTTGTTCTTGGTAACTGATACTGGAAAACAGAAGACAGACATAGGTAATTTCTGCATCTAGAATGGTTCAAGGGCACGTCTCTTCATTCCTCCCATTCCATGTTGTACAAAGTCAAATGCTTCTTGAGTCAGTTAAAAGAAGGGCTAATGAATGTAGAAAGCAGGAAATCAGAACAAGGAAGATATTTAAAATGCTATTGTCAATCCCTTTCTTCACATCTTTTCTTTTCTCCCTGTCCTTCTCCTCCTCCATCCCAACAACTTTGCATGTTATTTTCTTCCAAGAGTTTTAAATCTTAACCTCCTCTGTTTTCTGAATGTGTTTTTAATTGTAACTGAAATCAGTTAAAAAATCACAGAATGGGTGCGTTTGGAAGGGAGCAAAGTGGGTTATCTGGTCCAACCTCCCTGCTCAAGCAGGGTCATCCCAGAGCACAAGGCATAGGATTGCATCCAAACAGTTCTAGAATACCTCCGGTGAAGGAGACTCTACAACTTCTCTGGGCAACCTGTTCCAGTGCCTGGTCACCTGTACAGTAAAGAAGTTCTTTCTCACATTGAAATGGAACTTCTTGTGCATCAGTTTCTGCCCATTGCCTCATGTCCTACTGCTTGGTATCACCAAGCAGAGCCTGGCTCCAGCCTCTTCACACCCTCCCTCCAGATATTTATACATATTTATGAGGTCCCCTCAAGGTTGTCTCTTCTCGAGGTTGAACAGGCCCAACTCTCTCAGCCTGTCCTCATTAGAGAGATGTTCCTGTCCATTAATCATCTTTGTAGCCCTCTGCTGGACCAGGAGCTCCATGTCTCTCTTGTACTGAGGAGCCCAGAACTGGACATGTACCTTATTATCTTGCTGAAGCACTGTATCTAATGCCTGAGAAGTAGCTTGTTCTCCCAACCTTTCCCCAGATAGAGGAGTGAGTTACTTGAGTGTTTGGTTTTGAAAATTCATGTACATTAACTAAGCAACATCATTAATACCCATGTAACAAGACAAGATAAAAGAAATGAGCTTTCTATTTCAGGTTGTAGGTATCTGCTACTCGTGTTTAAATGTCAGATTTATTGCCAGTCCTATTATCAGTAAAGATGAGCCGTAGCCATATTATTCCGTTCCACCAGAGAAGAGTTGTCAGCTGTGTTCTACATCCTTGTAAACTAAATATTTTGTTTCAGTGAGGAGATACCTTGAAGATGGAGGCTGGGGCCTTCACTTGATTCTGCATTGCACAGGGAAAAATGTAAAGCACAGCAACCAAGCTTGACACATTTGCAGTGGCTGTGATGCTGAGAAATACATGCCTCTGCACCCTGCTTTAGCTGGCATCCTTCAGTGCTGTAGATTCTTGTGGAGGTATCAGGCTTTTCCACAGTCAGAGCCTGTGAGGAGTGAAGGCTTGAAAGCTGAAGGTGGACTGTTAGTCATAGGAAAGGCAGTTAGGTCTGTCAAAAACTTGCAGGGATTTGACTAAACAGCTTGTTGGATTAAGCCTGAAGCATATCAAGTACGTTTTTCCTCACAGGTTTTCACTGTTTAAAGTAAAGTGACTTTAATCTTAAATCTAAGCAGTGAAAGTTTGTTTTTACAGGAGACTGCATCTGCCATTGCACTAGCATGTTCATTGTTTTTAAAATTCCCTCTGCTTTCAGCTCAAATATTTGATTTCCACATGGCATTTTGTATTTTCTTTCCTCTCCATATTCTTGTGCTGCATCACCACCAGACTGAATCTTGAGTGTTCATTAGTTCTGAGAAAGCTATTACCTAGTCAATGACACATGTATTTCTTTATCTAATGGACTGAAAAACAATTAAATTTCTGATTTCCTTTATTTTTGCTGTTTTTCAGTTAAGAAATAGAGATCAGATTTTAAAAGAGAAAACTAAATGGGAGTCTCATTCATCTTAGTTAAAGCTTTATGTTAGTTAAATTGCCATACTAAAAACTTAAATTCAGCATGTCAATATCATGAAAAGGCTGTAACCTCTCAACAAACTGTTTCTTTTCTTTATTGTTATGTCAAGTATCCCAGGCAGATCCTTAAGGACTACACATCAGAGGAACAAAGGCCCGTCATGCCCTTTGTTCAGTTTTGTTTGAAATTAAGTATTTCTTGTGCTTATTAACCTAGGCATAAAGCTCTAACCTTATTCATAATTTCATAATTTATAAATCATATGTTCTCTCATTTTCATGTTGTTTCATTTTATGTGAAGGGTTTGGTTTAGCTCTATCAATCCTCTTTGCAATGCTAAGTACAAAAATTAGGTACTATAAAATCACATGCAATGAATATAGGCCCTCTTTCTCAATCTGTCAGTTGAAATTTAAATATTTGAATCTATTTACCATTCTGATCATACTATAACTTTTCCAGTTAAAATATATTATGGCAGCTTCTTAGTGGGTAACTAGTGCAGTACAGTGTTGCTTTAGATGGCTCTGCTTCTCCATGGAACTGTTTTTTTACAAGCCAAAAGAGCACCTTGCTCACTCCCTTGCCCTCAGTTGTAGGGTGGGTTGGTGGCTATTTATCTCAAGAAATTTCTTAAGCTTATCTTAAGGTAAACCAGCCATTTAGATACAAGAATATAGTATCTATGAATACTTAAATCCAAAATTGGTGTGTTTATTCTATGCGCAAAGCTGAGAAATAAAAGTAACAGAAATTAGAAAGGGGAAAGGGTGCTGCAAGAACTGAACATGACAATTCTCTCTGACCCTCTGACAGAATGTCTCTCTGACAGAATCTGTTGGCTTCTCCATTTAGATACATGGGTACAGTTATCTTCCTAACAACAGGACAAGAGCTGGAAATCTGAGATACTGTGAACCTCAAGGACTTTGCCCCTTCCCTCCCTTTCCACCTGTGTTGCTGCTAGTCTTAGGACGAGGTGAGGAGGAGAAAGGATACAGAGTAAGTACTCCAGGAAGAAAAGCTGCAGAAAACCTAGTTTGCATATTTTCTAACAGCAGCATCTGGAAAGTAGCAGACGTAACAACTATACCTAGTGTTATGCAGTGTGTCTCTAAACAGAGGGCTTTCAACTCAAGTGCCAGTTCCCTCTTTGTACTTTTTGATTTTAGGGACCCTTTGAGCTCTCAATAAGCATTTCTTTTACATCTAGGCAATAGTCTGTTATATATGGGATCACTTTTATTTTATTAATTTTTTTACTACATTAAGGTTATATGAAGAACTCCTCAATTCTGTTGCAGTTTTAGGACTTTTTTTTTTGTAAAGTACTTTTATTAAAGCCCCATATTAAAGCATTTATTAAGGTGCTTTAAAGGTAATGAGTAACTAACTTTAGAAAGAAAATCAGAAGTGATGTCTTCTGAAAAATGTAAAAGGGATTAAAATGGTCCTTATAATGAATAACTAAATAGAAAGATCAAGAAACTTGCAAAATCTGAACTGTTTATCAAAATGTGTTTATTTTCAAGGAGGCAAAATGACCTTTTCCAGTATTTGAATGGTTAAAAATTCTGGAGCAAATGCTTTTCCCTGTGGTAGAAACATTGTCACATTTTCTTCAGCTCAGTTATTCCTGTGGGGATTAATTTATTTGTAATGCAGAAAGTGTTCTTGGTAGAATAATTAGCTTTTCAGGGAACATAGCTTAGACATCTTTGGAGCCTATGTAATTAGAACTGAGGAAATAGGTTCATCACTACTGCTGCTATTTCATTACTGAGTAATCATTTGTATCTAAACACACCACTCTTCGGAGAATGACTGGCTGTGGTCAGATATGCTAATTTGCCTCTCATTTGCATTGCAGTGTGTTTAGCAGCATACTTTTTAAGATGGGCAAATAAGTATGGCTGGATTTTTAATTCCTCTGTGTTACAAAGACATTGGTTTGGTTTACAAAATCTGGGGTGTAATAAGCACCCCAAGCCATTTCATCAGATTCTAAAAAAGAGACCCTTTATCAAAGAAATCACAAGAGACACGTATTTTCTGCTTTATAGGGTTTGTATATCAGAGGAGAGACTTCGACGTGGAAGGGAAAGCAGCAAAAGAGTTCAGGTCCCTCCAGGTACTTCCTGAAGTTGTATTTTTTAAGTAATTTCGGACTTCAGTGGCAAACGTCTACCTAAACTCAGTGGCAGGTGGGGCTTTTTTGGCTTTGGCCATATGCTCTAAGTCACCGTGAATATCCACTCTGAGAAATAAAAGGCAACACTTCCTGAGATAGCTACAAACCTGAGGTTTATGGTCTTTGCCTCAGCTTTGGAGGATGTGAGTAGCTGAAAGAGACTGAAAGGGGAATTTGCACTTTGTTTAGAACCTTTTATTCATACACTGAGGTCTTTTACCCAAAGGATGTTCTCTTCTTTGCCTGTAATATTGTATGTCTTCTGTGACTCTGGTATTATATATATAGAATTTAGTATCCATGATCCTTAGAACCCTTAATCTTGGCTCAAACAGCCAGCTACACTGAATAAAAAAATTTAATTTTGTACTGAAAAATGGAACACAAACATGGGAGGGTACTAGGATAAGAATCTTATTTCCATTGCAAGATGTGTAATTTTGGAAAGGCTTGGTTTTTCCTGTTTATCAGTATAGTGCAAGACTTCAGATACCTTCTTCATAAAATTGATTATTCTCTTCTGAGAAAGGGGCTAATCATGATATTTTTAATAAGTGGCTACTCAGCAACCTGTCCTATGGTAACTGTGGGGTCAGCTTTCACCAGAACTTCTGCCACCCCTGACTCAGATTCGTTCATCCCACTGGAAGTTTCCCATTTTCCTAGTGGTCCTCTCACAGCGCTTTCTCACCTTCAAGAACACCTGCCTGCCACAGAGCAAAAGGGCAGCTGATAACAGGAGGAAGAGACAAAAAGTCAGTGACAAATGTTTCTTTTAAAGAAACTGGCACAGAGGATGCTTTCCTATTGCAGGCCTGAAAGGAAAATAGCAAGCATGTAATCTGCTCATGATGAGGAAGAGGCAGAAAACTGCTAGGTTAGAAACAAGGTTTCATGTATTTTTTTTAAAGCTAACAGGATAGCATGATTTAGCTAAAGAAGCAAATCTGATTACACAAAGTAGCTGAGAATCTGTTGCACCCACTAAGTAAATGAAAGCTGTGGTTTCTTACAATAGCACATTTTCCACCACCTTCACTAAATAATCCCCAGGAATCAAACTCATGTGCATAACTGGCCCAGAGCTTTGAATTACACTTTGGAAGTGAAGAGGAAGCTCGCTAATGAGCTGGCTCATGCAGTCTTGCACTACTTGTGGTTTTTGTCTTTCAAGCAATTATCTCTGTTCTCCACTCTACTGAGTAGCGGTACTTGCTGATGGAAAACTGAGGAGGTGGATATTAAGGCTGTTAAGGAACCTTAGTAGATTAAAACTCTCAGTTTAAAGAAGATTAAAACTCTCAAATTCATTTTAGACACATGAACAGCAAAAATCTTCTAGATGAAAATGTTGGACACTGAAGATCTGATTCCTTGCCGAAGCAAGAGTAATTGAAGGAAGGGCAAACAATTATTACTATAATCTGAGCACCAGAGAGCGTATTCTACTGAAAGAGACTAAAGGAGTTGCAGTGCTTCCAAAAGCCTTGCTTAACCTTCCAAGCTGAGGGCTATCTATAAGGAAATACCAGAAGTTAAGTATCAGTAGGTGTAGCAGGTGATCATGTTCTATGACTTCGGAGGTGTTTCAGTTCTGTAGCTGAGGTTCCTTCATGCCTGTGAAAGCCCGTTGAAATCAGTCACTCACTTCTCAAGGACTTAAATGATATCTGAATCAGATACAGAAGTTCGTTCTCCTCCTTCCTTCACTTCTATCTTACTAGCTTCTATTTTAGCTAGAAATAAATGTGTGGCAGTCACAGAAACACATGAATGGCCACTCCTTTTCTTATTAACATGACAGCTGGTCTTCACAATATTGCACTGCGTACAGGAAAAGTTGTGTCTAAAGCAACTTTTCCTGAGACTTAAGGTCACGCAAGTTTATAGAAATGCTGAGAGTCAGCAGTAAGTGTACGCTTTCTGCTGGTGCGAGAAGAGATTATGGTTTGGCTGGGGTGGTCTACCTCAGCAGAGCTAGCCACAAAACTATTTATTCTTGCAAGTCAAAGCTCCCCGTAATTTATCCTCACAAAAAGAACTACAAATTAAATAGTTGATTTCCTCTGCATCTTTTAAAGGCATAAGCAGTCTTCTACTGCTGATGATTGGGAAATACTTCAGCACTATTCGAATGGAAGACAAAAGATTAAATAGAAAGGACTTTCTCTCCTAGAGTTCTCACCTGTAAAGCAGCAGTATTTAGCTTCATGAAATTGTTCTCATGTACTTCTAAGCACACCCAGGAAGAAGGTAGGAGTGCTTTTCTGAATGCTTGAAACCCACTCTGGGGTCCTGATCAATGGCCAGAAGCTATTAATCAACTTCATGAGCTCTGCCTTAAGATAAGGAATGACAAAGACTGGATATGGGAAGGAAGAGCAGCCTAAACTTTCAAACTTTATATACATAGGGAGAAATTTAAAGTTAATTAGTCCTCTTCTGTGAAAAGCAGTGATTCACCAGAAATCTACAGGTTATCAATTAGTATAAAAGTTGGCCCATTTTCAGTCAGGTGAGCACTGTACCTCCTGAATTAGAGCTAATGTCTTAGATTTAAGCTTGGCTGGGCCTGTATTTTACCAACACAGCTTGATTTTTGAAAAATATATTAAACAACCCCCCCAAGTACCTGAATAGAATGACTGCATTTAGAAGAAAGATTAAAGAACTGCAACTTATTGGCAGAGATCACATGACATGTTTTTAGCCATTAGGATAGAAAAATAACAGACTGGATGCCTGCCAGTCCTAGAAGTGTGGAAAATTAGATGCCATTTTGCACACAAATCAATACAGTAAGTGGGAAATCTTAGGTCTCCCAAACTGTCTGCAAATCTAGCTGCTAATTGACTCAATTAATCTCTGATCCTGTTTCCGCAAAATGATATGCTTAGAACAAGGAGAGACTGGCAGTGTTGTAGATAATTAGAGAATATTCCTTTAATGAGCCTTGCTCAGCCATGAGCAGTTAACTGACCATTAATCTTCAGAAGGAAAGAAACAAGCTCTGCACTGACATCAACGGGAACAAAAAAACTCTGTCAACAAAGAAGCCTATTAAAGAACTGCTAAAAAAGTGATTAGATGCACTGGTGACTATTATAATCATTATCCATCTGTGGCAGGTCCTTCACTAAAATCCACCTTCATTCCTTATGCAGGCCATGAATCCTGCACAGATTTGCTTCCTGAAGCTATTAATGCTGCCTGACTCTTTTCTGAATACTTTGTGCTCCAAACACAAGATGTGGTAATGGAAGATACTCTGAGAAACAGTTTAATTCTCAAAATAAGAAAATAGGCACAGCATCAAGAACTGTTACTGCACATACAAACCGTGGAACAAAGGTGAGGATGAGAATGAGGATACCACACATTTGCTTGGAAATTAGCTATACACTAAAAGTGGATCAGGATTGCCTCTTCTTTCTATATACAGAGACAAACCCTGGCATCTTATTGTGTTTACTTATGGAGGTAGGGAGGACACAGAGGAAACTACTACAGCAAGGCAAAGGACAGCTAAGGGTAATTGTAATAGGATTTCTATATATAGAAAGGATGTGAAGCCACTTTTAGCACTTACTCATTCTTTCCTGGTACAGGATGACAAACTGTCTGATGTTTCTTCAACTGTATTTTAGAACAGAACCATTTTTAGGCTGTATTAGGTTATTAGTTTATGGAATGCCATGCATTAAGTACTAAAACACTGAAACAAGCAGATCACAGATATGAGGCTGAACTTTAAAACTTCAAGAAAAAGAGCCTAAAAGAACAGAGGTAGAGACATAAAACAAGATTTCTGTACAGACTCTTTTTTTCTATTAGACAGTTCTGGAAATTAAGTTATTTATGTATTTACTTTGAACTGCTTAAAATGCATCCTTCCACTAAACTTATCCAGGTTGTAGCCTGGTCATTGGCTGTTCACAGTAATGAATACCTAGGGGCAGATTATGATTTTAGAAAATTTAGTATAAAGAGTTTCTGTGTGTACCAGCTAGGGACTAGGCAATGCAGCTAGGGATTAGGTGATTTTTATTTATCATTTGTATAGCTCCAGGAATATGCATGGAGTTTTCCATAACAAAGGAAAAGGTCAACTGCTGATATGAAGAGACTAAAATTGTAATGACGCATAACACCCTAAAGCCATGATAAAGCACAGCAGAACAGAGCAGAGGAAGGTAAGAGTTTCACTGGTGTCAGTGCACAGTAATATATAGCTTACAGACTATTTTTTTACACAAACACATAGAAAAATGCATTGGCTGATGTGCTTGTGAATACTTCTCAGCATTGGAGGGAACCATCCAAGGGAATTCTCAAAAGACTTGAAGGGTAGGAATTGTTATTGTATTATACTATAGAGGATGATGCTTCTGATTCTGGAAGATGTGAAAAACATAGTTTATCAGTTTGGCAGCTAACTCCTTGCTGCAAGTGTGCTTAGTGCAAACCTGGAGGAAATAAAGTCTGACCCAGCAAATGCACATGCTATTAAACAGCAAAGATACTCTGTGAAACTTAGTGTCTTATGTTAGCTGTGCTTGTCTGTCCTTCCCACAACACTATTTCAGGACTGGTAATATTACACTATTTATTTGAGCTTTTGAGTAGCAAACCATGTGGCACATCTTTGATTTGCATGGGCTGTCAAAATAGGATACACTTCTATCAGATACATGTAAATCATGTGAAATATCTCTTTGGTGTGAGTAGTACTTGCCATTTCAGTTTCTCTCTCATGCCATCATGTTTGTAGCCAGTCAAGCTTTGGTTCCAGACCTTCACAGGAGCACAGTTTAATGTTCACTGCATTAAACACTACCTGCCACTCTGCACATGTTTTCTGGCAGAAAAGGAAGCTGCCATCATAGGGGTGTGAGCTGTGCATTTGCACTGAAATTATGCATAGACAAGCCTGATCATCAGGCAAAAGCCTGAGGAAACATTCTCATTCAGGACTGCTCACTTTGGCTTGTAACCACAATAGACTATGAAGAAGAAATCAAATATTTGTGGTCTTTTCTTGCTCCTGATCTCATCAGTAGTCTCTCAAAGTCACACCCACACACACATATGCTGTCAGTTACACCCTGTTCACTAGCTGCCCAGTATGACTTTCCCTTCCCTTCCCTTCCCTTCCCTTCCCTTCCCTTCCCTTCCCTTCCCTTCCCTTCCCTTCCCTTCCCTTCCCTTCCCTTCCCTTTGTGGAAAATATTAATTATGTGCTTCAAATAGCCATCTAAATAGCTCTGAAGCATACGAGAAAGCTTTCTGATCATTTAAAGAGTTAGTCATTCAACACAGAGAAGACAACATCTCATAGGATTCATGCAACCCTTTCCTATGCTTTCTTTCAGACAATTCCTTGGGGAAAAAAAAGAAAAGAAACAAAAAAACAAACCAACAAAAAATCCCCAACCAAACAAAAAAGAAGCCTGTATTGTCTCTAGTTAATTTACCACTTCCTTCCCGTGGGGACTGACCTCTGCAGTGCTGCAGTGCATTGTCTCATGACAGTTGTGTTTCATATCTGAAGTGTACGATGGGGCGTGAAAGTATTAGATACCTCCTGGTTTTGAAAGAAGCAACCAAGTGAGGTTGAAAGAAGCAACCAAGGGTGAGGGTGTTTTCACTTAAGGATAAAGGTGTTTTCTCCTGTTTATTTGAAGCAGAGTCAAAACCAGGCAGGATAAATGACAACTGTGAAAAACCTTTCTTCAAAGTTTCTGATTGATCTGATGGGATTTCTCTACCACACACCCTGATAAAGTCTGGAAATAGATGTGAGCATAATGACATAGCTTTCAAAGTGAAGCACAGCATTATGTTTTGTAAAGGTAATTTTTTCATGTTTTTTCCAAATTTTGTCACTAAGAATTTGCTTTTAAACCATCAAAAGAAACATACATGTACAATAATGACAAATTAAATCTACAGCTGAAGGTGGAAGGTTTTTTCCTTTTGAAGCTCAATTTATTGCTTTGGGAAGGCATCAGATTGATGGATCTTGAAGTGCCCTATTTATTCATAGAACGAGTGACAAGCTTCCCTTCATTGCAGCTTTCTTCATATTCTCAAAAAGAGCAGTCCCACAAATCTACTTACAGCAATGATAAATATTTAAGACACAAGGTCGGAAATATTCTGTAATTTGTCTGGTGACAGTGTTCTATTCCAGTAGCTTTATATCTTTCATAGAGATGATTAATGACCTTGGGGCTTTAGGTATGGGCTGTAGAGTGACAGTCCTACAATGTAAATACATCCAAGGCTCAGAGAATGAAGCGCTTGCTCCAGCCAATGGCAAGAAAGATAATTTCTAAGTCCATGTGCTGTGGGGAAACATCATATGGCACCAATGACAGTTCAGAAATGTCAGTCATATATTTTGCTAACACATAGGTGCTCAGTGGAGCTGTATAGTGAATACAGTGGTAAGCAAGTAACTTTTAGCCCTGCTTCAAAAACAGGGTACTGTTATCAAGCCCTCAGTTTTCCTAACATGTCTTCTGTTTGTATCTCAAAAGAAAAATAGCATGTTGTTCTAAAAGATGCCATCTTTCTGCCCCAGCGTATTTCCTGCTATTTTTTTCTCCTTTAAGCCTCAGCTGTTCCTGGCTCATGCTGGTCTCTGCCCTTCAGCAAACACAGTCAATCCCTCTGCTCGTCCCAGGCCGCATTAGTAGCTGTTATCTGCTGGCATTAACCACAGCTGCTGGACAGCAGGGCTGAAAGGGAAAAGCTTTCTGTGACTGTGCAGAAGCCTAGCACCCCACTCCTTCCTTCTGTCCCTGTGCACTCACTGAACCCCCTGTGCAGGCACTGTCAGCACAGTTTCCCCAGATCCCTGCCTCTGGAAATGTCTGCCTTCGGCTGATTTCCCTGTGACTTTCTAAGTGTCCTTTTAGATAAGGCCTCTAAATCTTTTTGAGGTTTGCCTATCAGAGATTTATTTCTACCATATCAATAAAACATAAAAAAGAGCACGCAAAAGTTTATTATGTTATGATAGGAGGTTTGTTTTCTTGTTTAAACTTAGAAAAGCTCTAAACAAATGGGAGGTATTTTCTGGCAAAGGGATTTCTCATTGCCTGATATAATGTATTCTCCTTATAGTTTCCAGGTAACAACAGTGAGAGAAAGGTGTCTGTAAAAGAGAAAATTTGTCAGCAGTCAGGCTAGTACAGCATGGAAAAACTACAAAAGAGTCTCAGAAATTCACAAACAATAAGTATTTCCCAAGTATTCTTTTTTATTCTAATTGCGTTTCATTCTTTTTTTCACTCTGGTCAGGCCAGGAAACCCTTTCAATTGTTACTCACGTGTTGAATTGTTTCATTCAAATGTGTGTTTGAATTTATTTTCTATATTACCACTTAACACACACACAAGAAATGGTGGTCTTCAGATGCAATTTATAGTTATGATAATTTTATTGTGGCTTTTTATTTTCTGGGCTAAGATCAATTTCCGCCATATTTAACAAGTCAGAATGTGTGACTTTCAGTACTTTGTGGTAACAAGATGTTCTTCTATATGCAACATAAAACTGGTCTTCAGAGTAGAAATTTTACAGCAGTAAAATAAAACAAAAAATTATGGCAACTGTTTCCATGGGTTATATTATTTATTTATGAGCCACTCTATGCCTTTTATCTGTTTATTGGGGGCATTCTGAAAAATAGTAGGAGTTATAGTTGCCTGTACAGAAATTGCTGGTTTTAATCTAGTTAGTTCAGGACCAGCAGCACTGAAGTAGTGGCATATGATTATGTTCACCAAAGAGTTACTCCTTCAAAGCTGCTGCATATCCTGAAGTTTCTAGTCCCACATCTTCACCACAATTAATGGAGTTCTACACGCAAATCTCTGCTGGTAGGGAAAAATAAAGCTTTTCTGGCTAATGGCTGTTAAAAAAAATGAGCCTAGAACTTAAATGTCAAAGAAAATATTTCCAACCCATCCATTACTAGTGAAAGATTATACAATCCACATTAGCAGCATTGAAGCTGCAGCCTGAGCCAACACAAAGGGTCTTTACTGATAAGAGCAACCATCAGCAGTACAAGATCCGCGAGAACCCTGGGAAGTTATGGAAAAAGAAGAATTTACCCTCCATGGAGGAGAATCAGATTAAAAAACATTTAAACAAGCTGGGCATCCACAAATTGCTAGGATCTGATGGGATAAACCCACAAGTGATGAGGGGTCAGGTGATAGCACCACAAGGCCACTCTCAGCTATCTTTGAAAAGCTGTGGCAATCAGGAGCAGCTCATGTGAACTGGAAGAAAGCAAATGTCACTAATATCTTCAAAAACAGCAAGGACAAAATACAGACCGGTCAGCCACACCTCAATCCCTGGAAAGGTCATGGAACAAATCATCCTGGAACCTGTTTCCAACTATATTAAAGATGTGAAGGTGACTGAAAGATGGATTTACAAATGGGAAAATCATGCTTAACTAACCTGATATCTTTCTATAATAGCATGGCTCTCTTGGTGGATGTGAGGAGATTAGTGAATGTTAATAAGGCTTTTGACTCTGTCCATCATAACATTCTTTCAGAAAAAAATTATTAAATAAAAGTTGGTTAAGTGGGCAGTGAAGTGGTCTGAAAACTGTCTGAACTGACAGGCTCAAAGGTTGTAAACAGCATTTTGGGAAGGAGGTAATAGTAGAATCCACTGCACATTCTAGCCTGAGGATGAATTGTACCAAATACCCCACTGAATAATACTGAATTCTCTTGCAGTTAAAAAAAGGAACTTTACTCTTCCCATTCATATTACCATGCATGTTAGTCTGTATTGTATTATATTATGTTACACACAGGCTAAGAGAAGGTTAATATGCTGTGCTTTTTATTTAATCTTAATTTCTTTACAGAATCATACACAAATTACTGATTTGATGAAGTATCAGGGAATATAATGAACATCAGGATTCATTCCACCTAAACTTCACACCCTTAACTTTGATGAACTCATTTGAAAGTGCTGTCACAATGTCATCCCACTAAAATCAGAGTAGGGGGAAGATGGGCACTCTTCCTTTTGTGCCTGAGCATGTGTCAGTGCCCCAGAAGGTGATGTTCTGCACATCCTGAGTCAGTCTTGTTTTCAAGTATTTGGGTATTTGCTGTGCATTGGAACACATCACCGTTGTGATGGATCTGTTAAACACTTGTGCTGGGATTCACCTGCCTGAGACAAAACAGGAGTTAAATTGGGAAGGTAGAATGTGACCATTCCAACAGGTGACTCAGATCACAAGTGATAGTGATGCAGCACCCCCAGAAGTATTCGTGTGTTTTGTCCAGACACTTAAGGCTCAAGTCTTACTTTGCAATGGAGACAGTGTCAGAAATGTACTGCTTGAAATTTGTTTAGAAAAGCTTTTCCTTCTAAATAAAAATCCTCACATTTGTAATGGATATCTGACACATTTTGGTTTCTAAGCAAAATACTTTCACCATTAAAACAGAAGAAAAGGCATGGAGGAAATATTTATTCATTTTCATTTCTCTCAAAATTTTCTTCAGTACATCCTTGCCCATCTGTTCCAGTGATCAATATTTATGACACATAATGAACTTTAAATCACTGGTGAAGTATCTCCAGGATTCATTCAGTATTCTGTAGATACTCCTAATTTTGACATATTGATGTTATGTGGCTTACTCTTCTAATACACAGGCCAGTCTAGAGATGCTTTCATTTTGCTTTTTTTCCTGAAGAAAAGGTCTAGTGTAAGGTCCAGTAATACTTTTATTCTTTTCTTCTTTCTCTTGAGTCTATTAATGCTTGGCTTTGTTAAACGGATATAAATGACACTACAATATTACATTAAAAACATTTCTGTGTAACTGAATTTGGAGCTGAACTGACTGTTAGATTTTCTCCATTTCATCTTACTCACAAAGAGAACTGTTGAAATGAGATCAGGTTGGTGAAGCAAATCAGGAAATATTGTGAATTGATTTTTTAAAAAAAAGTGCAAAGAACCCTGGAGAAGGGTGTTCCAGGTATTTCATCATATTGAATGAGCAAAAAATCACTTTGTATGCCCTTGTTACACAAGTATCTACCTGAAATATTCAGAGCCCGTGGAGTTTTACCATGGTGCATAAGCACTTTCATTATTATTTTTGAGCTTGCTTTCTTGCTGCTTTCCATCAGTGCAATTCTTGCAGAAATTGGTGGGAACTGAGAACTGATACATGGAAAGTGAAAGTCTTGGACAGAGCAGTATGCACTAAAAAAAAGAAAGGAGCCCAAAATAACACAATGAAGGAAAGATATGCAATAATCTGTATTTTTCCACAGAGTATTTCCAGCCTGGTTCAAATGTCTCCTAACTGTATGCTCTTAATTACTTTAAAAAGCACTAGCAATCCAAATTAAGCTCCAGGAATATCATGCTTCATTCAGGCTTCCAGAGTGACATAAGTTCATTGAATCTTCCACACCAATCCGCTTTGTTACTTTTGGCATATCTACAATTTTTTGTGTAATAAAACATTGCATAAAGGGTTTAGTAAATTGAATTTAGTACTATGCCAGCAATGTAGCCTGCAACCCTAAATGCTCCTAAATTAAGCTTTTGTCTCTCAGATTTGTAGATATTTAATGGATCTCTCTAGGTATAAATGTACATATTTGCATAAATATATATATATAGAGAGAGATAGAGATAGAGATAGAGATAGAGATAGAGATAGAGATAGAGATGATAGAGATAGATGTGTGTGTATGGGAACATATGTGTGTCCATGTCTAATATATATGAATGCTGATGGGTGTTGTATTTGAAAAAGAAGTGAAGCTTTACTTCTTTGTCACTTCAAAAACCACACACAATGAAATGGAGAAAAAAACCCCAACTTCATAACCAATTTCATCTTTTGGAAAGAATGTTAGAATTGTGTTGGAAAGATACTTACGAGGAGAGCAATTCATCCCACTACATGGAACATAAATGAGTTAGAAATGTATTTTCACCATCTGCTGCTCTCATGAAATCTAGAGATTTGTAAATGGCAGTTTTGAGTAAGTAAATCTGAGATTTGGTGACTTTTCTTCAGAGTCTGTAATCTTGAGACAATGTTCTTCTCTCTGTTCTGGAAGTACACTTTGTACATTTTAGATTACCCAAAGCATCTAGAAGTCTGTGAGAGGTAAGTAGTCTAAGCAGATATCTTTGGCCTCCTCATCTTTTGGCCTCCTCATCAACAGTACATGAATATATGAACAGGTGTGGAGATCTGGAAGTGTATCTTTGTAAGAGAGAGTTCAAATGGTAATTGTAGGTAGTCGCAGCCAATATTCCAGTTTCCTGCTCAAGATTCAAATGTTCCCTATCACTGCAAAATATTATCCCTTACAACTGTAAGCAGATGTCTTTTAAAATTAAGCTCACACCAGTGGAATTATTTTACTGTGCTATGAGAGGCTACCACATAATCTGCTGTGTGAAGTGGCTCATTATAAATAAAGATTCTGTTCCTATGCTGCACATCATCCTGCATGTGTTCTGGAGAGATGCTTCTCATTGTTCTGAACTGCATAATTTTATCTGTTGCAAAATACAAAGGGTTCCGGAAGTCCCCAACTTTATTTTTCTCATGTGCCATCTCTCTGGTAATGCTGGGAGCAACGACAGCAATTCCCAGTCACATTGCTGCTCAGAAGGAAGCTATTGGCTTCCTAGGCATTATTTATGTGTCTTTCATGGCAGTTAAGTGTTATGCAGTTTAATAATCTTTGGTCCAAGCAAAGGGATTTTACTAATATTCAGAAACGAGACATATTATTTTTACTGTTGTTTTATTATTGCATTGTGGTGTTGTTTTGTTGCTGTATTCATAACAAAAAAGCACATGTTTACATCCAAGAACCATTTTTCAAGTAGGATAACCAAACTTAAAAATGTGCTAAATGGAAACCAATACAAGTCCTGCTCCAAGTGAGAGATAACTTTGACACATGTGGGGGATACAGAAAGAAGAAGGATCTTGATGAAAGTGCTCGAGATGCATCCTTCCCTAAACCTTGAAGCAACATATTTCATGGACTATAATGCAGTCCAGATAATTTGGGATTTTGTGACTGCTCCAGAGAGAAACTAGCAGGGAAAATCTGCTTAAGTGCCCATTAATATTTAATAAACTTCATTGCATCTGTCAACCAGACGAGTTTCATGGACATCTGCTCCCGAGTTGGCATTAAGTTTGGTTTATCTATCCGACATATGGATCAGATACCAATACTATTGGTTCACTCCTCAGCACTATAAATAACTCTGCATGCAAGCAATTGCTTAAGCTTTCAGCAGTAACATATGTGACCCTGTAAAGATTTGGCCTCTTTTCTATCAGCGTAGGGTCAGCTGTTCTCATATGTTTCAACTCAGCATTCTGAAGATCAGCTGTAAAAGCCATTAATAGGACATTTGTATTGAAAGGACTCAGAAGTTCCTTTCCTGATTGCATTAAGGTAATTAAGGTTTCTGCTTTTGCAGATGATGTAGTTAAGACAGATAACCACAGATACATGCACATACAGGTTATTAATTCATATAAATTACTGAAGTGGAAGCTTATAAATTGGTAAACAGGAATTGTAATGTACTTACAAAATATAGTGAGAAGGTGGTCCAGTGAAAATAACCAATAATGTCAGTCTTCCAGCTTCACAGACTAGTGGAGAGCAAAGAAAAAAGAATTACTTTTTCATTTCAAGTTTCCTAATAGGCTTTTCTTCAAATGGGATCCTTGCAACTTCTTTCTGGCATGGAAGATGTATGAAATAAATACATTAGTCTTGTTTTCATGATTTTGGCAGAACTTCTGCAAAAAAGTGTCTTTAAGGAGGGAAAAGAAGGGAAGGCCAATGATTTGTTGGAAATACTATCTGAATTTGCTAGAGATGTGGGAGAAAGTGAACAGAATTAATATAAGCCACTCCAGGCAGTGAGCTACAAAAACTTCGGTCCTCTAGACCAGTCTACTCATCTCAAATCTTGCCCTTATCTTTGAGAATTGCATTTATTTCACTATGAGGAAATGAAAATTATTATTAATGTGATAACACAATTCTCATTTAATCTAAGGGGTTTTTTTGCCTTTCTTACTGTTGCAAAAAGTTCTTATATGTATAAATTGAATGCAAAACTAAATGATCATAGAAAATAATAAATTGTATTTTTTAACCATCTAAAGAGCACTTGTTGCTACATAATGCCCTGAACTCAAAAAGGCCCCTATTCTCTGCAAAGACACTAATATAAAAAACTTTATTAAAAATATAAAGTGAATAATATGTGATACCAAGCTTCAGCTGGTAGACAGTGTCCCTGTCTTCCTATCTTTCCGTTTAATTTCTTGTGTTCATTTAGTATCAAGACTAATCTAGATGCAGATAAGAGTCTGCCAATTGTCTGTAAAGAGCCCACTTCAAAGGGCACTGCATTATTCCAGCAATGCAATGTAAACAGTAGTAAGTGATTAATTACAAGGAAAACCAAGTTATCCAACACCCCAAAGTCATGTCATGCAAACAGGCACTTAGGAGAGGCAGAGCATTTGTGGTTAGTGCTCACTGTTGGTCCAGTGTGGTAATCATTTCCAGAACCATTTAAAAATTGACAACAAGAATATCAGTGCAGGTCCTTAGACTACGGCCAGCAAACCCTGAGTGCCTGTGTGGCTGTACATGACCAACAATAACCCACCCTATCTTTGATTCCTGTGTAAGCAAGAGAGCCAGCAAGATGCTGTGATTTAAATGGGAACTGATCTCTGAAAGTTTATTGAATGCCAGATATATTTAATTGATTCTTGTAAGACTGATGTAAAGTTGGCAGCTTCTATACAGTAGTTTTTATGCAGAAGTTTTATACAACAGGAAATTTATAGCTATGAAATGTGAGGCCATAGGCACAATATTCCACAGCCTTCCACAGGAGCTCTTTGCCATTTCTTTTGAAAATTAAACAGCTCATATCTAGAAAGGCCACCTGGCTTTCAATTTCAGGACCTACTTGAAAGTTTTGATAACTCATAGGTTAAAGCTTAAGGCAATAATAATGTAGAACAACAAATTCCTTTCATAATTTTATTCCTGTAGAACTTCTGATATGCTTAATAAATATTAGAAATTCTTATATAAAGTATCTATGGCTATATGTTTGATGATTCTTTTCTTTTGCTGTGATGTCTAAATATTATTGGAAGAAAAAATGAATGATAACTGTTGAGCCAGATATCTCACTGAAAAAAGATCATTCAGTCACTACATTTGTGTTTAAAATTGTACTGCTGCTACTATAATTCTACCATGTCAATTTTTTAATATTTTAGTATGAAGCAGTGGGCCCTTACATCTAGGATTACTGTAGTGATCAGATTTTGAAGCATATCTTGATGTATAAATTACTGATCAGAAATGTTTGCTGATAATATGCACAAACATATTCCCTGCAAAAGCCCCCGGCAATTTAACTGTATAGAGTGCAGAAAGAGAAAATGTAAGAAAAACTGAAGGCTTATTTGTCTGAGCTGCTTTGAGATACATCAAATTGAGGTAGGATTTTGGTTCCTGACTCCTTCTTTACAGGGGTGTTTGGCTCCTGAACTTATGAGGGTATTCCAGCTGAGTTCTGTGCATCTGGGTAAGGATTTGTGCACTGCAGAAAATATGCTAGGCCAGGTACAGTGAATTCATTCACAGCAGACACAGCATGCTGCATCTTGTCACCAGTGGGCCAACGTTTACATTGCTTAAGTGCTAATATGCTAATTCCAACTGCTTGTATCGAGAGGTTAATATGATGTCTCTGCTTTAGTAATTATTGCTTAAGACTGACTGGCACATTAATGGAAAATTGATGAAACTCTTTAGGAATTGTAACACCCTCTGGAAAAAAAATATACAATTCATTCCTTAAGTAAACCTGATAAGCAAATAATTTAAGTCATTTGTCAAAATCAAAAGCAATTGGCAACTCCAAAATAAATATTGCTTTTCTTTCCAGCTACAAAGTTAGACACTAAATGCATTTTAGTAGAAGTCCAATGCTTTGTAATGGACAGGGGACTGAAGCTTTTCCTTTTGACAGGGTGTTTCAGAGGAAACATGGTTTTTTTTGATGTAAGATAAAAAACATAAGCCCTTTTCATCCCAGCTTCCAGCTTCAGTGTGAAACTAGTGACCCTACTAACACTGCTGATGTTTAACATTTTCAATGCAACTTCATTTGCATGTTTTTATGTTAGCAATGGTGTTCATCATATTGAAAGACTAACTGTAAGTAGAAGGATCAGACAATGGAAGTACATCTGTTCCTCACTTTACTGGCACCATTTTACTGTTTGGCTCTCTGATTTCCTCTGAGAGAGATTTGGAAACTATTCCTCCTTTACGGTTTCACATGCCTTTAGGGGAATCTCTTATCCAAATCATGCTGCTCTGAAACAAGCCTCCTGCAGATAAAAATCCATAGAAATTACTGTTTATCTTGTTGAGTTACATATAGCAGGCTTCCCCCAACAGATGCATTAGATATGTACACTAACATTGCACAGTTGCTGTATGAGTGCTTTCTCTTGTAAATCAGATTCGGTGTCAGATTGTGGCTATAAAAGGTACATTTGAAAGCGCGCTGGTGATAGTGATGAAAATGGCTCTTCTGGCTCAGTCCAAGCACACAGACAGGTTGCTTAAAAGTCCCTCCCATCCTGGAAGTGTCAGGAGGGGCATTTGTGGGGAGGTGGAGGTCATGAGCAAATCTGGTCTCAAATTCCTTGTTCCTGCTTTTAGACTTCACTGTTCTGTCCATATTATTGTCCTGGAGTATATTATCAAGGAAAATCTCATCTCGCACAGAGGTGATTATGTGCCTCCAGAAAGAGCCTGGAAGTGAACCAGGATATGGAAATGAAGCAGGGAGCTAATTGTTTGAGCAGAAATGTATCCATAAGCGGTGATGTCAGGGCTCGTGGAGGATGGCGTATTTCCTTCAATCATTGTGAGTTAATATGGTCCCATATTTCTAAATCCTATTTCCTGTCAAACTAGGTTCCCATTTTCTGTCTTAATGGAAATATTTGAAAAGGATAAGGTTCTGTAATAGAAGCAGGAGCTCAAAGAAGAGGAGTGTTTTCTTAGATGCTGAAAATGCGGTTCAGAAGTCAAAATCCCAAATTTTGCAAAGCACCTCAAATATTCCTGTGCTTTGATTCCTTAATCTCCACATCACATCCATTTCTCCATCTTGTATGACAGTAAAAGCAGTATTGCCAGTTATTTCCTTTCAGGCTAACATTAACTTTTCTGTTATAATGTCAAATGTATTGTGCTGAAGGCAACAAATCACCTGTCCCACTTCTTATTCTTCAAAGGAGCATGGGACAATGATAGGAGCGTGCACTTCCATGACTACTATGATAAATCATTTGGAAAAAAACCAAAGCTCAGCCATGGTGCCAGTGCTGTGTTTCTATTAATAGCAATGAAATACTTCGCTGTCAGTGAGCTTCTAGGTATAGTAAGCCAGGTACTTTCCCATAAAAATGTGTTTCTCATTTTACAGCTTGCAGAAAATAATTGGACATGAAGGACTCAGGATAAAGCAGAAGCAGTTATAATCTGCAAGATCAATAATTAATAATCCTTTTGAAAGAACATACCTGTATTTTTATATCTCAGAGAAAACATATAACAGTATATAGTAATATTACATATATTCCTTATACAGAGTGGTTCCATTTTACTCCAGGTGGTACCTGAATTATACTGTTATCTTCCAGTACTACCGTTACTGTAATTACTACAAGCCACATGGTTTTGTCATATATATTCCACAGTAAGAGATTTTTCAAAACTATTTGCTTTGTTTTGATTAGCACTTCTGACTGAGTAATTACACAAACCTTTTTCTTTTCTAATTACTCATGCAGTTCTATCCCTTATCATAAAGATCATACAAAATAAAGGATCACATTGCCCTTCCAGCAAATTTTTGAGGTTTTGGTGGTGTGTGAGGGGGTTTTATGTGGCTTTCAGAGGTAGAAATATATGTAATGGGTGTGTAGATAGAAGCAATTGTAAATACCCCAAAGACTCTGTTCCGAGTCTTTATCATAAACTGCCAGATGCTGGCAGTTAAAAGAAAAAAAATATATGTTTTATGAAATCGTCGGCTATGAAAGATACTTCCTGAAGCATAGCCAGAGTATAATGTATTTGTTCCACACTCAAGTGTTCTTTGAAGATGAATTTTATTGTCCATAACCTTGCTGCAGATAGCTGCATTATAGCTGTTCATACCTGACAAATTTATTTCCAGGTTTATTTCTTGTCTTAAGCCTGATTGAGCTGTAGAAACTCTGCTGTGTAGCTGCAGTCATGGAAACCTGTGGGGCTTCTGTGGCCTGGCCATCAGTTTGACAACCAGGAAGATTTGACAGACAATTTGGTCCTTCTTTTGCAACTAGTCAACACTCATGTCCCCTTCTACAATCAAGTCCTCATTGTTCAGACATTTGGGGAAAAGCTGTATTTAATAATAAGCCATTTCAGGGTAAGGCCTGATATTTCTGCTACTTAGTGTTCTTCTTGGCTCCCAGAAGTGGCCAGCCTGGTGGAACCAGTGACATGGGACTGATGACTCAGACTCTCATCTATGCCTCTCATCACAGTGCATCTGGAGCATAAATGTGGGCTAAAAAATAGCTCGCCTATGGTTCCACTTGACAGTAGGAGAAACTGCCACAGAGTGTGGAAGTCTGAACACAGGGGAAGTCTGTAACATGTATTTGTCCTTGAGCATGCCTCATCCAGCTGGAGAAGTTCTGTTTCCAACATTGACTTGGGTCTCAATGGCAAAAAAAGCCCCAACATACTGCTTTTTCACGTGGGAACAGCTGCCATCTAAAATAGGCAACATTCTTCTTCACTAAGATTATACTCTTTTTTACTTTAATAAGGATGTGGCACAACAACAGATCCTAACAGTTTCTGTAGGGGTTTCTACAAGGGTGCACCTGACCAGGACAGAGCAACTCTCAAAAAAAAATTCTGATGCAGTTCAGGGCTCAGTGTAGATCCAGTCTAGTATTATTTATCTCTGATGACCCAATCCAGGATCTCAAATATAAAGATACCTAGGAAAAGAGAGACAAAAAAAAAATAGCTTCTGGGTTGGTCAGAGCATGCTGAGAGCATTAAGTCGGCATTTTTGCATTCACCTGTATTCATTCCATGGGAAACAAATGGTTTTCTTACTAAATATGTGTTGTGACAACAGGAATAGTGTGTCCGTGTCAACAGCTGCATGATAAAACAGAGACATCTACTGGTTAAAATACGAAATAGGAAAGGTACCAAAACTTACGCAGAATGTTAGACTAAGGCTTGTCAGAGTGTCCTCCTTTTCCCCCCAATACAGCTGACTAAAATATTCAAACTCCACTGGTGCATTCTGGTTAAAGGCAACAGGAAACCTCCCTTTGAATTCCTGAGAAAAAAAACAAACAGGCCCTGTAACACAGATAGACCCTACTTATAACAGACCATGAGCATAATAGACATTAATCTGTGACAGAACAAAACCAGTCTTATGTAGAGCAGGGAATATTCAGCCCTTCTTCTGTCCAGTTCACAGTTTGGGATAAAACAGACATTCCTTGAACACCCTGTTCAGCACCTGCCTGAAGTATTTGTGCTAAAAGCAGAGTCTGAATTACAGCCCTAAACTGGAATGTTCCCGTAATTTACAGGCATTTTCTCATATACTATCCTGTTAGTCTGAGCTCACACTAGCGTGAGCAGTACCTTTTAATAGTATTTCAATAACAGATAATGTATTTTGTGAATCAGGTCTGTATTTAATTACAATTTGACCTTCCTAAATGTAATGTGAGGACATTTACATATTTATTGAAGAGCATTGGTACTCTGTGTATGTGTTACAGCATACACCACGCCTTAATAAGGGTTTGAAACTGCAGTATGGCAGATGAAGCTTCAAAAGTAATCCTGGACTGACATCTAACATAAGGAAATGACAGTTAAGATATGCAGACCTTTAATTACTGTATTGCAAAAAGGACAACAGGCTGGATTCCTTTCCCTAACAATTTCTCTGATTCCTCAAGTTTGGGAAATACTGGCATAACCTTTACATAAAACCATAGATTAATATAGATATTTTATACAGAGCTGCAGTTCGGAAATATATATAGAAATTGACATGAAGCCAAGATAAAAAAATTATTTTAAAAGTTTGAATAAAGATTATGTCTGAATTTTGTGCCTGTCATAATTTCAAATAAGTCTGAGTATTTGATAAATAACATTGGCTTTCAGGAAGGCCCTACCTACTCATTGTATTATATGACTGAAAAACAGTCTTAGTCAATGGTAAAAAGATGATAGAATGAGAATAGTTTAAACAAAAATCTTAATGTGTTTATCAGCAAATTAGCCTCAAGCGTACAGTCCTGGTTAATAACTTGAGGTCCCAATTGTAAGCAAATTCCATTAAAACTAAATGGCAAATAGAAACAGTGAGGACCAAGAAATTTGATTTCCAGTTTCCACTTTCTCAAAATCAGTTACATCCAGCTTTCTCCTTTAAGCTGAATGTTAGTATCAAAATCGGTGGCGTCAGAATAAATCTGTGTATCAGGTGTGCTGGTTTCCCCCATTAAAGCCATTCAGCAGCCTATGCTAAAACTCCTTAGAGCTTTGATTTTTCATTATTCATGCTTGTTTATCTCCGCCGTGATTTGCTGGGTGTCAGTAATAACGTACTAAATGGCAAGTGGTAAAAAGAAATATCTCACCTCTGGTGAGATTCCTGCCTCCTTGAATGGTATTTTTTCCAAGAAACAAATATTTATGCCGGAGCTATCTTTATTTTCCCAGACTTATCTTTTTAGACTGCATACTTTGCATACCTTCATGTAAGTAACGCGGCAGAGTAAAAGGGGTTTACAGTGAATGTGGGTGCACCACATTCACTGTAATGATGCATCCGCTTCGCCGCGGGCCTGCGTTCAGCACCGGGCCGGGGGACAGCTCCCGCCCCGCCGGGTCCCGCCGCCCGACCCAGCCCCGCTCCCTGCCCCGCTCCCTGCCCCGCTCCCTTGGCCTCCGACACTCAGCCCAGCCGCTGCTGGAAACGGCCTCCCTGTGTGGGTCTGGAGGCTGGGCTGTTTTGCTGTGGTTTTTTTTCAGGTGTTGTTTGTTTGGGTTTTTTAAAGTAAATTCCTGTAATGAAGCCAATGTTTTTGTGCGTGCGAGTAGCACGGAACAGATCTTGCATGTGGTCTGCTATGCAAAAGGCTTGGAAACTGCATACTCCTTGTCATGACTTCGATGCATATTTCGAAGAGTCTAGTACATTCACCTAAGTAATAATACTCAGCGTTCACTATCCAAAATTTGGACAGCTAGTACAAAACACAACCTAAATATAAGAAATACGGGAAGGTTTAGAAAACTTCTGAATAAGAGCAGGCAGGAACTTTATTAAAGACATCTCACTCATTTTTGATAAATGTAGGTGACTTTTCTGGCACACACACATAAGCAAATTTTTCCATTTAGAAATAATTCTTAGGTGGTCAAAAAGCTATAAATAATGCCTTTAAGATGATTCTTTAAGTTATTTTTTTGTTATCATCTGTAAGGGGGTTAAATCTCTCACACTGTTATAGAGCAAAAAAAGCATTAGCTAGATACACTTTTTATTTTCACTGTAAACTATGTTACATTAAATTATTTAATTTATTAAACTAGCCACACTATAATTTCAAGCCAATACTAGCACTATTTCTGTCAATAATATGACAGCAAAATTCATGGGCTTATTTAATTCCTAGTGAAAAAAAACAAAGTAATTCACCTACATTTACTCTGGATCTGCTATTTCTTCTACATTAATTCCTAGGGGACAGTTTGCTATTTATCATGAAATAATTGATTTCATGTCTCCAGCTGAAATAGCTTTTTGCTGTTCAACAACAGCAAAAAAATATTAGAGCTGACTAGATATGGATCTTAATCTGTTAAAAAAAATAATTCTTATTAGCTCTGTGCTGATTCAGTATTCAAGGTTGTCTCCATTCATGCTGAATTGAATACATATGTCTCTTCCCAAACTATGAAGACTGTCTTCATCTGTGATACTTAAAGTCTCCCATCTTTGCCAATTTAACAGATGCCCCCAGTATTAGCCTCAACTTTTGCCCATAACGAAGCACAGCGGGTTTCGTCAGGGCTGTGCTAAAGATCAAGCTGATAGTCCCATTTGCAATCCATTTTCTATTTACTTGTTCATATTGCAACTTTTCTGGTCTCCGAAATAACTTTTTGGTTGCAGTATTTAGTAAATACATCCTGCAGATTTTTGCAGTGTTGTACTTAGTTTTCTACTTCATACCTTATGTGCCCCTAGTGTTCTAAGAGACTTTAATGGTTCTTGTGTTCAGACTCACAGAGATTCAGTCCATTCCCAGGGTTCTCATTTGCCATATTACCCACTGAGCTGCCCTATATAAAACCACCTCAATACTCAGCCGTAATCAAATTCTCAAACCCGTTTTACTAAATCCTTATGCTGAAAAATCTTGGTGGTACAAACCCCAAAGCCACCCTTCCCTAAAGCAATAATCAAGTCATTAAGTAAACACAGGATGCGGAGGGATGTATTCTGTTATCCTAATAGCATAAATACAATAAGGAGTAATCTACCCACAACAGAATGCAGGAGAGATGCATTTTATTGCTGTTACTTTCAACCAGAAGGATACTTGCTAATCTTAAAGGATAAAATATCCTTTCCTAGGCAGATTTATTCCCTCTGAGATACCAGGTCTTCAAAAGGCAAATGTTCATCTATGGAATGAGAAGGCACAAAGTAGGTGAAAGGCTTTGTGAAAAAAAATTGAATTTATGCAGTGCTCTCAAGCATGAAGTATATCAGCTACAGAGAAAGGCCTTATGACTGAACTTCTGAAGTGAAGTTTTTTCCAAGACAGAAGCAGTTTCTCCAGTTAGGTAAACCTACCTTAGCCAGTTCCAAAATAGCTTGCTTGACTACAGCTATGCTTGGAGAAGTTTGATTTACCTGGTGGCAAAATCTCAGCTTTAACTACCTGTTATCACCCTTTCCACTAGAATTACCATGATTATGATCCTGCTGATGTTATCATCGCTAGTCTGCCATGCATACTGGAATTGGCAGGCAGCAAACTCCTACCTTCCTTGAACCTCCTCCCGACAGAGACTTGAAGGACATCACATTACAGAAAAAAAGGTGGTCCCACATGTTGGCTCCCAGTCTGGGTGAGCTTGGTAGGACAGCACATCCCTGGACATATGCCACTCCTTAGGTAAAGTCACCACGGAACTTCACGGAACCCTGAATAAACATCTAGAAGCACTTGCATTCACTATCTTCGTAAGAATTTGTCTGTCAAGCTAAACTGGAGACAGAGCTTTTTCATCTACTGATGAGCTACTAGAAAATTCTCATATCTAAAAATATGATGAGTGTTTGTGGGGCTAGTCATGAAATCTTTAGTGAAAACCTCCTAAATGAGTATTTCTAAACCCAGCTTTTTAAGTGAGAGCCATCCCAGTGCAAAGAGACCAAAAGAAAAGACTGTGCATCACTTAGACACCAGATAAATATGACTGAGAGCTTAACCTTCTCATACGTGGTTAATGTGAGGCTTAATGAATATCCTGGAAAGAGCAATGAAGAACATTCAAATCAGGTCCTTAAAAATATTAATAATAATACCTATCTAGGAAAAAGGGGAAAATCAAAGGTCAGAATTCTAAATAATGTCATCAAGGAAGGAGATCAAGAGCAGCAGGGAGAAGCTGTTCAGTGATTACACAGGCTGTCAGAGCTATTATCAGATGTGTTCCTGAAAGGGCAACAGTGATAGAGCTGTAAGCTGCACTAAATTTATGTTATTCTGTTGAATTATTCCCCTCTCTTCTTTTCCTAAAAATTACACTCTTTCAATAACTGGAAATTAATTCTTCCATCACTTAAGACAAGGAGTATTTGCAAGCATATACTTCTATTCTTGGATAATTCTCAGTGTTGCAGGACTATCGAGATTGGTTAGATTTGGCATGGTTAAGGCTTGCCATAGCTCCATTGTGTTCCACTTCAGAGTAAATCCAAATAGGATTTGTTTCTATTTGTCTCCTTTTTCATGGCCCATGTCCAAAGGCCTTATGTTAAAAAAGAGCGTTAGCCAGTTAAGGACTGTAGCAAAATACCCTGCCTTTTGTTGAACTTTTTCAGTGTGGTCTGTTGAAACCTTAGATTCAAAGTAATTTTCAGTCTGTCAGACTGTTCATGATCTATGACACACTGATACATGTTGGGAATGCAGAATTACAGGTGTGAGCTGAGTACAGTCCCCTCTGCAAAGCAGCATGATATAGAATTGTGGGCCAGAAGCAAGAGGTGATGCTTGTAACTGGGAAGTCCCAGGGACACAATGGAGGCAGAAAATTGAGTGACCAGAGAGTGAGATGCTGTATCATGACCTTGTTCTTCTCCTTTGAGTCACAGAAGAACATTTTAACGGCCTCTTCTCCTAAATGTCTACAGACTGATGTCTCGACTAATCTTAAAATTCCTCATGTGGTAATAGTTATAGTTGCAAGGTGTCTCAATTGTAGTGTTGTTTTTGCTTCTCCAATGTGCATCTCATTTGGATAGTCCCACGTGTCAAGAACAGATTCAGACAGATGTACAAGCAAGACTTGTACTTACCGAGAGAGGCTTTTTGAGCAAGACTTACTGAAAGACTTACTGAGCAAAACTTTTTGTCCATTCAGTTGCAAACTCAGTATCACAATCTGAAGACACCTGACAGTAAAGGATGCAGCTGATGTAAACTAATTTCTGTAAACTTCTTATCAAGGCTACCAATATGTCTTCCACTTTCATGGGCTTACTCCCTCAGAAAAATGAAAACATCCATGATCTGACCTTCTGCTCCTGCCAGTGTGGCTGTGAGTCTGTGGATTGTCTGGCTGGAGCTGGGAGCTCTATGCTACAAGCTAAGGACACTTTCATGCAAGATACAGCATGACCTGCAGGGTACAGCACTTGATAGTTCTCGGGTTGATCTGAAGAGCCTAGACCAGCTCCAGGTATCTATCTGCTCAAATCTAGATCAAGACACCTCTTTCCCAAGAGCAGATGTTTCTGACAATACATAGCTAAGTGTCCAAGAAAGTTGATACAGTTCTCCAGAAGCCTTTCAAAAGCTGGACAACTGCATTTTTTTCTGAGATTTTCTAAAGGCAGAGCTAAAGATACTGCCAAGGAACTTTATGTGAAGACAATATCATACATTTAAATGCAGAAAGAGAAGAATATGTGACAGCCTGATAATTTTCAGTGTCTGTGGAGGCTAGAAATTTGAAATGGTCTCATATAGTCTCATAGTATATTGCTGTCTATTACTTAAATGGTCTAGATCCTGCCCTAGAGTCTCATACTATATTGCTGTCTATTATTTAAATGGTCTAGATCCTACCCTAAATCCCACCCCAAGAAATAAAAAAAGACTAAGGAAACACCATTTTTAATACAGTCTTACCTGATTCCAGACTGAAACCTATTTTAATCAAACATACTGTACTGGCTGATCAGTAGGGCTCAACTGAAATTCCCTTCAGCAGCTATATTTTAGTGTGAACCTGATGCATACTTTTTCTCTGCTGCACATAAAAATTACACTGGCATGTCAGTTCTAGCAGAAGCCTTTTCACATATATCATTTCACATGTCGTATCACTTGTCGAATAGCAAGGAACAGTGTGAAGGCTATTCCATTACACCGTTATTTTCTGCCTCAGTTGTATGCCCATTTTATGCAGAATTCCTCACACTGCTGGCAGTCATAAGCAATGAGATGGTGCACAGGAAAAAAACCCACTTTTTAGTAGCAATTTAATACTGGGAAACAACTACATTTTCAGGAGATTGCTACCAGTCTTGCCCCCAAAAAATTAGAAACAACAGCATCTGGGGAAGGCTGTTAAGATGGCATCATTAACTCAAGGAATGTTTTACTGTTGATTGCATCAACAGATTCAAATGCCTCATGTCCAGCCCATAAGAAAGAAATTTAAATCTGTCCATTCTTTTAGAAAAAAGTTGCCATTTATAAGGAAATATTTTTAAAGTTTAAGAGCATCTGGATTTTTATGTGCTTTTGTAGTGCCATAGCTAAATGACATAACCTGCCAGAATCTGTCATTTAACAGAGATATTCTGAAATGCAGGTTAAAAATAGTATGTCAAGAACTGTGGTCATAGATTAATTACTTGGAGTATGCAAATTTTCCAGGCATTTCAGTCTAGAATACAGTTTCAGAAACATTATGTAATAAACAGGAAGTTCTGCTGGGAAAGATTCAGTCAGTGGCAGTTTCTTTACTCTTCCATATCAGCATAACCAGCCTAGCAGGTTGCTACAGGTCTTCCTTATAAACTCTGTGCTTCTGTTAATACAATCTCTATCTGTTCTATGAGAATTTACCAGCATAGTACTATCAGAATAGGGAGTTCTTCTTTTCTTCTTCTTTTTCTCATAGTTGCTCTTGTTCTTCCTAGTTTTCCCCTGGCATTTTTTTGCCTAATGAGTTGTGAAATCTAATCAATTGCAATAATTAAAACATACTGTGTGTGGAATGATGCACTGCTTTAATTACACAACCAAGTCCCAAACAAATAAAAGCTTGAGATCCTTGCATTAGAAGAAACCAAACTACTTTACTTTGCTGTAAATTTTTTTCACCAAGAACAGACTCATGCTTATAGATGATACGTATAAAACACTAAACATTCCAGGCTTGCTATACTGCATATTTTATTTAAGAAGCTGGGAGAGTTTAGGCTTTTTTGTTACCAGCCTATGAAGGAATGGCTGGAACAAACAGATAGATGCTTGTTTTCAATAAAACACCCTGGGTGGCAGCTCTGAACAGGAAAGTTTTGTGTCCAAGACCTATAAAATACATGGAGTTTTAGCAATGTCATATGGTGTAAGAGGGGGTGCTATTCACTGACTCACCTCTTTTCTAGGATCTTTTGTATGCTGGTGAACATTTAGGCATCAAATAAATTCCTTATGACAGACTGAAATGCCAGTGTTTCCTAATTAAAATCAGTTTGATGACAGTTGGGCAGATACAGTCTTACAGTGTTCTTTTTTTTAAGAACAATGCATGTCAAGTAATTGGGCCCTGGTATTATACAGCTTTTTCCAATCCTGTGATTTACATTCTGATTCTGGCCCCAATGAGCCTCCATCAGCTTGACAGGAACTGCAAGCTCAACAATTCAGACCTGTGCCTTGTTCATTTGTTCTGTAAATTCTGAAAGTATAATTATGTTATTGAGTATTTTAGAGAACTCAAGCCTGCATTAGCTATTTCACAGTCATTTAGATGAAGTGGATAACCTAGTACACCTTACTTAAGCTTCCAACTTTATTACAGTGAAATCTGATACAGGCGACTTCCACAGTTTGAAAGGTAGTTACTGGTCTCTTATAGTGTTGCCTTTTGTCTGCCTCAGTCCTAGCTACAAATTTCATTAATCAGCCCTGCCTACGTATGCACTGTTATTGCCCTCATTCTTTACTAAGATTGGCTTCTTCTGCTGATGTTGGTAGCAGAAGTTTTAGAGGAATGTATAGCCCACCTAAATAGGATAGATTAACCTAAGATGTTTTCTGAATGGGCTGTATGAAGGACAAAGACAGATGGTCCACCACTCACTTGGCAGGAGAAATGAATGGATCTTATTTCTCCAATAAATATAGTTTAAAAAAAAAAAAAACAAAAAAAAGACAGAAGCAGCACTGGTAGAGAAAAATACAAATAAATATGTTTCAGTACTCTAGAATATGAAAGATGATACCTGTTCTGTACTGTTAGTAGCTGAAAAGGGCCAAAGATAGGTCATGAGTACAACATGATGCCAAATACACACTTCACACTGTGAGCAATTTCAGTTTGTGCTTAGAGAGCTGAATATCCACTTGGTAACCCACAGATGAAACAAGTTTACTGCTATTTTTCTCAAAGCTACAGTGAGGTGGCCTTTCTATCCCTAGGGCCATTATCACCACTGTGACCAGTCTCTCTGCATACACTCTTCACACTTTCATTCTTCTTAGCTGCATTTCACTCTTCTTGGGTGTTCCAGCAATTTTTTCAGACAGCGTGTCCTTGGAACATCACCAAATGGATTTAACATTACCATTTCTGAGAAATGAAAGTAAATGCTTTTATGAATGAGCTTAAACTGAGCTTTAAAACAGAAAACAATTTATTTTAGTATTTCTGATAAAAATCTGGATTTAATTAGGACTTGCAACAAAAACCATATATTTTTTCCAAGCATTATAATAATTTTTGTATCATTTTAACACTTTGCTCGCTGTCTCAAAGCTGCTTATATTCCTTAGAGTATAAATAACTAAACTTTCTGGTAAAGCTGTGAGCTTCTCTGATACTCTTTTTTTCTCATAATATTGGTTCTGTAAATGACAGTGACCAGCTATTCCAGGCAAAGTGGAAGGCTGCGAGGTGTGGACATGCCTGAACTTTATCAAAATGGCTTTTTTCCATCATAGGGCAGTTTATGCAGAACCAGGCCTGCTGGAGACAGAGGGGGTTCACTTGTCTAAAGCGGGGAAAAGGATTCTAGCAGGGCTGATTGAGAGGCCTTTAAACTAGGTTTGAAGGGGGAAGGGGTTAGGACCAGGTTGGCCTGGGAGCAGCATGCCAGTGTTGGGGGTGAAATCAGTAGCCCACCTGAAGTGCATGTACACCACTGCACACAGTATGGGTAACAAATAGGAGGAGCTGGAAAGCCGTCGTGCAGCAGGAGAGCTGTGATGTAGTTGCCATCAACGAAACATGGTGGGAACACTCACATGAACGGAGTGTGGCAGTGGATGGTTATAAGCTCTTCAGAAGGAACAGGTGAGGAATGAGAGGTGGTGGGGTGGCTCTGTACGTTAGGGAGTGCTTCATCTGTATAGAGCTCAAGAACAGACAATTGGAGGTTGGCCAGTGTGACACACATCTACAAGAAGGGTCAGAAGAATGGTCCAGGGAACTACAGGCCTCTCAGCCTGACCTCGATGCTGGGGAGGGTTATGGGACAGATTATCTTAAGTGCAATTACACATCACAAACAGTACAACCAGGGGATCAGGCGTAGCCAGAGTGTGTTTAGGAAAGGCAGATCCTGCCTGACTAACCTGATCTCCTTTTATGACCAGGAGACCTGCCTAGTGGATGAGGGAAAGGCTGTGGATGCTGTCTACCTGGACTTCAGAAAAGCCTTCGATACTGTCTCCCACAGCATTCTCCAGGGGCTGGCAGCCCATGGCTTGGACAGGCGCACTCTTCATTGAGTTAAAACTGGCTGGATGGCCGGCTCCAGGGAGTGGTGGTGAACTGTGCTACAACCAGCTGGCATCTGGTTACTAGTGGGGCTTCCCAAGGCTCAGTATTGAGGCCAGTCCTGTTTAATATTTTTATCCATGATCTGGATGAGGGGATCAAGTGCACCCTCAGTAAGTTTGCAGACAACACAATGTTGGGCGGGAGTGTTGATCTGCTACAGGGCACGAAGGGTCTGTAAAGGGATCTGGACAAGCTGAATTGATGGGCCAAGGCCAGCTGTATGAGGTTCAACAAGACAAAATTCTGGGTCTCACACTTTGGTCACAACAACCCCATGTAGTGCTACAGACTTGGGAAAGAGTTGCTGGAAGGTTGTCCAGTGGAAAAGGACTTTGGAGTGCTACTCAACAGCAGCTGAACATGAGCCAGCAGTGTGCCCTGGTGGCCAAGACCACCAATGGCATCCTGGCTTGTATCAGCAATAGTGTGGGCAGCAGGACCAGGGCAGTCATCATTCCCCTTGTTTTGGGGTACTTTTGAGACCACACCGTAAGTCCTGTGTTCAGTTCTGGGCCCCTCACTACAAGAAAGACTTTGAGGTGCTGGAGCATGTCCAGAGAAGGGCAAGGGAGCTGGTGAAGGGTCTGGAGCACAAGTCTTGTGAAGAGCACCTGAGAGAGCTGGGGTTGTTTAGCCTGGAGAAAAGGAGGCTCAGGAGAGACCTTATTGCTCTCTACAACTGCCTGAAAGGAGGTTGTAGCCATGTGGAGGTCAGCCTGTTCTCCCAGACAACCAGTGGCAGGATGAGAGGATATGGCCTCAGCTGTGTCAGGGAAGGTTCAGGCTGAACATTAGGAAGAATTTCTTCACTCAAAGGGTTGTCAGGCATTTGAACAGGCTGCCTAAGGAGTCAGCAGGTCTTGAAGTGTTCAAGAAACAACTGGTGTGGCACTTAGTGCTATGGTTTAGTTGGCATGGTGGTGTTCGGTCAAACATTGGACTTGATGGTCTTGGAGATCGCTTTCAACCTTAATGTTTCTATGATTCTGTGATTCTGTGATTCTATGACTCTATGAAAATGAGTGACAAAATATATTATAAAACCTACCTCCTTAGACAGAAAGCAAAACTTTTTTTCTTGGAAGTCTTTATCTACTTACACATTTTAATAATTATGAGAAACTCAGTTCACCTTCATACTATTTACTTTTTAACATCTTGCTCTCAGTCTAACTCAGGATCAATACTTTCAATTGTTGCAACCGAAAATTTGTCCACACATGACAATTCAGCAGGATTAGTCTCCTGAACAATGCTTCCTGTTTATTCGTCTTAACTGTGACTCTCAGCTCATAAATTTATGCCTGTCTAGGAAAGTGTGCATTATGTAGTACTGAGTTACTGTCTTACACATGGTATTGCCCAATCAATTCTCCACACTGTGTAAAGTTTTACATAATTACAATTAATGCAGAAAATTCATAATGTTCTGCACATTAGCAGGAACTATATATCCTTCACTCGGTGACTTGCAATAATAAATATCACCTCCTACTGTATTTTAAAAATGGTAAGACCAGTCATGGCTTGCTTTCTGAAATGAATTGGTGTACTGCAGGCAGTAAGCAATCAGGTTTTGACCATGTCTAAGATGAGTTTAATGTTTTCTCTGTGCAAAATTCAAAACAATAAAACAAAATAATGAATGCAGCAGCCAAAACAGCTTCCACCATTATGTTTTTATTTGACACATGCACATTTGAAATTATTTAATCAAACTGTGACAAGTACACTTGTATCAGTCTAACCAAAACATTGTTTTGTTTTACAGATTTTGGCCATTGTGTCCATTCTGTTCATCGTCCTGTCCACTATTGCTTTGTCTCTTAACACACTGCCAGAACTTCAAGAAATAGATGAATTTGGGCAGCCAAATGACAACCCTCAGCTAGCACACGTTGAAGCTGTGTGTATTGCTTGGTTTACCATGGAGTATCTTTTGCGTTTTCTGTCCTCACCAAATAAGTGGAAGTTCTTCAAAGGCCCATTAAATGTCATTGACTTACTGGCTATCTTGCCGTACTATGTCACCATTTTCCTCACAGAGTCCAATAAAAGTGTCCTGCAGTTCCAAAACGTCAGACGTGTGGTTCAGATATTTCGAATTATGAGGATCCTAAGGATTCTTAAGCTCGCCAGACATTCAACAGGCCTTCAGTCTTTAGGCTTTACACTCAGGCGGAGTTACAATGAATTGGGCTTGTTAATATTATTTTTAGCCATGGGAATAATGATATTTTCAAGTCTTGTATTCTTTGCTGAAAAGGATGAGGATGCTACAAAATTTACAAGTATTCCTGCGTCATTCTGGTGGGCAACAATCACTATGACTACTGTAGGATATGGTGACATTTACCCTAAGACCTTATTGGGTAAAATAGTTGGAGGACTTTGCTGTATCGCCGGAGTGCTGGTCATAGCCCTGCCCATACCAATTATTGTGAACAATTTCTCAGAGTTTTATAAGGAGCAGAAAAGACAGGAGAAGGCAATTAAGAGGAGAGAAGCACTTGAGCGAGCTAAAAGAAATGGCAGTATTGTATCTATGAATCTGAAAGATGCCTTTGCTCGCAGTATGGAAATGATAGATGTAGCAGTAGATTCAGGAAAGCTTGGAGAACCACTCAATCCAAAGGAGACACCTGATGACAGCCACCTGTCCCCAAGCCGGTGGAAATGGGCCAGAAGGACAATGTCTGAAACAAGCTCAAACAAATCTTATGAAAACAAGTACCAAGAAGTTAGTCAACAAGACTCCCACGAGCAATTAAATAATGCTGCAGCATCCTCCAGCCCACAGCACCTCAGTGCCCAAAAACTGGAGATGCTGTATAATGAAATTACTAAAACTCAGTCTCAGCCTAATCTTAATGCTGGTTACCAAGACCAGTCAGCAAAGCCACCCACGTATGAAGAAGAAATAGAAATGGAAGAAGTTATAGGTCAGAGAGATCCATTGCCAGCTGGGCCTGCAGACATTGTAATGGACATGAGAAGCACATCCAGTATTGACAGTTTTGCCAGCTGTGCAACTGACTTCACAGAAACAGAGAGGTCTCCCCTCTCTCTGTTTCCTGGCTCTCACTTGCAAATGAGATTTCCAACTGATGCTGTTAACCCGGAAGAATACCAAAGAGCAAGAAGTTCTCAGTTTATACCATTTGCAAAAGACAGAGGATTGTCTCCAACCGATGTCACCTTTGACTATAATCCAATCAACAGAGCTGTTATCACCGATGGCAGTGGGTCCCAAACTGTTTCACATGGTCATTTTCATTTTGACACTGCCATGGAAAGCCCCAAAAGTTCCCTGAAAGGTAGCAACCCATTAAAATCTAGATCCCTTAAAGTGAATTTTAAAGACAATAGAGGTGGCGCTCCACAAACTCCACCGAGTACCGCAAGGCCACTACCAGTGACAGCAGGTGCAGACTTCACACAGGCCACCCCTCAGCACATCAGCACCATTCTCCTAGAAGAAAATTCCCCCCAAGGTGAACGACCTGTACTTGGTGCTGATGCATCTGCACTTTGTCAGGGACCTGCTAAAAAATCATCCCCTCTCTTTCCCAAACAAAAAATTTTCTCTTTCCCTTCAAAAGAGAGGAGGAGCTTCACTGAAATAGACACTGGAGAAGAAGAAGAGTTTATGGAGTTACATGGTATGAAACATGAGAAAAAACAGGATATCAAGACAAATTGCTGTGGGGATAAACACAGTGATGGCAACAATTTAACAGGGGAGCCACAGGTCACCTCTTCACCCAAAAGCATGAGCCACAACTGTACTCAAGACATTTACCATGCTGTGGGTGAGGTAAAGCCAGACAGTAACCAAGAAGGTCACAAAATGGAAAACCATTTATTTGCTCCAGAAATTCATTCAAGTCCAGGAGAAACTGGTTATTGTCCCACACGTGAAACTAGCATGTGACTAGTTACAGAAGCAATAAAAATACCTTTTCTTAAAACACAGTTAGTAATGCCTATGAACTAAAACATGGAAAGCCTCAACAAAAGTGCATAAAATGTTATTTTTGCATGGCATGAAGAGTTGTTTAGTTTAAATACTGTTTAATTTAAAAAAAAAAAAAAAAAGACTGCTTTTTGTAACAAACTGAAAAAAACAGGGAAAAATTACTCAAGAATGGTGAATACAATAAAGAGCGCTCTATTAGGAGCCAGTGGTCTGCAACATCTGACATTTTTGATCCTTTCACTTATGATTGTAGGCAGGTTTTGAACTCTTTTAACTTTTTTTTTCCTCGGTTACAATGGATTTTAGAATTTGCACATGAAAGGATGAAATGTCAATGCATGCATTCATAAAGATCTGAAACAAGGTGCTTTGAGCTTGCAAAATGCATATACTTGTAAATAGTTCGGGGTTGGGGGGAAAGCTACTGTTAACAAGGATTTATGGAAAAAGCATTTCCTGGGACACAGGTACTTCCTTCACAGCGTGCTGCCTGGAGGTTTTGTACAGACTTATGTTGCAAAATTGCAACTTCTACTTAAAGCATCTCACGTATCTTGCTTTCTGTTAAAAAGCTCATGAGTATATCTGTTAATTGAGGACTACAGTTTATCTTTAGTTTATCTGTGCTGTAAATCATGATGGGTTTTTTTTTATTTGCAGAACTTCAGTTGTTGCTTTTTTCAGCTTAATTAATGATCCTGTGAGGAAAAGCAAAGATTTAATGACCAGAACTTGAAGCATTTGATATTTTTATAGAAAATTGCCAACATTTCATAACTGAGAAAAAAAAGTTCCATTTTAAAACTCATAGTTATTTCTGTGGCAATAAATAGTGCCAAATGGCTATACAGATATATCCAAAAGTGTTCAACTTTTTAGAATATAACTTGGTATTAAAAAATATTTCCCACACTCTTATTTTTCCCTTAACACTATTGGCTTCTACATGATCTTTGATCTCTTACCTTTTTATCTCCACGCAGTGCTCATACTTCAGTAATGGCAATGTTGTTGAAGTTGTTGTGGTGTAAGGACATAAGAGACAAGGTTTGTAGAGGAAAGTGGTACCTTTTGTTATCATAAATCATATAGCTGGAGAAAAAAAGGCTTCAAGTACATGTGATTTGCCTCAGGTCTTCCATACCCCAAAGCTTGTCTGTGTTTTTCAGTTCAATCATTTGGACTGACAGAAGATACCACTTGACTCACCAAATTTGCCTCAAACCATCCTTCCATAGCTGTTCTGAAATGGAGTATAGGATTTCCACTATACTTAAATAAAGGAAAATGTCAATCATTCCACTGACAACTGCCAAAGCATCTTTCATTTCTCTCATTTCTCCTGCTTTGTAAAAGAAATATGCTGAACCAAAGCCTTCATTACAAAGTAACCATCTTACTCCTGTCTCAAAAAAGCTATTTTTTATTTTATCCAGAATCCATAGCTTCCTATGCTATAATGTGTTTTTAAAAGCTTATAGATTGATTTAATTCCCTAAATCCTAAAAAATTTATTCAATTAATGAATTCTAATCATGAGCAAATGTATGCAGTTACACAGATGTGTCCTACAAAACATTCCCTTTTTTTTATTTTAGGAAGACTTAAAAGTACTCTAGACCAACCAGTGCATGGTTTGGAACAACAGGCTTCTACTTACCATAGTAGACCTAGGTTAATTTTTACTCGTGTCTTTTTCTGTCACTTGAATAAGTAACAACCAGTAATCCATTTAGTGTAAAGGGACAAGCATTTTTGTTGCAACATCACCCTTTGCTTCAAAATGGCTGGGCCGATGCCACAGACCTCACTCAAGCCTGGCACAGAGAAAAGAGGCAAGTTTGAACAGCCCCAAAATGTTGATCCTGGTGGCTGGGCCAAACAATGAGCACAGCACAATTATTGAGAGGTTTTTGGTGTTTTTTTTTTTTTTAATTTTTCTATATTTTCTTAAGTTTTCTTATTTCTGTAACAAAATAATACTGAGGAGTCTCTTCAGTCATTTGAATAATTGAGAATATAATGTCTTTTTTTTTTCAAACAATGTCTGGTCATTAATTCTCAAAATAAAAATGATTTTTTTTTCTTTAATTGCAGTTCACTTCAACTTGTTGCTGCATTCAGTTTTATGTATTTATATGGTATTCTACATAACAATTTTCAATCATGTTGTGTTTTACTGTCCCAAAACTTGGCTTTCTAATATTTTATAGTCATTAATCTTCTACATTTATTTTTTAGTTTCTAGATATTTTTGGTGACTAAAACTAAATGCCAGTCAATTTTTATATGCCTGAAGTGTTGGTTTGTATTTTCTATGTGCAGTTTTATGAAATCACATGGGCCTGTTCGATCTGCCTTTACATCCTAGTGAACTATTGAAGTCTGAATTAAGATCAAGTGGGACCTGGTCCCATGCTCTGGATCCACAGAAAATTCCCATTCAAGACAATGATGTTGTTCTGGCAAGACTGAGGTCTGCGTCACGTTCCTTCTGTGCGCTTTTTCTCCCAGGTGACCCTTACTCTTTGGAAAAGCCCCCTTAGACCCATGCCATTTGATGGAAAGGTAGGAGTCCAGCTATGGGGAAAGTATTGCAGGAACAGAGATTTAATTCCTTAAGCTCTCCTGAGCTAAAATTCATGCAAACCTTATTCTGGGCTATTAAAATCACTAAAAATTTTAAAGGGGTAAAGTCAAGGCCTCAATCCTTGTGCAGATGAATTTCCCCTGAAACCAATGGGAGTCTGGTGGAAAAAGGGACTGACTGAAATATAAATGAGAAGGACAGTAGTCTCTCCCTCTTGGTGAAAATCAACAGGAGCTTTAACTATATAAATAAGATGAAAGACCAGGCCCTTATTTGCTGCTGTTATTTTAAATGTTTTCAGAGAAGCATATTTATTTTGAAGGCAATAGAAATGCAATTCACTTTATTAACAGATGCTTTATTTTTTTTGACGTACTGGAAGCAAAATGATTAAGCTTTAGAAGTGCTTTTGGTATAATTTTGTTACCTACTTTTGACTATGCTGAAAACTACTTCCAGAAGCACAGGTTTAGACGTGGTTTTTCCAGTCTTGACTGCATACACAGGATCCACCTCTGAATACCTAACTTGTATTTCCTGATTAAAACATCTGCTTGAGCAGTTGGAGGACTGGATCTAGCTTTCTGTCGAGTACAGCAGGTGTAAGAAGTGCAGGCCAGGATCACTTCATTCATAATGAATTAATATGCAGCAAATTATGCAAAATTACACAAATATATTTTTCTGGTTTTCTAAAACTTTGAAGCCATTTCGGACTTATTACCCATTCACCACAGTAAGGGGAGAATGTGTGTGAGTTCTGGAGTCAGTCTCTTATGCCAGCTGTGCAATTTTGAAACAACTTAAGGAGTCTTAGGAAGAAGTGACTCCTTTGTGCACTTGAAAGGCGTCTGACTCCTCGCATCACTGGAAAATAAAGAATGTTCAGGGAGATAGCTTTGTAATTGATCTATTTTTTATATTTTTTACTAACTGCAGAATCCTGAATCAAAGTTTTAATTCCTTTTCAATGATGAAACCAAATGCACATATTCAAAAAATGTTCACAGTAATTAGAAGAGTTTTTGAGTAATGGTCGCATTAATCCAAATCTGGGCGGGGGGGTGGGGGGCAATAATATATCGCACAAACTGCAAAGGAAGTTCCTACAGGAAAGCTGTTTACAGGGGAAGTGTATAATGTAAAGAATGTAACATGGTGTAGGAAGTTTTTGCACTACCGAATTTATATAAAATACACTTTTTTAAATGAAAACACAAAAGGCCTTTTAATGCTACATTGTATAGAATATAGAAGCCTCTGTGCTAATGCAGCAATGTAATGCACTGCGTCCTCACTTCACAATTGGTCTCAAAATTCAAACATTAGTGATGTTAGAGAGGTGATATCTGATCTAACACTAGAGCAACGGACATGAAGAGCCTTTTAGCACACTGTAATGTAACCCAGAGTGTGTACAGACAGTTGTATTTTTGCCTATAACAGTCATAAATCAAAATAACAATTGGCTTCGGGAGTTCTTTCCTAACAGGCAATACTGGGCAATGTGTTTGTATTCCTTGAAAAACAGTGAGTTCTTTTAAAAGTAGACCTCTTTCCCTACATGTTGACTGAGCTTCTGTTTCCTTAAAGGTTTACCTTCAAGTTATTTAATTGACTGCTTCAACCTCCTCTAAACTGCTGTCCAGTACAAAAGACAGTTGTCTTTTTGCAGCTTTATTGCAAATACAGTCAGACTGGTGAAAATGTCCAGGGCTTAACTGATTGGCTTTTTCATTCAAATAATTTTTGAGTCACTTGGATAGAAAATAAATATTTTGATCATGCAAACATATTTTAGAAGCAAAAAGAAGCAACAAATATGCTGGGTTTTTTTCAAAGTAGCCAGCACAGATCAAGCAAGAAATGCAAATACAACAGAGGGGAAAGAAGGGCAGAAAACTGTAAGTAAACAAGGCATGTTTTAGTGTACTATATAAAAAGAGATATAATAAAACATATGTAAAAGAAGCCTTGTTCACACTAAATGAGGTAAAAATGCCAGTAGCACAAGATTTAATTCCACTCCTCCTCCACTGTAATTTTTAACCTAGAACCAACAGGTTCAGTGATGCTATTACCCACTCACCTGCCACATGAACATCTGATCTGTAGTCGTTTTTCAGACTTTCCTGACTTTCCTGAAAAATAAGATACCACATGCTGCTGTCCTTATTAATCTTTGGATCTCTTCCCATTGCCCTCCAAGTATCAACCTTCTCTTCTTCTTGGGCACGGTCAGAAGGCAACCCACCCAACAAGATGATAGGTGTGTCTTCTTTGTCAGGAAAGTGCTTTGGTAGTGTGGTGCAAATGGCCAGATGAAATGGCCAGATGAAGTCTGTTGCATTTGAACCAAGGAACAAGAACTGAGTGTCACTTCTCCCCATTTTCTAGTTGTAAAGTGCTCTGAATTCTCCAGTGTCCCCACAGTGTCCCCATCCTTCATGCAAGAGCTTTCAGTGTTCTTGCAACAACTTTTTTAAGAGCAGTTGACTGGTAAATGCTATTAAGAGAGCCATCAGGTTAAGTGGGAATATTTGTCTCTTGTCCAACCTTGTTTTATTAGTGGTACTCAGCTTTAATTCCTGCTGGAATGCTTTCTAAAACAGATCAGGTGTTCTGGGAGCCAAACCCTTTGCAGGTCCTCTGTCAGTTTCCTTAACAAAGGAAGGTTAGGTAACTGGCAGGCAAAAATGAAAGAAAAAATTTTGTTTGCATTGTGTGATGGTTTCTTGTTCGGTAATCATACACCATGGGACATCTGCAGGTGGGGTAATGTACTTGTCTTTGTATTTATTTTGTTCCAGGTTTAAACAGTGTTTTTTTTAAATTATGAGTTATGGTATTTAGGAAGTATTACCTTTTAGTAAAATGGAGATTTCTTCCAAAACAGCAGTGATACCTTATAGTCCTGTATTATTATTGATTGATACTTAGTTTTCTTTTATGACACCTAATGCAGATCCTGATGAATACCACTGTGGAACAAGGAAGTAGCACACAAATATTACTGCTCTTTTACTTAAAAGTAGCTAAAAAAACATGGTATTATCTAAAATTTAATCCAAAAAAGATGATTACCTAATTATACCTATCAACTAAACAGAATGGTGACCTGTCATCACCTTAGACATTGACTGTAGTCCTATCTAAGGTAACATAAACCATGAATCTAAGAGCAGTCTGTGTCATTAATTTCATAAGAGTAATTTTTTAACTCAAGTAACTATTTAAATACATATTTAGCATCAGCGAGAGTAATTTACGCTTCTAAATCTGGAAGTCTATGGCTATGTTTACACTGGCATCTTAGAGGAAATCAGGAGAGCTCTCTTGACATGAATCTCTCAGCTACCCCTGCTTCTCATGCTTTGGTTCATACAACCAAGCAATCCTGCACCACGTAAATTGGACTACTTTTAGATGAAGCTGAACTAGAAGACTTCTTTCATGAGGCCACCAGCTGTGCTGCAGGCAAGACAAAGCATTCAGGCCCTGGTACCAGATGGGAGCTAATCCAAAAATTACACCCCAATACACATAGTGCAAACTGTCAGCACAAACTGTTTTCTTCAACAAATCTGCTTGTATTGTACAACTTGCTAATGTAGACATAGATCTCTACCATGGTTACTGTCTTCAGCCCATGTAGCTCTTAGCTAAAACCTTTACTCAAGCAAATTTTGCCATTTTCATCAGTGGTATTGCATAAAAAAAGCAATATGTAGCCAAAGATTAAATTGTTCCCAGTGCGTTCCCCAAGTTAACCCACATAAAATCATTTAAACAATAAATTCTTGATAACCTGTGTATAGCTGTGTTTTGTAGTTTGGACCAAACTCTATATACTGAATATTTCTACAGTCAATTTACTCTAAAGTTGGTGTTACATTTGATGAAGACATTACAGACAGCACTAGACTGACTTACTCCAAAATCAGTGGAATGATTAAACTGATTGCAAGTAGCTTTATTTCACTTAAGAGTGACCCTTACTTTATACTGGAATGAATAAAAGCAAATTGCTGCGCATTGATGGAGGATCAGAAGCCCAGCTTGAGTATTTTGTGCCGATTTGCCATGTCTAGATATCTTCCTATTTGGATCACCAGCTGAAATTTATTTTAATTGAGGAACTAGCAGGGTTTTGATTGTGTGCTTAGTTGCTCTGATGTCTGGGACATACTTTGTCCGGTAACGCAAGGAACAAAAAGCCTATTCCTTATCTTACTTCATTTAACCATTTCAAGGTGGAGGACGTAAGTCTTGTAGTGATATTTTTGCTCTAAGTTTAGCTCAGATAGCATCTCTCTGTGGAGGTTCAGAATACAAAACATTTATGCCTGTTCTTGAAGTCCTTAAGCAGAACACCAGTGGGAATTCTGCCTGTATAAAACTGAAGGATGGAGCAATATATTATAGCATTAGGCAAAAGAACAGTTTCTAACACATTACAAAATACATTTAAAAAAAACCCAACAACCTACTGTTGGGGACAATCACGGGTACTTCTGCTAGGATGCAGAGTTCTGGATTTATACGTCTAAATTATCAGAGTTCTGCAGAGTTTTACCTGTACAACTCTTTCAAAAATCAAAGGAGCCATGCTGAAAAGCTGAAACATGGAGGGATTAGTGTACAAAGAAGCTGAGCATTGAATACATAGCCTATTGCTTTAAGATCACTGTAAATATCAAATTAAGTATGTACTAATTCATGTTTATACATTATTACTGTGTTAGTTCCATAGATACAGTAGCATGACTATTATTAGTTTTATGGAGTTTAATGAACTTTACTTTGTATTCCTCTGTGAATGCTCTGAATGCTGCAAACAAAAAAAAAAAGCACAACAGTATTTTTTCAAGTTCTCTTGGGGCGATAGCAGTGTCTTCACTATTGTTCAGTTTTACAGATTTAGCAACATTTCATGATGCATTGCTCTATTAATAACATATCTTTCTTTAAAAGTACTGTCACTAGGAGATAAAAGCATATGTGATAAGTCTTGTCTAATCCCATTCATCTGCCTTTACAAAATGCCCCAGACATTTTGTGGGAGAATATGCTGCTTTTGCTTCATGCATTGTTTGTATTTGGGGGTGGGGCAGGGGAATAATAGGGCATTTTGCAATGGTAATTGCATCAAACATGCTTTTTTTCATTATTGTTGTATTTGTTAGAAACATTTTGATTTAGTTTCTTTTTGTAGATAAAACTTCGACAATAGCTTTATTTTTTCAACTAACCATTTGATTTCATTAGACTAATAACTTCTCACATTTAGTGGTATTCGTATCAATGTTTCCATATCAGCTGCATTTTAACGTCATAAAAAAGGAAATGTGGTTATTATTTTTGTCATACTAGATTTTGCTGATCAACTAAATATTTCTGCACCAATCTACATATTAATATGCATGTTGTAGTCTGTACAATTGTTCAACATCAAAATATCTGTTTAATTTATGTCAAATGTCTGTAAAATAAATGCATTGTTCTCCATTTCAGTCTGATAGAATAAGCAGGATAGTAAATAAATGTGTAAATGAATCATCTGTGTCTCATTTCAGTTCTCTTCATGAAACCGCTTTACATTGAACATCGCATATATACCAAAACAATAATCCATAGTGTCTTTAGATGTCTTTACTTAACAATATTACACAGGAATCTCTGACAGACAATGTGTACAGAAATAAATCACTTGGCTATGCAAATAAAATCAGAATCCATTTTTTTTTTTAATTAAAGGTAGTGATTCTAAGCCTTTTTCTTCCCTCTCTGTTCAGAATTACTGCTAATTACTACTCACACTGTCATAGATACAAAGCTTCAAATGACTTCACAAGAGTGAGTAAACAGTATTGCTTGCAGGATGGAAAGCAGAAGCATGGAAAGATGTAGAAACCTTTTTTTGGCCAGTCAAACCTAGGTACCTCAGCCTAATACTCAGGCATAGTGGATAAACCAATCTCTTGTCCAGCTTAAAACTGTAAGAGAAAATTTAGGTTATAGGGGAAATTATTTTACTCCTTTAAGATGAGTCAGGAAAATAACAGATTTTTTTTTTATAAGCAAGGTTTTGCTGTAAATCCACCTATAATAGAGCAACTCTACCATTCAGAAAATAAGGATTGTAATTCCCTCACCTTCAAATTAGAAAGCAATTTTTTAATGTCAACATCTGAACAGAACTGCAATGAAATAAAAATGGAAGTCCACGTTCATCCCTTTGGTGACCATGTTGATTACAGTTTTTATGAGAATAGTGATGCTTTAGTTTCACAATCTCACTGTGCTATAAATCTCTTAATACACCATTCACTGCACTGCAGGACTTCTACCCTTTCAGCTTTTAATCTAAGGGTTCCCTCTATGAATGTGCAGCACTGTATATAAATCTAGATTTGTTCCATCTTTCTGTTCTACCTCAAACACATTCCCAAATTCCTTTTTCCATAAAAAAAAACCAAACCCAACACATTCTTCTTATTGTTTGTCCAAATCTCTTCTTGGCATTCATCTAAATAATTGCATTTTAAGGAAAGGATTTGGGGGGTTATATATTATTCAATAACCAAGAATTCTGCAGGCCACACATCTAATCATGGTACCCAAGAGTATTTGCAAAACTTCACTTTTACATGCACATTCCAGCTGCCACATGGTTCCATCCTGCAGCAAGACCCTGGCCCCTCTAGCTTTTGGTTGTGCAGAAAGGAGACTAAGTCACATAGGAGAAAAAAAGTGGGAGCATTTTCCAAAAAGCACCGGTTAGTCAAGGGACCAAGATATACCACTGTAGTTCCTAGCTCAACATCTCTTCAATCATGCCATGAGCTTAGGAAATCTTTATTTTCTAACCATTTCATCTTTTCCTATCTTCTCCTCTCCCTCAATTCTTTCTTGTGGAGCGCATTTCGAAAAAAAGTCCAGAACCTCAGCATCTCATCCCAGATCCAAAGCAGCCTATGAAAGGAACTGACTTGATGCTGGAGAGAAATAAAATATAGAAAATCTCCACTATTTTATTGGTGCAATCTGACCTATGGCTGAACACACAGCTAGAAAGTAAGAAAAGTATTTTATGATAAACTGCAATTGTAATACGTGGTTGGGATTAGGTCCTTAAGACAGAAATATTCTTGGCAGACCAGGAATAGAGCAGGTCAATAGAGATCATACTGACAAAATACTGAGATAGCAGTAAGTTAGCACAAAAAGTACCCTGCCATAATCTAGTCAAGAGAAAAAAAAAATCCCTAGCATTTCTAGATATAAATATTAGGAAAGTAAACAACCTAAATATTGGGGATATCATGTTAAACCTTAATTTACTGTATAGGCTAAAACCATGTTTCTGCTGACTCTCTGCATGCAAATTTTCATTGGGCGATAAACAGACACTATTAATCAGATGATGAAGAAAAACTATCTGCAGTTTTGTTAGTTAACATCAGGGGGCCCTGAGGGAACAAGAGTTTACTCAATGCTGCTTAAAAAGCATTTTTGGTCTTAAAAAGTACTTAATAATGTTCAACTACCGTAACTATAAAATACATCATATTTGCAGAAAGTAAAGACATACAAGCGTACAGCACCAGAAGGAATGGTGCCATTCAATAACATTTTTACATTACTGTAAATAAGTTTGATTTGTTATTTCTCACCTTTCATTCTCATGCATTCTGCAGCTTATCATCTTTCCCACACTGGAAATCAGCACAGCAACAATGATGCTGGAGAGACTGCTAAATGCTAAATGCTAAATTACCATTTAGGTATTTCTACTGTAAAACATCCAGGTTGAGTTATGTTGTCATTCACTGTTATTGAAACTACTAATGAAACTATTGCTTTACTTTGCAAAAGAAATCTATTTGTATGATTTGTTCTCTTATGTTGCAGTTTTCAAATAGCAATTTGCCATTATTCTTCAATATATCTTCCCACGACAATTTGTTTCTACTAGATGGCAAAAGGAGAGCTGTCAACTGTCAAGTAGCAGTAAATTATTCATATCCATGCTATGAAAGCTAAAAAAGCTTCTTCAGATATTTTTGCAGTTTAGTGCATTCATTATGGAAAAGAGCTCAAAGTGAACTTTAGTCCAATTAGACTCCGGACAATCCACAGTTAAAAGAGCCACTAGGAATGCCCCAACTGCAGGAAATTTTCCTAACCTATTAAACACTAAGGCATTCAATGACAAAAACACAGATCCATAAAGAAAGAGAATTCATTTGCTCAGGCACTCAAGAAACTGTCTGCATTTACCACCTTTTCCATTTTAATCTCTTACTGGTTTTGATTTAAGAATTTCATTATAATATATACAGAGGCTGGCATAATTGTACCGTTCTTAGAAAGGAGCTGGGTTTTCAGTTCTTCTATCCTTTAGCAGGATGGTGACAGAAACATCTTATACCTGTGACTCATCTTTCAGTGGCAAGTCTGCTGACCACTTGAGCAAGTGACTCTTCATATATATATATATACATAAAACACCCACACATGCACAGAGCACATATGGAATGTGGCACTGTCTTAGAACTTTAGTCTGCAAACCAAAACTCTCCAATACTTTGCATTTGTGCTACAATTAGCTACAACCTAGAGAGATTTCTCAGTTCACCAAGGCACAGCAGAAAGATCTCACAGTTCTCACAACTCTCATTCATACTTGAAACAAAATAAGTCACATACCCAGGAGATCATTTTCCATGCACACAGAAAAATGGAAGCATTAACACCTGCACATCACTGGGATTTTTACAAGGCTTATACACCTGGCAGTAAATTAAAACATACATAGACTGGAATAATTCCATTCTAGTATGACCAGTTACATCTCCAAAATTTCACTCCAGTATGAACAATTACATGTCCAAAGGAAGAAGTTTTTTAGAGCAGCAACATTACAACTACTGGTTTAATTATCAGCCACTCCTGCTTGCCTGACCACCATTCTCATCAGAAGCACGTAAGCAAATCCTATTTAATGACTTCGAGCAGGTTTCACGTTTACCTTGAAAGATGGGAGAAAAGCTCCAACTTTTCTACTAAATATTTCAAAACTAAGTCAAAAGCTACTCGCATTTCTTGGGGAGGACAAAATAAGATTCCCAGTAATCAAAAGAAATAAAGACCATAGTACATACAGAAAGAAAATCAATTTTATAGTGTTAAAAAATAACAGAAAAGAGTAGCTACTGTTTTTCGTGTCGGAGACCTCAGGCTCACCCACAAAAACAAATAAAAAAGAAACAGATTTAAACAGGCACCACTGCATAAATATTCCACTACCTCTGCTTTCTGTGAGTAGTTTTACATCAGTGTTTTCTCCCAGCTAACAATGAAATTGATTTTTGGATAATCAGCATGTTTTGTTTCCTTGGAATTTCTAGTCATGACTTCTCCAGAATTAAAACTCAGGGACTGTCAGCAATGTACCCAGAGCTCAGAATGAATAAAATTGTAATTCCAGGAGTGTACTGATGTTGCAAATTAATTTGACATTCATTGTGATGAGTGATCAAGGCAAACTACTTTGCTATTGTGCATGTGCTCAGAGGTATTATCTGTCACAATAGCTACTTACACAGTGTTAGAATCTAATTAAATCTACCAACCTCCCATTTTTAAACTACAGTAAATTACTTCCTTTTCATTTGGTAGCTTGGGTTGAAAACAGCACCAGATTTAGTTTCACCCATTCAAATTAATCTCAGATTTTCTGGTATTTACTACAACTGATCTTCTTTGACACTGCTAAAGATATACAATAACGTGTGTCTCTCTTTACTATTTTCACAGTATTTAACTGTGAACAGTTGTTGCAAGGTTATCCCCTTTTTCCAGGTTGCTAAACGCATTCCATGCTCAGCTAATCAGCAGAGCCAGAGAACCATATTTGCAAGACTTTATTTTCACACTGGGAACAGTTGCAAAACTGCTAGTTCCTAATGTCTGGCACATTTAGCAAAATAAACAAACATAAATAAATTATTCCTTCTACACAAGCGAAGTGTCTGAGAGGTCTCATGATCATTTCACAGAAATATAGTGACCTAAGCTGCAGCTGTGTATCTCAGGTATAATTCCACAGAAAATGGTGCCAAGTGTCAGTCATTACTCAGTATACCAGAGATACCAGTATTTGGCCAGTAACTTAGGGACTCTTTCTGTGTATTCATTCACATAAAAGGTAATCCATAAATATAATTTAAATTCATTTAAGCATGTAAACACTATGGATTTGTTTAATTTACTTAAATGCATTGATTGATCAGAGGGCTGGAGCACCTCTGCTATGAAGACAGGCTGTGAGAGTTGGGGATTTTTCAGCCTGGAGAAGAGAAGGCTCAAAGGACACCTTATAGAAGCCATCAAGTACCTAAAGGTGTCTACTAGAGACCTGGAGAGGGACTTTTCCCAAGGGAATGTAGTGATAGGACAAGGTGGAATGGTGGTTAAGCTGAAGAAGGGTACGTTTAGATTAGACATTAGGAAGAAATTCTTTACTTCGAGTGTCGTGAGGCACTGGAACATGTTGCCCAGAGAAGCTGTGGGCTCTCCATCCCTGGAATTGTTTCAAGACCAAGGTGGATGGGGCCTTGAGCAACCTAGCCTAGTTGATGGTGTTGCTGCACATGACAGGGCGGTTGCAACTAGATGTCCTGTAAGGTCCCTTCCAATCCAAGCCATTCTATGATTCTCTGATCTTAGCCAAGGAGAATTTGTATAACTTCATCAGGAGTTTTGCATAGGGCTATAAGAGCATGTCCCTGGTTAAAACAAGAGGCATCGAGTAAAGACAAAATGTGAGAAGTATTTGCTGCTGATAGCAAGCAAGGTGGGCTACAGTCAGTTCTATACAGCATTCCAAGTTACCATTCTTCTTACAGGGAGAGTCCCAGACGCTAGGGCAACACAATGGTTTGACATTCAGTGATGTGAATGTGCCAATGAACATGGTTGGTGATAATGTAGCAACTGTATTCTCTTTAACTCAAGTCTCATATATAGTTCTTCATGTGGGACAGAATAAAATACCTATGAGTTCCTTTTCTGTGTATGAATTAATCCCAGCAAAGGGGAGGAGACCCTGCTGAGTTCAAAATATTGAATACTGTAATACATTTGTCTCTAAAACTGCATTACTTTAACTGAGAATAATGCAGCCTTTATTCTTTCATACATATATTAGCTTAATGAGCCATTAAAGTGTCTAGTATTTAAAGCATACAAAGAGATCTATAGTTTAAGCTTCAGAAGTCATCCAAATATCTTACAAGTGCCAATAGTACTCTCAAAAGGAGAAATTTAGCCTTTATTTTTAAATTGCTCTTTCATTTTATTCCATAAAATGCATTTATGTACACGAAGGCAGTTGAAATTTTTAATACCGATCGAAGTAATCTAAGTTAGAAAAGGCAAAATGGGAACATATGTGTTGGATAATACCCTGCTCCTAATCAGGTCCCAGGAAATTAGACTCATTTTCTCTTTTACTTTCTCTAGTTAATTAATCAGAAAATTCTTCCCTTCCCACTGATCAGAGTTTCATAAGGAAATCTGTCCCCTTGGAAGCAACAATATCCACAAAGGGGCCATGTGCTTTGGCAGAGACCTCCAGATCTCCCAGAGAGGCTGTTGAAATACAGAAATGTTGGGTTTAGACCTCACCACGGGAATTCCCCAGCACTCACATGGCCTGTGAATGTAACAAGGGAGTCATTGATTCAGCCTTGCCACTTTTGTTAAGTCCAAACTGTTTGAAACCACAGCAGATGTGTGCCCAGAGGATCAAGGAAAGACAGAACACGGTTGCAGAACTACAACTGTTTTCTATTGCAGACCAGCCTCACCCACGTATTTTTGCCTTCTCAGAAATTTACTGCATCTAATTGCTTCTGGATGATTGGCTCAGGAACAACACTCATAAATCTGTGAAATGTCTACATGGTATTATCCTTGCATAATCTTGGCATACTTATAAGTAAAATCCTTCACCAAATGGAAAGTTACTGTCAGTAATTTCTAGACAGATGTGATTCTCCAAAATCTGTTTAGTCAGTATTCTACCAGAAGTATGGTCTCTCCTGTATTTCTAGATATGATGAACAATTTCAGTGATATTATTTTAAAAGAACTTTTGAGTTCTGTTACTTTGATTTTTCCATCATTCTATATCTCATAATTATTACCACTGACTAATATGAAAAGGTATATTATAGCAGAGCAGCATTTTAGCTGATTATACATATATCAAGAGTATTAAACAATCTCCTTCAACTTTGTTCCAAAGTAACCGCATATAATAGTATATAACCTCTATTACAACTAAATGTATGTTTCATGGTTGTGAGAATTTCAATATATCTCATTCTAAAGTCTACTGGTTCAATTTGTCTGATGTCTCAGCACTGCTAGTAAGATTTAAAAAAAAAAAAAAGAACTTGTGCTGTAACACTTAGGAGGAATTACAGTTTGTGAGCCAAGAAGCAGCTCTGTCATGCAACAAAAGACTGTAATGCAACACACCTGAAAAAGCTCAGCTTTGAAAATGTGTCTTTTAGGCAGAAAAGACAGCTAAAGGGCTAAAATGGACTAACACTGCAAAAACTTTGATAAGGGACCTTGGAGTTTTCAATGCACGATTTCTTTTCTCCACCCTCCTACCTTCTCTGTCAGTATTTTTTAATAGGATTCTTTATTCTAACTGAGGCAAGATGAAAATAGAAGACGAATCGATTCATGCAGAGATGTAACAGGAAAGGAAGCCTTCAGAACAAGGAAAGGAAACCACTGCAATTTGTAGTGTTTGTGGGGAAAAAAACAATGGAGAATGTTTGGGGGGACTGAAACTCCTGAGATCCTAGAATGTATTCCAAAACACATTTGCAGCAACAGTGCAAAATAGTGATTAAGTGGGGTAAACAGTAGTAAGAAATGACATTGGATCTCAGCATATTTTCCAAGATATATATAAAAAATTTACTTAATCCAACACTGTTGCAGACTAAAAACTTTATAGTCTGTTATGCCTGCTAAAGAAGCTCTGCATTCCAGCAGGGAGTTCTGTCAGGCCCATTTAAAGTCAAGTTCAGACTACCCATGTGCTATACTCATATCCTTCACTTCCCCTTATATCTATTTCTTTCCTTTTAAAGTCCAGAAAAGAATTGTAAAAAAGTGAGTTTATGCAATGTTAATAGTTAATACTCACTTGATAAGCATGAAAAAACTTTATTCTCAGCAGGCAAATGCCGAGAGAGCACATGTATATACCATATCTATACATATATATTCACACACATATATATACACAGCTGGCCACACATTCCATGGAATGGTTTGGGTTGGAAAGGACCTTAAAGACCATCTACTTCCAACACTCCCATGCTGGCCGCCTGCAAGGCAGTTGTGTGGTCCCATCCTGCCCATGTCTGCACCAGCAGCTGTTGGTAAGGGCTGCTGGGGGACAAGGATAGGGAAGGTGAGTGCTCCCCTCACCTCTGTGAGGTGACAAGACAGCCAGAGTCACAAGCAGGAGTGGCATCCTCTGCCAGCCTGTGCCACAGCTGGGAGGCTGATCTCAGTCCTGGCCTCTCACAGAATCACAGGATATTCTGACTTGGAAGGGACTCACAAGGATCATCAAGTCCAACTCCTGGACTTGCACAAGGCAGCCCCAAGAACCCCAGCATGTGNACCAGAGAGAAAAGATCAGTGTCTGCCCTTCCTCTTCTCCTCACAAGGAAATTGTAGACTGTGCTGAGGTCTCCCCTCAGCCTCCTATTCTCCAGGCTGAACAGACCAAGTGACCTAAGCTGCTCCTCATATGGCTTCCCCTCAAGGCCTTTCACCATTTTTGTTGCCCTTCTTTGGACACTCTTTAATAGTTTAATGTCTTTCTTTTATTGAGGAGCCCAAAACTGCACACAATACTCAAGGTGAGGCCGCCCCAGTGCAGAGCAGAGAGGGACAATCCCCTCCCTTGTCCAGTTGGTGATGCTGTGCCTGATGCACCCCAGGACACGGGTGGACCTCCTGGCTGCCAGGGCACTGCTGACTCACACTGAACCATCAGCCATCAACCAGGACCCCCAGGTGCCTTTCTGTGGTACTGCTTTCCAGCACCTCATCCCCCGGTCTGTATACACAAACGGCTGCTGCGTGCAAGATGCAGAACCCAGAACCTCCCAGCTCACTTCTCTTCACTAGAAATCAGAGGAAGAAGTTAAAGGAAAAAAAACTCAGTTGCCATGTCTTACAGTGACAAAAATGTTTGGAAGCTTTGTGACAACATCAGGAGTCAGTATCAGTACCCTCTAGAAGAATTTCATGCTGTTTCCATGGAAAGAAAACATTGTTGTCTTGAAACAGGCTCTTTCACACAGTGTGCAAGGGGATGATCCACAGACAGAGTGGAGGTCATGTCTGGTTTCCTTCATATGGTAAAAGAAGTTTCTTTCTTCCATTCTTTGTTCTACAGTTGCTGCAATTACTGAGACGTTAAACATAATTTTTCCTTTTGGGGGCAGTACATCAACATTAGAATATATTGAAGTAAAGTATCACAGACAACTTAACGTTGCAATTTCTTTCTTCATTGCCTAATAAGAAAAAAAGACAAATTAGGAGTCACAGTGTGAATGCAAGCTAGAGAACCCTGTTTGTTTCTTCATCAAAAGAATCGAGAGACTGTTCATACATACAACTGTTAGTAATGTTTAGCCAATACATGTGCTACCATCATCACATCTCTCTAGACCCATTAGCTTCAAACAAATCCTTAGGCACCCAAAGTACAGAGTAGGCTAGAGAGACTGGAGGAATCTGTATTACGGGACTATGGATCTTTATCAATGATGGTTTCAGCAGTGAGAAAAGAACAGTTCCCAAAGAGCCAAAACTAAAAGCTGGAACTTTCTTTTCTGCACTCTGATTAAGTACTTGTTAAAGTCTCTCTCTTCATACAGCAGAGGTTGCTCCTGACCAACTCATGTGGGTACTTTGAAGAGGAAATATTTTTTGGTTAAGGTAGAAGCAGAAAACAAACAAAAGAAATCAAGTCACAAAAGCTCACAAGCACTGAGATAACATGAACAGGTCCCTTTTTGTGTTAAACAAAACATCATTATGCTAGATGAGAGAAGGGTGCATTTTTCAGGAGTGGAATGGCCTGCACAATTAGAAGAGTCTGTTCTAACTCTTTATCAGCTGTGGAAGAAGAGATCGAGATGACCAGGGCCAAAGACAAGAGGCTTTCTCTTTCTTTTTTTAAGGCAGACTGAGAGGCATGAAGAATTTTATCTATTCTTGGGCACAAGCATCTGAAAGACAAATGGATTCAAGGATATTGAAGCTGAAGATTGAATATCTAACCTATCTAAATGAACTCAATACTGCCAATGCCCAACTGGGACCATGGGTGCCTGGGGAAGATTTCTGCCCAGTTCTGACAGCTAAGAAATCCTCTCTTAGAGGCAGAGATTAGAGAATTTGACACATTAGCATCAAACTGTCATAGGCAGAAAACTCCCCACTTGTCCAATTAAAGATATTTGGGCCATGCTAGTTAAAAAGAAAGTCTGGTGAGACCAGAAAAAAGTCTCAAGTTCTTGTTATGTTTCATACTTAATTTCTTTTCGAGAATGCAATGACTACTATACAAGCATTGCCATGTGTGCCTGCCTGCAAGGGGAGAAAGAGGAAGTGACACACAGAGAAAAGCACTCTCCTTTCACAGCCTCCCCCCCACAAAAGGCTTCTGGAGAAGCCTTTATTGACAGACTGAGGTTAACTGGTTTGAGAGCCCTCAGTGGGTGGACCCATTGTCTTCAAGCCTTTTCCTGCTGAAACTGCCAACAATTATGCCACATACAACAATGGTTTTGCAATATGGATAAATGTCTTCCAGACTGAAATGAAAGTCTTGTGAAACAGGCAACTAAGCAGTAAAGAATGATGCCAAATAAGCATGATGCTCACAGTGCACACATACATACGCATAATACACCCACACAGGTATAACAGCATGTAAAAGAAAGGGCTACAAGACAAAAAATTTACCTTCACTAATTCAGTTTTGTCAGCATCTTCCCGATGTCTGTAAATGCACTGGCTAAGAAGAGCATATAGTCTTTCCATGCGAGATATACTGACATTCTCAGTTGCCACAATGACCAAATCCAGCACTTGCTGAAGCAATAAAAAGGAAACTACAGTTTAGAATAGCACAAGATACATCCTACTTTCTTATATCGTTAAATAAAAGTGGCACTTCTGAAAACTGATTAAGTATCTGACAAGATTTAATTGGAGGAAGCAAATTAATATTCCATACATCAGAGAAAAGGCTTACATTTCAGAGAGTATTTTCTTACTCATCACTATATGACATCAGTGATCATAAATGCCAATCAACTGCTTCTAGAACAGCGGGGAATGACACAATCCATTTAGTCAAAGAGTAGCTGCCACAGGAAAGTCATAGTTGCACTTCATTAGAAATGCAATACAGGGCCCTGGAAAATGTGTTTTTGGAAACAGGGCTACAGATCTTCCATACAGAGCTGTGCCAGATGGAAACAAAAGCATCCTTAGGTGCTCACCTCTACCCATTAGCTGAATCTGTACTGTGACTAACATCAGTCAGCTCCTACCTTTCAACTCAAGAGTGGATGAACTACCAGAGCAGTCTGTAGGAAATTACCAATCTCTCACACAGTTCCTTGTGTTACCAAAGATGTGAATGTGGTAATCTCTGGGAAAGCAACCCTAACAAGCTAGCAGCAGTACTGCTGGGGCTGTTCAGTAGCTGTGTGTTGTGGGAGGCTGCGAAGATATAGCTCAGGAGAGCAGCCACACTAAACAAAAATATTACTGCCTCACAACTGCTTGCCATCAGACTCGGCCTCCCTCAGATCAGCTAAGATTTGAGTTCTGCGCCTAATAGCGAGCAAATGAGTGAACACACATACAAAAGAAATCCCCAAGAGAACAAACAAACAAAATCGAACAAACAAACCCCGTCCAAAACCAAGCAGCTCCATTTTGGAGGGGCTCTCTGGTACAAGCAGTGAGTTCCAGTGACACCTGTGTTAAGGAAACAAGTCTAAAAGATGTGTTTCGTGACTGTAGCTCTCTCCTCACAGCTGAAACACATACGAGCAGAAACATCTGTAAGGGCTCTACCCTACCATTTCTCCAGTCAGTAGGCAGTAACTTAAGATTACATGCAATTAGCACCCTAATTCTAGAAAAACCTATGTGGCTTCTTTAAATACACAAGCAGACATGAACAACACAACGCCGTGAAATTTGCTTCCTTAGGAAGCCATCTTGGAAAGTTAATTTAACCTCTACAGTTTAGATCAACACTTAAAAATGTGATAGAAATTGTGCTGCCAAGTACAAAGGGGATTTCTTTCATGAAAGGGGGTTTCTCTCTTCCCACGCAAGGGAAACAACCAAGTAGTACTCTCTTTCTCATCATGTCAGGTAAACAGCAGGTTCCTCTTCTTTGACCAAACCTCCAGGACTTCAACCTAGCAATTTCCTGAATTTTTCTCATGGCTAAGTCCCCTGAAGGGCAGGTCCTTCTTCTACCCTCTCCAGTTCATGCAAAGAAACCTTTTTTCCGCCTGCAGCTAAGCCCATGTTTGACCCTTTCCCCAACTATACCCTAGGAAAACAACTTCTGTCCTACAGGGGACTGGAAAAACCGTGTAACACTGTAATTGTATGGATGCAAAATTCTAGCACTGAATTTTGAAAGCCTTTGAGAAAAGCAGATATTAGTATTTTATTCAGGATGATCTTTGGGTCAACCTTCTAATTTCAGGTTTAAAGTCATCACTGCTAAAAATCAAGGTCATTTTCCAGTTTGTAAAAAGGAAAACATGCAAACAGCAAATCTAAACAGTCATCTCCCCAGTTCATCAAAAAAGCTGCTAGCCAACGGCAGTAGCAGGTTGTCAGTGACCTGTTTTAAAATTTAACAAGCCCTTTTATACTGAAAATTAGGAAGAGAATACGGTCTGCTAAAATTCAGTTCAGCGAAAGCAGCCATCCATACCAGCTGTGGAAATCACAGTCATTACACGTCGAATTATTTCACAAGCTATGTATCCCTCTCATGAATTGTTTGAATTGGCATTGGTTAAAAACTGACTTAATTTACAACCACACAGGTAACAAGAAAATATCCTAATTCATATTTACAAAATTGAAATTAGACTTACTCTGAGCTCAGAGTAATCCACAGACACTCCCTGTGTGTGAATTTTCTTTGCTTTCCCATCACATACTTGTGGTTGCTCGTCCACCTCAGAATGTCCCACAAAAGTTGTATGATGTACTCGTGAATCTGGAATTACACACATTTAAGTCATGATTTCTCTTTATCTGGACTATAGTAGCAGTGAAGTATCCTGTACCTGGGTAACAGTAGCCCTCTGCAACAACAGGGACAAAACTGTTACCAATTTTTTTACCCAGAAATGCTTGACTTCTATCTTTCTGGTGTTGCTCCATAAAAACTGGAAACTTGAACATGAAAAAAAGCCCTAGATAAAAAAGGCAGGGTAAAACTGAGAAAAATATTCATGCTGCCACTACAGCATCACACAGTAAACCTGAAGTTAAAAAAAACAAACACAGTGGAAAGAAAAAGTATTTTAGGTTCAGAAACACATCTACAAGTCTTATATTTCACATATTAGGACATAATTCTTCTATTCCACAGGGGTCTCTGGGTCCACACTGCTTAAAGTACAGCAGTACAGTTTACACTTAGGCTGCTTATTACTGAAGAGATACCTGTATAAAATGTACCTGTACAATTGTACCATTTGAAAAACAAACTGCAGAATCAAAAGAAACCCAGCCACTGCAGAAAACCATGACTTTAGCCAGCATAACTAGAGGAGCAGCATCATTATGCAAGGAACACTGCGTATTGATTTGAGAGAGACACAAAAGTAGTAAAAGAATGAAATTCAAGAAGGCTAAAACCTAATAAATAGTGTAACTCACCTCAAGAACAAAAAGGAGCTAAACTACCTGTTTGACCTTTCCCTTACCATTTGAACCTCCATCTTCAGAAGTTCTGCCTATTTGGTAAGCCGGCATTTCACTTTCCTCTCTTAGGTCTGAACATTCAGGAAGCATGACACTCTTTCTTTCAGTAGGGGATTCAGCCACAAGGGTCACTCTCTCATTTTCATTTTCTGTCCCATTTTCCTGTTGTCCTTGAAGTACATTTTCATGTTCTTCCATAGGATTGTCCTGGGAGGACACAAACTGAACATTCTCCCTCTTTGCTGTGATACTTGAAGAGAATTTCTTCATTTTGCATTTTCTTTTTGACTTATCTACAAAAACATACCAAAAAAAAAGTAATCCAAAACATTCCCAAAACAGTTCTTTCTTCAAAACCCAGCGGCAGCATCTTGCAAGGAAAATAACCACACAGGAGCTTCAGTACCATCTCCCTACATGTGTCTAGAGAAAAGGTAGCAAGTTAATGAGATCAGTTCTCTATTAGATATATTATAGGCAGGAAAGGGGAAAACACTGTTTCATGTAACTAAAAACTAGCTGAATATTCAAAACAGCCACAGACAATGTTTTAGACTTCAAGAGGTAGGAGCCATTAAATGTCAGTTGGGCCATCAAGGCCAGGCTCTTAACAATGTCAAGGAGCCACTGCACTTCAGCTTCATGACCACACTGAATGAATGACCTCAGGATTTACCCCACATATTGAAGCAGCATAATGAAAAATTTAATGCCTATGGCATGAAGAACCAAGCATCACAGGAACCTGCTGTTAGGCCACAGGAACAGAGAAGGTAGCAGTAACTTTGGCACCTTCTCCAAGAAAGTCTGAATAAAATGAAACTTGCCATTAGAGCAGGGGGTACTGGCATACACAGGCGCTGCGGGCATCTTCCATTTTTCATTACACTGTGGGTCTGTTTTCTTACACCCTGCAGAGCAAAGAATTGTGTCTTGTGCAGGTGGTTACAAAACATGACACTAGTCTTAAAATCCTCAGCATCAAAAAACATACCTCTTTCCTTACGAGATTCTTTAATTTTTTGGCAGCGTTGCTCAAAACCTTCATCCATTTCATGCCTCACTATGGAATATGCAGTATCACTCAAAGTACAAGCTTTGTGCCTCAGGAGATGATCTGAAATTTCAGTCAGAACTGAGCATTTTCTGACAGTCACTGAAATGCTTTATTTTGGTTACTTAGAGTGATTTTTTTTTTCATAGGCAGGTTCTGAAAGGTTAGCTCAGTCAGTATTTTCAGCATAAAAACAGAAAAGTTAATTATTTAAGAAAAAGTACTAGTGACCAGTCAACACATCTATCACAATTCCATACCCAAACGATATATGTAATGCTAAAACATTTACAATCTGGCAAGAAATGCTCTCTGGGGTTGTTTAAAATTATCTGATCCCACATCTACTGTGGGATTATGAAATTTCCACAGACAAAATTTATCAATTTACAGATCTGAAATTTTTCCAAATTAGGGATAAAAGATACACCCTTACCCCCAGGCCCTTTATTTGGGTTGTACTCCAAAGCATTGCTACGGATTAGATCGATGTCATTTAGAAAATCTCTTGCAGTTAGGTACTGGTGCATGTCAATCTTGGAGAGCACTGTCGAGAGGTCCATGGGCTGTTTAATAGTGTCCTTGTAATTGGGTGCCTACAAGTTAAATATACATGCTCAAAGATTTAAGCTACAAAAATTAATTATTTTCATAAAGTCAAAAAGAGGACTTCTTAAGAGCCCCATATATTTATAACACACACAAAGATGCAGAAAATAACCAGTTAGTTTCTTGAAAATTGAAAAGGTATTTCAGGTGTCTTTGAAGAGACAGACCAGGAGAGGGTGGAAAAAAGAAGCAGGGCGGTCAGAAGCTTGTGTGGAGCAGAGAAGGGAACTGGCAGAATTTATTTCACTTCCTTTCAAAAAATCACAGCAGAGAAACCTTTCCCGTTAAAATCTTAGATTCTCTTTGTTATTGGCAGCAAGAAAAAAATCTGCAGGCTTTGCACCTTTGAAGCACCTGTCCTAAGCATCTACTCTAGAATAGGATAACTGGATCCAGGGATGCCAATTTCTTTACTCAAAGCATAAAAGGAGCTTAATGACTAGTTTAGATGAGGACATCTATGTGTCTATAGGTTATTCACATCTTGGAAACTACAAGGAAAGGAAAAGGCAAGTCAGTGGATGCTTAAGGGAATGGAACTTTGCTGAAATGCAAAGCTATCTTAAAACTACAACTGACTTTGAAGTACATGTCCCTGGCTTAGACTTATTCAATAAATTTAATGGGAAGTGTATGGGAGCAAGAAAAAAACATGCAGCCCTTATGGTTGATTATGTACTGAGGAAAACCCCAGATGAAACTGAGAATAGCATCTGAAAATTTATTTGACAAACTGCTGCTTCCACTCCTGTTCTCACAGAAACTACTGACAATTAATCAAAGAGCTTTAGACTTTATTAAAACAACCCTATAGGTTGAGCTATTTACTGTTTATAAATATAGAGAAAGTGATCTCTCTTCTTTCTAGTGCTGTAACACAGCTATGTATCCAAACCTTTTTATGGGCAAATTGTGTTGGCATTTGGTGTAACTGGCACTTGGACTAGACCATCCTTGTAGACCCTTCCTAACTGAAATATTCTAAAGTTTTAAAGACATTTTAAAAGGAACATAGAGCTTTCAGTGAATACTTAAATAATAAACATTTGAGAGCCTCACGGAGTCAAGTAAAAGCAAAATTTGCTTCCTTCTTCTTGGAAAATCAGAATAGTACAGTTCTAACACCAAAGATAAACCTTCCTAGAAAGAGCACATGAACACCAAGAAGCATAAACACACAGGAACTATAAATACACACAGTTATAATGGTATTATTAGTCAATACTAACCTCCTCTGGGTCAATGGGCTTTGTAAATGCTTTGAAACGTTTGTCAATGACAAGTCTTTGAGCCACATCTCTTAAGTAAATCCTAAGTTCACGCAACGTATCCTCTTCCTGCTCTTCCATCTGTCTTATTTCTTCCTCTGTCAGCTTTCGAGGCTTGGGTGGTGGAGCTACAGGCAGCACTTCCAAGGGCTGGCAAGCTTAAATGAATCATAAAATTGTAGTTAATTGATTGAACTCATATACATGCACATGAAAAATGACTGATAGAAAATTATCACCAAAGCAAATACTGCATTAGCTGTTAACCTAGAGTTAGCAAAGTTTTATATGTAGAATATCCTCCTCACCTGTGTTGTTTTTTAATGCAGGAGGTTGAGCAGCTTGCTTCATAACTAAGTCCTCAAAAAAATGTCTTCTCTCAGCACAGGTAGGACGTGGGATTCTGAAAACTTCTTCATATTCATTATTAAACAATGTTTTTATCTAAAGCATGAAGAGAAAAGAGACTTCAGTTATACAAGGTCATGCAAACTTCTTATATTCTGTTCCAAAAGACAGGAGCACCTCCCCGAATTAAACTGAGTACTTATCTGGATGAGACTATCAATGAAAAGTTATCTTCTTGTCCTTAAAATACTAGGTTTTTATACCAATTTTTTAATAGCAATTTAAAATGCCTTCTCTAAGGATCACCTTCTAGATTTTAAGCTCCAGGAAGAAACTGTATGACAAACAACCGAGAAAGGGGTGATTGGGGATTCACCATCCCCCAGGCTGCTTATTTTGCATTTACATGCCTTGATGGCCTTTGGCTTGAATCTTTATGGCAGCTACAGAGGGAAAACAGCAAGGCTCAGAGGACAAGTGTGGGCTTTTTACAAAGGTGTTTGAGTTTTCTCTAATTTTATTTTTAATTAATTTAACTGAGGTGTCTCAATTTGAATACTTCCAAGCTGTATTCTATTTTCCTATTTCTACTACCAAAAGGTATTGAAGGCATTTCAATCTTTATTTTAGAAGGCACTTATTAACAGTATAAAAACTTGTTACTGAGACAAAATAATCAGAGCAGCCCATTCACATTCACCTTCCTTTAACGCACAGTCTTACACGTCTGCAAAGCTTAGCATGTCCTCTTGAAGAATTTTGTTAAAGAATACACCTAAAAATTTATTTCCAAGTTGCTTAAACAGAAACTGGAACTTAGCTTTTTAATTTGTTGCGTTTTCACCCAGATGAAGGAAATAACTGAAATTTTTAAAAAATAATTTAAATTTGAAATTACATTCCACCAGCAACAGTGTGACCGCTGTACTTTTTCAGAAAAAATATCTCTGACTTTTCAGTAAAAATGTTTTCAGAAAAACAGTCTTTTTCCTAGCTACCTTATCAGCACCATAGTCTTCACTAAGGACACACCTAACCATCCTTAAGCCACCAAAACCATTGTCTGAAGCAAGTCCATGCATCTGTCTAATAAGCTTGAGTATGTGAGAAGGGATAAAAAGTTGGGTCAAAGTCAATCTCTACTCAGAAAACACTTCAGGCAAATGCTTCCAGCATTGTTTTGTCTAAGCAAGTTTTAAGGGGCTGGGTTTGGATGCCTGAGTAATTAATGTGAATTTGCTTAAGAGCGGCACGTAACTCTCATGCTTCAGGGAGTTATAAATTAACAAGAAATTGAGGACAAAGGAAGAAAAATAATGAATTAAATACCTCTTCTGGGAGATCTCTCAGTTGTACATTAGATGTTGCAAGGAGTAAAACTGGAGTAAACCTCGGGATGCTCTGCAGTAGTGATGTAAAAACAGATCTCAATGTAGGTCCAACAGTCTCCCACCATGAAGGGATTTGTGGGACGTAAATGATACTTGGTGCTGTCCTTTGAGCTTCTCGCATCAACTGGTAAAATGAAAGCTTGGATAAGAAAACTACATCATGTAGAGCAGGCTACTAAATAACTATGTATATGTCAAATTATCTTCTGAAATAAGAGGCATGAAGGCAAGACATCAAGACAAGGTGATAGATGACTCCTTAATAATCAGGTAAAACTTTCACTTTGACTCAAATATAGACATTTCTATGCAGACAGAAACAGACCTGAATCTCTGCCTGATTTCAAAACTACTTAGGTATAAGGTAACTCCTAAAGAGCCTAAGAACTCAGCCAATGCAGTGGTGTGCCTGAAACAAACCCAAAGCTATCTCTTCAGCAAGATGTATTTGGAGAAATCACTACACAACTGCAGCTACACCATTTTCAGTTCAGAGGGGATACACACCCAATTCAGACTGGAGCACAGTCTGAACAGAGAAAGGCTTGTGTGAAAAGAGGGCTAACACAGCACAAGAGGGCTGGCTATAATTCATCACTTCAAGCACGTTTTATAAGAGGTGACCAGTCCTTAGACTGTCTGAAGAGCTAAATCACTCACAGGCTCTCCTTACCAAAGGACCCATCAGACCAGATGGCTTTGGAAGCCACTGCCTACAGATGGCACCTCAGTCACAGAGGACAACAGGCATCTACCACATGAGGGAAGTGGAACAGCCCTTTCACACGACAAACTTCTCCATGCACCATTTCAGATTAACAATCTGCAGAGGACTTGCTCCTCCTATGTGACAAATGAGCATCCAGTCACATAATGTCCCTGTCCTAACTTGTACAGCTCTCAAACGCCGCTACTAAAGATCAAAATATTTTAATACCGTGATGCCAAAAAAAAAGTGGATTTACTGCCCAAAAGCAAAAAAGCAAAACAGCACTAAGCTGCTTATATTTCCTATTCCTAGTTAATGAAAACTCAACTCTGTACAGATCTAAGTATTCCATGAATTTTAATGCTTTTGCTGCATGTACTGCAGCAGTTAAAGCTGTAAATGTATATGTAAAAAAGACCCAAACAAAAAAACTCTTTTTCTCAAAACCTTGGCTGCCCTACAAATATAACTGAAAAAAAGGCTACAGAACGTGAATTGACATGCCATCAGGTTGATGCAGAGCTATCTACTGGTACACAGAGTCTTAAGAAGCAACAAAAACAACTTTCCAAATCCCATGAGACCAGCAGGATTTCTTGCCATAAAGAGGGGTTTATAGGCAGCCCTTCCCATCTTCCTGAGCTGCTAGTAACATTCTCCCTGTTACATTTCAAATGGAAACCATGGCCATGTATAAAATCCTTACTTGGTATCATTCCATCAGAAAAGTGGATTTTCAGACAGAAGTAAACAAAACAGCACATTTAAATCAGGCCACTTATATTGACAATGAATTTTGCTTAATTCACTAGTTTGTACACTAATCCTATGACACTAAAATGAAAAAAAGCTACCTGTACACATGTTTCATCTGGTGATGTGCTAGCAAACAAAGTTGGTGTGTCCAGTGTATAAATTGGAAACTTTTCCAGGGAATGTATTACTGCAGCTGCCAAATCAGAAGCTTGCCCAGATCCTGGCTCTTCAATTAGTAAGAACCGTGGCCTGTAAGATGTTGGCTGGTCACGAGGATTTCTACAGCAATAAGAAGAAATGCTTAAAAAGGAGTGATGAATACAAAAACAGACATTAACCTTTTTCCTACTTTTTTTTATTCTCCCTGTTCCACAAAATAATAAGCTGGTCTGTGAACAGGAAGACTATCTAAGCCTACTTTCTCACAAACTGGTACTCCGCCTCTGCTAAGAAATCCTGCCAGTCCCCAGCATGTCTGCTACTCTTTCGGCTGGGTTGAGTAACAGGTCTTATATAGCACAGTGGGACTGTCCAGCCAAATACCCACACATCAGTTCAGTTTGATGGGTCAGGGCACTGTACTCAGTTGGAACAGTAGTAACCAGTTGCAGATTGACACTTACATCTGGCAAATATTGATCACCCCCCCACACACACTCTCAACTCCTTCATCTTGCATCCCTCATACCAAAAACAGTTTACAGACCCAGACGTCTTACAAAAGGAGCCATACCAGGGACAAACATACCGGCTAAAAGTGCGGAATTCTGCCTTTTTGAGATCAGGTGTTTTAGGAGTTCGCTTCTCTTCAGAGATTGACTGTGATTCCTCATCACTGTCAATCACATAATTTCCTAAAATAGGATTTAAAGAGAAGAGAGGTTTGTTAACTTTCTTGTATAGTCCATATCTCTCTCTTGCATTAACACACCTTCAAATTTGGTGCTGGAAAACACTTCTCTTGTATTTCACCATTTGAATGCCTTTTTTTGAAGAGTTCATTCTACCACAAATCAAAGGAGATTGCACAAGTCTCTGCAAAGCTGTCCTATGTCCTATGATTTGCATTGGGTGTTACCTCTCTGTTAACAAAAACTGGTGGGTTTTTCTCCTTAGAATAAAGATGGTTAGGAACAACCTCTGCAGTTCCCAGACACCTGAAAAACACTTCTCCTGCTTTAATTTGAAAAGAGGTGCTAATAATTTAAAACTTAGATTCCTCTCTGCAAGTGATAAATGGGATTGTTAGCTACTGTCAGAAACAGGGTGCTCCAGCAAAGAATGCATAGCTCTCAACTGCTTTTGCAGGTCACTTGCAGCTCCTACCCTGCACTGTGCACACACAAAGCATAAAATTGTGCTGCCAGTACAGCTGAGAGGTTTGTGTATGTTGATTGCACAAATCACAAGTTTTTGCTTTGGCAGAGTTTTAAACAAGTGGATGTAGATGTTATACCTTTCTGTTGGTCCTTCTTTAGTGCAAGCTCAGCATGGGGAAATACTCTCTGCAAGGTTTGTAAAATCCTTTCCAGTGTATTTTTTAACAGTGGCTTTGAAATAGCTGATAGCGCTCGCCCAGGGGAAGGCACAACCCTCCGTGAAGCTGGAACAGTCTTCTGCATGGCCATGGAAAAATCATTTGCTTTTATTTTAATTGAATCCATGTTTATCTGCAGTCTCTCTCTGCTTTCATATAGCTGAGGATAGCGATGCCGCAAAGCACAGAGACCAGTTTCGGCACATAAGGCTTTAATATCGGCACCACAGTATCCTAATAAACAAAACAAGAATCAAATGTTATGCCAGTCTCAGACAAAACAGAATTCAAGGCCAATATTTCAGAAGTGCACCACTGAAAGACTTTGTATGCAGCCAAAAATTACGAGGTTTAGAGACAATTTGAAGAGTTACTGCACTGCAGAAAAGTTCCATTACATGGGTCACAGCCTGATATCCTGCACTTGGGCAGCAGCCTGCTGGTCAAAACTTTGTTTCTGGGAAAGATGTCCCAAACCCATTCAGTGTTCTGAGAGACAAAAAGAACACTGAAAGCAGCACCTAACTTTGCTCCCAAGGCATGCCAACTGCCTCCTCACTGCCTCTCTCTGCAAGGTACAAGAGCTCGAGTACTGCCCGATACAAGCTCGGTTCCCTAGGACTCAACTCACATGTAGTAACCCACACTGTTTTCAAACTCACCAACACATTCTTCAGCCAGCTCTTCAAGTAAGTTGTCCGATGGCTTCGGGTTCCAGTCTCGTGTATGAATTTTGAAAATTTCTTTTCTTGCCTGAAAACAGTTGTAGTTCAGTTTGCCCTAAGTTTTCTCTTAAAAGAACAATGACAACACAAACCCACAAAACCCCTTACACCAATAAAAATGCTGTTCTTATCTGCTAAATCTTTTAGTATTTTAAAGGTCAGTTATTAGTAAGTTGTCTGCTTCTTCAAGCAGGAAATTTATTAATTCTAAATTTGTTACATTAAACTCCTGCTGGGGGCTGCAGTGAAGTAAAAGGCATTTACATCTTCCATAAGTCATTTTTCACAAGTGTGAGACCTAATGATTCTGAAGAAAAAATCATGGTAAAATTCTTATCTACAAATGGAGATTTTTTTTCAAAGAAAATTCTCTTAAATTTAGCTGAATTTCATGAAGTATTTCTCAGTACACAGATTAATTATGGCAGATTTCTGGAATTCTACCACAGTAGAGAATCATGTATTAGATCTTTTTAATGGCACCTCATTTCCTCTTCCTGAGAGCAGATGAAAACTGGAGAAAAATATTTGTGCTTAATGCATTGCTTAGTGCACTGCTACTAGCTTTCAATCCAATAAGCCTTTTAGCCTTTTTCCAAGAAGTGCTAAGAAATATCAGAGATAGCCAGAGAGAAAATACAAAAAGAGATCTCCAGTTTTGCATTAAATCTCCCCCCTTCAATATTTTTTGGTTGCTATATACCCATTTTTATACTGCTTAACTATTGCCATTGAACTAAATGCTTCCCAAGCCCTGCACCTGGCCAATGTCCTTCACATCTTTGTCCAAGTCCCTGTCAATAACTTCCAGTGAGATCCCAACATACTTAATTCGCTCCAGCACTAGCCTTGATCAAAGATTTAGCTACCAAAGAGGAATTCTCCCACCCTTTCTTTCACTTTCAAGATGCTATAGGAGCAGCTTATAACTAATTAATACACTTATTCTTTCTTAAACATTCCAGTTACTATCAGCATTCCATTTTCTTCACCAGTCACAGAAAAAGCAAAACTAATTAGAGAACTAACTACTTGCTGAAATCACCCGAATCATATATATTCAGTGCCAGGTCTGCCCTGCACAGTACAGTGCAATGTCTCCAGATATCCCTCTTTTGTCCAAGCTGTACACTACAGATGGAGACTTGCACTGCTGCACAATGCTGCCTTATTCCAGGGGTTTGTTATAAAGATGGACTTTGCCATGTAAGCACTACGGTTGAGTGGAAGTTCTGACCTCTTTGTTTGGCAAACTGAAGCGGAATTCCCGTTCAAAGCGTCCAGGTCTTCGTAAAGCAGGATCTATAGAATCCAGTCTGTTGGTGGCTCCTATTACCACAACCTCTCCTCTGCTGGCTAAGCCATCCATAAGTGCCAGAAGTGTCCCCACAACAGAGCTAACAGACAAATATGATTTTCATTCACCGGGTTAGTAAGCTTTCTTCAGTTACACATAACCTTGTCCAATGATCACTCAAAAAGGACAAGTTTTTATTGATGAGATGCTGTTTAGCAAACGACTCATTTTAAGTCATAACAAAATACAGATAAGGTAACACAGGCCTTGTGCTGGTATCAAGCTCAGCAAATTGTTTTCAATTCCTGTTTAAAAATCATCTGAGATTCATTTGCACGGAATTACTAATTCTCAGGAAAAATGAATGTGTCACTTGAAGTTAAATAAGTTGCCATCTTTTTTTCACAAAGATCAAGCAGCTTATATGTAGATACAAAACATGTCCTACCTATGAACCTGGTCTTGTTTGCTGGACCGTACAGGAGCAAGAGCATCGATCTCATCAAAGAAAATAATTGAAGGTCGCATCTGGTAGGCCTACAATGAAAACACAGGAATACTGACATCAGGAAAACAGCCCTATTTAAAAGGGAAAATGCATGAAAATCATCATGGTTGGAAAGGCATGAACTAGATTTTTCAGACTGCTAACTGAGCTAACAGAGTGAAGTGGCACAAGTAACCAAAGACAGGAGCCTATGCTAACCCATGGAGACTGGGTGACAAGAAACAAACCATACCAATAGTTTTCACATCTATCTGACAACCACAAGAACAGAGACAGGACTTAACTCAGTTAAGAGGTTCTGGAAGCAACCCTCTGTTACCAATTTAAATGACCATGCTTTCAGCCTGCATCTCTTTTCCCTCTGATCTTAAGCCACCACCTCTCGCTTCTTGAAACATTTCTTGTGACTTTTTGAGAAGTTGTTGGGTTTTTTGTTTTGGGGGGTGGGGGGGGTTAGTGGTGGTGCTTTGCAGGATTTTCTTATTTCCTTTACTAATCTTTCCCAATACATCTCAAGATTTCAAGCCCCTAAAACTCAACTGAAAAAGGAAACAGTGGCAATCCCATTTCAGTGGAAGGAGATGACAAAACAAAAAAAGAGTGAGTTCTTGTTGGCCATAGAAAATTGTTTCCAACTCAGTCAGAACACATAGCACATTTCAACCTTACCTGCTCAAACAATAAACGAAGCTGTCGTTCAGATTCTCCTATCCATTTACTCAGGCACTCAGCACCTTTTCTCATAAAAAATGCTACTTTCATGTCACCTTGACTGCATTCATTAGCAAGTGCACGAGCAACCAATGTCTTTCCAGTCCCTGGTGGGCCATAGAATAGACAGCCTCTGCAATTTAAAAAGAACTCAATTAAAAAAAAAAAACTCACATAAGAAAAAAACATCATGGAAAAGCACCTATTACGAACCCCATCCTTAAAACACACAGCTCTGCTCTCCTAAACAAAACACCTCATGGATAAGATAGCAGTAACAGTAGAAGTGTGAGAAAAGTCAGAAGTGTTCCTACACAGCTCTACAAGGCGGCAAACAAAATCAGTAAAGAGGATAATGTAGAAATACAAAACCTTGATAAAAGATTGCAGCATCCCAAAAGGACGCTTTCAAAACTTCTGACAATCCAGCAGGCACGGCTGGAGCCATACAAGAACAAACTTCAAAATCAGAATCTGAGACCAGGCTAACTTAGGAATCACCAGTTCATTTTTCAACGATGCACACATATTCATTCTTGTTTTCATATAAGGTAAAACATTCACATAATAAAACATCTAATTCTCCCTTAAAAAGCTTTGAGTTACTAGAATTCCCTTTGCTGGTGATAAAGGAAGAAATATTCTAAAGCTTGGAAAGATATTTTGCATTTCTGCACTTACATCAACTAGAAAAGCCAATACACTACTGCTTCAAGAAAGAATTTCAATGAATAAAGAAGCAAAGCACAGAAATATTTTCTTCCTATTTTGAAATACTTTTAAAGTTACTGAAGGCAAAGAATTTTAGGTCCTAGTTCAATATGCCATGACTGAGTTTCGTTGACCAAGGATATATAAAACTAACAACCAAATCACTGATTTTTTTTTTTTCGTAACACAGAAGCCATTAACTGTGTAAAAAGAGGACAGATTCTTATTTTACCTCAAGCACAACAAACACTGCAAGTTTCTAGTTGCATGTCCTCTCAGTTGTAAAACTGATACTTGAGAACTTGAAAAAAACCAAAAGTTGGTGGCAGAGACAAGTGGACTTTTGCTAAACAAACATTTGACTACCAGTAGAAAGTACTTCCTGCTTACAAACTAATCAAGTCCACTTACATATAGAGCTTTAAAGAAAAAACCCCCAACTCTACCTTTGAAAGGCAAGACACTTTGAAAGAATAGTCTCACCACACAGTAAATCTTTGGACCTACATATACACTAGATTCTATCAATTTTCTTTTTAAATTTTACTACTTTTTTTACCTGTTACAAATGTTAAAAAAAAATAAACACTGCAGAGATTTTTGAAGCATGAAAACATATTGATGCCTCAGTTGAATTCTCCTGAAAATAGGTAACTTAGAACTTAAGAGTTTTAAACAGTGTCTGTTACCTTGGAGGTTCAATTTTCAATCTCTCAAAGATTTCAGGATAAAGCAATGGAAAAATGACCATCTCTTTTAAAGATGAAATGTGGTCAGAAAGACCACCCACGCCATCAAATTGTACCTAAAGATGAAGACAACAGAACACATTTTATATCTTAAAGAAAGCTGCAACCTCGATAAGGTTCCATGAGAAGCTGGATTGCTCAAGAGAAAACCGTAAACCAAGGGAGTTGCAGATGGCCCATTACTGGAAGCGTTCATAAACACTGCAAACGTCTCACTGCCACAATGAATCAAAAACACTTACTGAACCATCTATTTGCATTTGCTCCACACCAGCCAAACTTCCTCCCATTTTCATGGTATCCTTGTCAACTCCTGTTAAGGCACCTTTCTGAAAGCTGACCAGAAGAGAACTGATTTGAATTAAGGAGGCAAAAAAGATGCTTTCTAACCTACAATGCAGACAGATTTTTGATTTTCTAATGATAGTAAGTGAATGCAGACATTATAAATCAGCATGAACTTCCTAAATATTCATTCCAACGTTTTACATTTAATGGCTATAAGCAGATAAAAGAAAATGGTCACGCCAAACATTAAACTAAGTTAATTATTTTAACAACTCTTATCACCTATGAATATCCATGCCAGTCAACACAGCACATATAGGAATGCAAGCTTAGAACAATTATTCTATATGTGGAGACCATGGGCTAACCTGGATTAGTATGATGGAAGAATTCCTCCCCTTCCCAAACACACTGACATCTTTCAAATAGTTTTAGCTTTTACCTTCAAAAAGTTACAGCCCAGGAGAATACTTATTTCAGTGGGAATTGACATTATAAAGGCTGCCCACCACTCCTGGACCTTCTTAAGGACTTTGGAATGTGTGTGCCAGAAGATACACATCTGAAAGATGTCAGGCTGAAAGCTCATTTGTTAGACTGTTATTAAATTAATATTTCTAGAGCATTAGTTAAGTAAAAAAAAAAACCATTTCCCCTACTTAAAACATTTTTTCTTACAGTGGTTTTCTTTCTGAAAACACAATGGTAAAGCACAGAAGCGGTAAATTTTACATCAAGGAAATACATCAAAGTGTGTATCTCTACCTTTCCTCCCATTCCCACCTAGACACCAAATTTCTTATTAAAATTCAATTCTAAAAATCCAGTTTCAGAGACCCCATTTACAGTTGTCAATACCAACAGGTATGATTAAATACTGCCACAATTTAGAACGGGTACAAGATGAAGATGGCAACACTTCCCAGTTAGGCATACGCAGTCTTGCCAGGTAAATTCATCCCTCCCCTATTGTCCAATGGCATTAACCTCCTTAAATTTCTCTTCTTCCTCTGCATTTCAAAATCCTCATCATCATCATCATCATCAGAAGAGGAAAGGGAATCACTGCTGAAGACTCCATATCTCTGTCTGCAAACATTCAAACAAGTAAAAAACTGAAATGCACCCTAATTAATACCAAAATTTAAGTTAATATTGTCTCAGAGTTTACTTTGATATCTAGTAAGTTTTCAGATCACTGGATTTTTTATCTGATTTCAAAGTACATTATGTGATTTTCTTTGTGACAGCAATATTTTATTTTTCTTAGGAAGGTAAAATGTTTCACTAGTGTGCAAAGAAATTTCTTAATCAAGTTACTCCTTTTGTCCAATCTCTCTCTCTCAGACACACAAATCAAGTTTCATTTGGCAATATGTAGCCACTCTGTGAAACATCAACACTTTACAATTATTTAAAAATTTGACTTCAAAACCCCTTCCTTCCATAACTGTCTGCTTTCAAGGATGCTAAACAAAGTGTTCCTATCTAGAAACAGGAAGGTACTCTCTGTGCTCTAACTGTTTACATGATCTGAAACCCCTTTGTCATTACTATTGCAAGGATAATTTCATACAGAAACATGAATGATTCCAAAGAGACATCAGAATCAATGAGTGACTTAAAAAAGTCCATTGAAACTTCCATACAGTCTCTCCCTCTAACTGAACTGTCTTCAGTTTCAAGAAAATTATTTTCATCTCTCACTATTAAACAGACAAAGGTTTTCAGAGCGAAGATTCTGGCTTCTGTTCCAGAACAAATGAATTTCAGTTGCACAATATCAGCCAGAACCCCCATCATCACCATATCAGTGACCATAAATACTGCATTTTCAAATAAAATCTGATGGTTAGTAAAAAGAATGGCCTACCCTTGCCAATGTTTTTCTTTATACTCTCAAACTACCACAATAATAATCATACTATTTATCTGTAGTTCCCACCAGTCCAAAACCCCTTGAAAGCATTACTGAATCATGTGACAGGACTACTGAGAAAGAAGAACTATCACTTAATCATGCACAAACCTTTTATTCCCTTTGCACAAATCTCTCTCTGAGGCAGATGAAGATGGGACTGAAGAATCTGTCTCACATTTTCCAGATTCTGTTGAAAGCAAAGGATTTAGAATAATGTCACAAATAAGTTTAAGATAAAGCAGGATAGTCAAAGAGGCAGAAAACAGGATGTGTATCACCCATCTCTAAGTTCAGGGGAAGTTTCAAGGCAGGTGGGGGTTGATCAGTGCACACTAGAAGTGAAAAAACATACACCTGATTTTTAAGGAAAACCATAAAACACATGAGTAAGATTATTAAGTCTCTTTAGTTACCATTCTTCCAAGGCTAGATAGGTCTTTTTTTTTAACTGGAAAACAAGAAGGATCCCAAATAGGAAAAAAACAGGATGTGCACAGGGTACAGACATTTAAGAAAAGTTACTGGCAGAATGAAGGTAAGAAATTTAAAGTTGAGTGTGTGCATGTATTTCCATGAAAAAATTTTTGCTTCCATGCAAGAAATTAGCTCTTAAGAAAAACAGTGCTTATGACCTACTTTCCACTGTATCTTGACAGCACTCAACAAAGCAAAGCTTTTTTCCTTTTGCTTCGCTTCCTTATGATGAAATTACTGCACAGAACATTAAAATCTTAAAGTACTGTTGCAAATAATGGTATATTCAAAATGTGCTACACGACAGGTATTCCCACCTGTCCACAGCCTTTTATCATGCACGTGTTTTGGAAAAACACTGGGGTTTGGGACTTTTTGGTCTGAATACCTATGAGCTCTTTACCAGAACAGCCCTAAAATCTGGGGCTATGGCTTGTAATGTCAAGAGCAACACAGATTTTTTAATAGATGAAAAATATCCATTAGTTCAGTCCATCTCAATTGCTTAAGAAAAAGCTTTTGGCTAGGGCATAGTCAGGGAAATTTACAACAGAACTAGCCTACAATGCTACCTGTATTTTCAGTTGTTTCTTCACCAGTTGTTTCCATATCTAGACTTTCCTAATTAAAAGAAACAGGAAAAATCAGACACAAACATGCAGAAAACCTGTGGGCATATCTGGTGCCTTTACAGTATCATTTTCAAGGCACTCCATATACGCAAAACATTAAAGCAACGCAAGGGGGAGGGAATAGGAACACCACTCTGGAAAACCCAGGATTGATAACAAGGATTTCTACTCTAAAATAGGGTTTAGTAGATGTGAAAGTCAAACGTTTGGCCAGATATAAAACTGAGTGTATCAATTAGTCACAGGTTAATTACCCAAGAGCGTAGTAGAACCCAGGACAAAGCAAATCCTAGCAGAAAAAAACCCAACATACTGGCATTTGAGAGATGATTTAAGTGCTATGGTGAATTCTGGTTGAAACAAACCACAAAAGAATTCATATCTGACCAAAAACAACTGTGAAAGCAGACTATGGGTAGGTTTAAAAAACAGTGTCTGACATTCAAGAGGACAGTGGACTAGTTTGATTTAATAGAGCAAAACCAAGACAGGAAATATGACTGATTAGTGTCTATAATTTTAACATGAGTTCCTCTTGGGACAGGGGACTACTTGAGCTCACAGGCAAGGCTGGCACAAAAACAAACACAGATTATCAATGAATTCAATTTTTAGTAAGATTTGAATGAAAACCCAAGCCCTGAGACAGCTATTTGTAAAAAGCTGGGGGTTTTATTTTTGTCCATTCAAAAATCATAAGGCAATTCAGCAAGCATAGTATATGATGTGTTTCAGCGTATCACTGCTCTTTCATGTCTTCTGAAGATATTTCCTCCACCTTAGAACATAGCTGTGGCGTGACTGTAATAGTAAGATGTTAAATTATAATTAGAGAGCAAGATTAAAATATTAGTTTATGCTACACTATGCTTTGGAAAAAGTTTTTTTCAGCTAAATTAAAATTATACCTAAATAATTACTTTACATGAAATGCCATTCACACAGAAAAACAGTAAATTAAAATAGTATCTACTTCTTCTGTGCAGTGGAACACCCCACGGTCTCCCATTCTTTGCTGTCTAGGCATCTTTTCTGTGTCACTCTTTTTTTTGCAAGACTGCTTCTGCAGTACTAAGATACAAAGTTGACATGTAAGAGCAAAGATAGGGGAGTACAAAAATATCCCACTGAAAACAACACACACAGTCAGCACGATATTTTAATATAGTGTGCACAAAACAAGAGTCATTGACACTTAGCCAAGTTTTTCAACACTACTTAAAAATTAGATCAAATGTTTACTTTTTTTATAGAGAGATTTAAAAACAAGTGTTTGAGGCTTTGCAAACATACATTGTTTTCAGGTTATTTTCCCCTCTTGCTGAACACAGTACAAAAAGAGTCTGATTTAGTAGGAAAAAGAAGAATTCCTAAGCTCATAGGAAGACAACAAAAAGAATTTATGGCAGTTTTTCATAGCACTTAAGTTGCTCTGCGTGATAGCATTAAGTCATTTTTAGTTCACAGCCATCCTCAGACAACAGGTTGCTTAGTCTTCTCCGAACTGGAATTAAGGTCTCGTGGATTTTCCATGACTCTATGTACTAGAAAAAAAAATATCTCCCTGCTGATACACTTCGAAAACCTTTCAGAAAACAATGTAAATTTGGGCTTCACAAAGAGAATTAAGTCACAGACACACAAGCAGAAAATACTAGGCGTGCTTCACTTTGCCTGTGTCCAACTTTCTGCCATTTTTTAAGTCAACAGGACATTATAAAATTATTCGCAAGCATGAAAGAAAAGTTAATTAAACATGAAGGCACTTCTGATGCCAAGGTCAATTTAGAGGGCAAGTTAAATCTACCGAAAGTCACAACATGAAGTGATCATTTCAGTTCACAAGAACCAGCCCACACATAAAAGATGCTCTGGCGTGAAGGTCTCTCAACAACTGACAATCCCAAAATAAAGACACTGGTGGCCAATTTGAACATTGGCTGTGTCCAAAATATTTACACATGAAGCACCTCACAAATACATCCTCCTCTGCAGTCTCTGAATTGTGTATCTTAAAACAAGCCACCAGCAGGAGACGCTACCTGACTAACTGCAGTGGAACGTTTATGGAATGTTTGTCAGGTTGCTTGGCAGTGCCTCCACAAAGCTCCAAGCTTGATCATGCCCAACCCTCAAGTCCCTGGTGGGACTCTACTGTGGAGGGCACCTGATGCCCAACACTTGATACTCACGGAATCATAGATCGGCTTGGGTTAGAAGGGACCTTTAGCAACCACCTAGTTCAACACCCCTGCCATGGACAGGGACACCTTTCACTAGGCCAGGTTGCTCCCAGCCCCGTTCAGCCTGGCCTTAACACTTCCACAGGCGGGGCATCCACAGGCTCTCTGGACAACTTTATCACCCTCTCAGCAAAGACTTATTGTATGCGTAGTGGCACGTAGGGAGGTCTCAGCCCAACCACTGCATACACTTACCACTTGCTGCCAGGAAAAACAGTATCTTCCTCTGCTGTCAAAAGAAAGTCCCTAGCCAGTATTATGCCATAGCACAAAGGCTTGCTAATAACGCTCATTCCAGTAGCTCTGCATGATGAAAAAAACCCGACTTACTTTGTTCTAAGACTGCAAAACAAAATAGATTGATTTGTAGTGGTGTAAAACTTTGTCAAAGTCTACAACTTCAACAGACCTCTAAATTCCAATTTTCTTCATCCTTTAAGCAATCACTATTACAGAAAATATATGAAGATGGTTTGATAGGACCATAGAGTGGGTTGACCTTGGCTGGATGCCAGGTGCCCACCAAGCTACTCTAAGGGTGACAGGGAAGAGAAAATTAGATGGGAAACAACTAATAGCTTGAGAAACGACAGTTTACTAAAGCAAAAAAAGAAAAGTGAAAGTTTGTGCAGCTCAGCAGTAGCCAAAACACCGGTGTGTTATCAGTACCTTTCCAGCTACCAATGCAAAGCACAGCACTGTGAGGGCTGCTGTGGGAAAATAAACTTTATCTCAGCCAGACCCAATACAGATTACTTTCCATAAACACAAATGAATTTGCACTAATTCTTCTATTCACTTTTAATTACTTATTAATTAGTTTCATATTAGCTGCTCCATTATTTTTCCAAGGATTTTCTTTTTATTTCTTCTGTACAGTGGCTGGGTTTTGCCTATGATTTTTTTTTTTTTTAAAGCAGTCAACACACATGGAGTTATTAGCATGATGCATAACTACAAGTAATTTTTAAAAATAGGACTGATAATTATTTCTTTTTTTAAGTTGTGTTTTTAAGAAGATAAAGGACAAAAGAAAGGTAATGCAGACATACATACAAATATTGTGATAGGAACCAAGAAAAACAGCTGAGAAGGTTACATGTCAAACAGGGCCAGTACAATATTGAAAGAAAAGATCCACATTTTATCTTTATTTGTTGTGTGGTTGAACTTACGAAATATGCAAGTATGAATTAAAAGAATTATTAACTCAAAGGTAAAAAAATGAATTAAAAATTTAAATTAATGTCTGATGTATTCTAGTACTAAAAGAGTCACACTTCTATATAGTATTTTCTGAAGTATGTTCAAGTAGGAAGGGAGCTGAGACCCACTAGTGTCACTGAAACAAGCTGTAATATTAAAATAATGAATTGCCCTTGGCTGGAGTAGTTAATACTAGTTATAATACTGAATTCCATTTTTACAATTAGTGTTTGAAAATCTGGAATGATCCAACAACAATAAGAAATCTTTATAAGTTAAATGCTGTACTTGCTTCTTAGTGATTTCGCATCCAAAAAAAATCATGCAAAAGAAAGGCTGCATTAAGAGAACATCAGTGACTCATTCAGGAGATCAGAAATATCTGAGATTGCTTTTATAATGTTAATTCAGCTCAGCTGTATGAATACCTTTTCAGGTCTTTTAATGAGAGGTTTTTTTCAGAAGATCCCCATCTCACTTGGATCTGGGAATACGTGAACAGCTTGTGTTGAAGATGACGCTAATTGTGAGGTAGCTAATCCCTCATTTGCTGCAGAAGAGTAATCTGATACAGTGAATGAGGCAGCACTTGCAGAAGGGTTGCTACATTAAGGAATTTGAGTATTGTCCAGAAAAATTCAAACTTCTCTTTCTCTATAAAGTCCATGACCATACTGGAATAATTTAAATCATAGTTTTTAAAAATTGTCATTAATTCTGTTGTCCTCATTTTCTATACTCCCTTATAAATCCTCCCAGCTTGGTTTGTGGAGTCTTAAGATCTCATTGTTGTAACATAACATTTCATAGACTAGGTCTTAAAGGAATTGCAGCTATCCACAGTTAGTCAAAAGTTGAGCTTTAGGATACCTGCTCTTCATCTAAACCAAAGTGACTGAGATAACTTGTCCTTCTTTCCTCTTCTGGTGTTCTTGGAACTTTGAGGACTACTGGCAGTCTAAACTTATGAATTACTAGGAAATACCAGGTCCAAGATACTTCATTCAAGGTATCCAAAGTCAGTGAGTAATTCTGGCTATACTTTGTTTCCATCTAAAACATGGCATGAATAGATACATGAATGCCCTTTATTTCATATTACATTTTATTGGGACTTTCTAGTTCCCTAATATGTTGAAACTGCTAAACCTCTAAATCCAAAGTTTGTATCCTTAACAGATACATGTTCCAATTACCCAAACATACCCTGACATATGAATTTGCAAGGTACCCAACAGCTTACAGAATTTGTGTATAAACAAGCTCGAGTAGATATAAGAAATTACACATCCAATTGAGCAACTTCCCCCTGATGCTTGCTTTTTCTAACCATCTGGTCTACAGCACAGTATTATTGTCACGCACACTATTTTTTCCTTATGATTTCCACTTTTATTTAAATATTAAAATATGGGTTTAAATAAACTACTAGATACAGAACAGTTGAAAATCTGTGTCACTGCCAGGCACCACACTTGCATTTACAAATCCCTGGTTGGTGCTTTGGTCACAGTACTTCCTTTTATTACTCAGTAGAATTCAATTCTGAAAATATTACTGCTGTAAAACTTCGTTGAATCTTGTGATTTTTAAAATTCAAATAGCAAGAGAAATTATTTTTCCAATAGCAATATTGAATGAAATTACAGATTGATTCTTGTCTTGCTTTCAACAGGATCCAATCTCCAGCTCAGCTTCTCACTTGCACAGACTTTACTCCCTGCAGCATTTTAAATGGTCTAAATTTTACTTCAAATTTTCATTCTCACCACCTGTGAGAAAAGGCACTTTCTTCATGTACTTGTTTTCATTTTTGCAAAGTCAAATCTCCTTAAACGTTCAGTTTAACATTCAGTTGGTTCCTAGCTTTATGGAAGGGTACCCTATACTTTGGGCAGCTACGAATAAAGTCTTCATCCATTGTTGTGATCCCTAATTTTTGATATACAAGTGCATTGAATATTCTAGCTACTGTTTCACCAAACCAGAGCACCACGGTGTATGTGAGATGTTAGGCTGGGGCCATCTACTGGTTGTGTTGCTGAGCTTTCATCAACAAAGTCGAAAAACTGCTTTACACGCATAATTCTATTGCAGTTATAAAAATAACAGCATATATTAATAGATTAATCTACCTAAGTATGTGAGGTTTCTTGTGTAATGGTTCTTTGCTTTTAATATTATATAGTCCATGAACTTAATATGGCCCAGTTATCAAAAGAAAAAGGAGTTTATTTATCTTGCTTTCATAAACAAAGTAAGAATGGGGGAAGGGGTGCTCTTACATCCCAATAACACCAAAAAGAAAATGCGGAATAAAGTAATATTAATGCCAAGATTTAAACAATTTAGTAAAGTAATCCGCATATTCTTAATATTATTGCTGTGGTGAAGAGGGTAAGTAATTCTTACTGCCTTATTTGATGCTTTGTAAGATTTCATCCAGAATTTGATGTGTATGTGTTGTTCTGAAATAGCTAAAATGCTATAATGCACAGTTTTTTGGGGATTAAAAAAGATTTGTCAAGGGGGAGAGATAGGCAGTACCTGAAATCCATTTGCCCATGTATTATGGGCTCCTCAAAGACACTCAGGGCCGGGTGCTGTGCTGGTTTTGGTTGGGCCAGAGTTAATTTTCTTCACATTGGCTGGTGTGGAGCTGTGTGTTGAATCTGTGCTGAATATAGGAACAATAACAGAGATGGTTTTGCTATTACTGAGCAGAGCTTACACTCAGAAACCTGGTCCTGCTGTTGTTTATCATGGTAATTTCAAGCTCTGATCCACCTTCCTGTCAGTTTCTACTACAAAACTCACAAAATGCCTGCTCAATTAAACATTAATGCATAATAATTTCATTTTTTACGTCTACCTGGTTCATGTCAAACACTAAAAATTTTGATTCCTGAGATTATTAGCAGCATGATGAAGCTGTGACAGCTTCAGGCTTGCCATTATCCTTAAGTACTACTGAGCACTGTGGCAAACGTGAGCAATTTGTCCAGTCAGAATTCATGTCCTTGAAGTTGTTATTGTAGGTACACATGCAAAAACACATCTGAAAGCTTACTACAACACAAACTTACAATTATTGCCAAATATTAAGTCTCTTTCAAAGTGCAAACTTATGTCTTGCATTCTATTAATAGGGTTGTCCAAAGAGAACATTCTTTTATGTTAAATTACGTGTTTTCTTGTCCCTTTGACCTCAATTTATTTATGCCACAGCAAGATTGCTGTGGGTGCAATTTAGTGTGAGCACAAGAGTCAGAGGCAGTAAAGGCCCATCAGCTCATTCATCCTGCTCTGATACCACACTGTTCTTCCATGGAGTGAAGTAAAGCTCAAATTAAAGCCTTTCACCACATCTACCAGAACACTGCTTGACCTCCATCATGTCTTTGAGAGGAAAACTGTTCTGCCCTTCAGCATTTGCCTTAAATTTAGCCCTTCATAGACAACCTTCTTCCTCCTTGGGTTTTATGTTTTAACATGTACAAAGGGTTGCCTTCTTAGCTAGACACACTCCAACTAATACTGTCCCTCTTCTCATTCCATCCTGGGCTTCGTTGCCAAGTCGAAGCTTCCACTTTTCAGTTTTTCCAGGCTCTGAAACACTACTATGTCCTCCCTCCCTCCCTTCCTTCTCTCCAGAAGCCTCCTCTCTCCAGAACCCACATGAAGACGAGCTTAGAGAAGCCCTTCTTATCACACATGCAAGAAAACACCCACATTTCGGCTTTGACTCTCCCAGGAAGCGTGGGACACAGCAGCTCTCAGAGCCACCGCTCCCTATGGGACACTGCTCCCTCACCTTTCCCACCTCTGGCACCAAGGGGCATTTACAGACCGAAACAAGCACGCGCTGACGACGGCCCGGGCCGGGCAGGAAGGCCGCGCTGATTGGTTGCGGCTCGGCCAGCAAGGCGGGGCCGGGCGGAACGGCTGTGCTGATTGGCTGCAGGGCGGAGCGACTGCGCTGATTGGCTGCGGCCCGGTGAGCGCGGGGCAGGTCGGGGCTGTCAGCCGTTAGCGCGCGGTTTGAAGATGGCGACATCGGCCGGGGGTGCGGCGGGAGAGATGGACGGTAGCAGTTCCAGCTCCGCCTGTTCGGTCCCGCCGGCGGCGGTGGAGGCCGTGGCTGCGGAGTGGATGCTGGAGTTCGCCTGCTCCTGCCTGTGCCGGCACTTCGCGGAGCAGAGCGGGGCGGAGTTCCGGCGGTGGAGGGACGTTGCGGAGGGTGAGGGGCGGCGGCGGTTCGGGGCGTTCCGCGGCGCTCGGGGCTCTCGCCCGGCGGCGCTCGGGGCGCTCGCCCAGCCGCTCCCGGAGTAGCGAGTCTGGCGGGGCCTGAGCGGCAGCTGTCTCCAGCACGCCGAAGAGTGGGAGTGCTAAAGCACTCGTAGCCCGCCGACCACCGTGGTCAGCGGTCTTGTGGGGATGCTCAGCTCTTTCGGGGGCTTCAGGAGACCCCCGGGCTATCAGGGAGCCTGCTGAGTGGTATCTGCAGCACTCGCACACGGGGGCAATACAGCAGTGCTAGAAATATTTCAAGGAGCTATAGACTGGCAGACAGAGATGGGATGAAATGAAGTCTGGTGACTGGATTTTGATTGGAAAAACATGCATTTAAAATGAGAAATAAACTTTAGAGTGAGAGTAGTTGACAACTAGAAGTAAATCTCTAAGTCTCAGATAAATTGGATGGGTTTATAATGCTTTCTTCTGTAAAAAGCGGTTTTCCTGAGGATACCACGTTAGAGCGTTGGGGGATATTTTGTCTCTGTGTGTATATTCTTGACTCAAGTGAGTGTAGTAGTATGCCTTGTTTAAATTTCTTCAAAGAATGGCATGCAGGATGATTACTATGTAAATTGATACGGGATATGGTAAGAGGTAAGAAATCTAAAGATAGGTTCATAAAGTACTTTGAATGGGGGTCTGCCAGAATAAATTATTTGTATTGCTTCTTGATGTTTGGCCTTGGGACTGCCAACTTAGCAGGAGAATTGTACTCAAGTTTCGTGAAGGTAGGAAGCAGAGACGCTGTCAATGCAGAAGCAGATTAGAATTATCTCCTGAGAAGAACTGAGAAGACTGAAGACTGGATTAGTAGAAACAATTAATTAAATTGTAGAGAATACAAGGTCATATGGAAATAAGAAGTAATCGCAAACTTTGAACTTGTTCCTACTCCATTCAGCAACAGAGGAAAGTGTTTGGCACGCTAAGATTATAAAGTCAGTATTGTAAAAGTCTTTGGGAAAAGCTGAGCACAGTCATAAGATTGCGTTAGAAAAGTGGGTGTGTTTTTTTAATAGAAACACAGAGCTATTACTCTTGCATGTGTCAAAGGGAGACCCTACAGAAATAATGATTAGCTGTCAACAAGGTCAATTTAAACCGAAGCAAGTGCAGAAAGGTAGGAAGGCAGTGGTTCCAGATGATATCCAGAGGCTCCTTTGAACCCCAACTATTCTGTGATTCACTTTTCATTTTAAATGTTTCTGTAATATGCTGTGAAGATTAATTACTATATCCAGCACATTAGCATAAGAGATTCACAGTAACCTGCATGATGAAAATAAACTCATGATAGCTCCCATGTTAAAATATGCAACAATCCTTGTGACCTTCCAACCTTGCAAGGAGGATTTCCCTTGTAAACTTACATTTCTGAGTAAGCTTTCCATGTAGCTTTTACTGCTTTAGCTCTGTAAGTTGCTCTAGCAATATGTGTTACCAGTCTGCCTGTGGCTCATGCATGGTTTGTGGCCATTCCATGGAAGTGTTCTTTGGAGCAGACTGCTGTCTTTTGTAGTAACCTAGTGACCAAAACAAAACCTAAAACTGATACTATGGTCTTTGATGGGATCAATACAAGCCTGTGATTAATTCTGCTGCTTCTTCAGAAAAGGATGTTTTCTTCTGGTCAAGCTCTTAAATATTAAGTTGTTTTAGTATGGAAGAATACTAATGAAGTGTGTTTCATTGGTTTCTTAAAGAGTTAGAAATTTAGTGAAATCTGATAACACAGTGTCTAGTATATGTATAGCCACACAGTGGCAGTGCTGCAGCAAGTCTGACTTATCTTTTCTCTTCTTTTCCAGCTCTTATTAATGGCCTCTCCCAAATACCTCCACATCAGAAAAAAACAGTATATCTCTGTCAGCTTTTGATAAGAATTGCACAGGGAAAAAGCCTTGGTAAATACTTGGATTCTTTTTTTCACTTGCTTAAAAATATTTGCATGAACTTGTATAGAGGTGTATTAGATATGCTTTGACATAGTCTTTACTGTGCATATCTATATATATTTTTGTATATAGCTGTATCTATATATAAGTAAATTGAATAAATTCCACTTTTTGGACTATCTTTATCCCATATGTGACTGAGCTGCCTGCAGGACTGGTGTTACTCTGTGCTGACTGACTTAGCTGCATGGAGTTTGAATGACCATATACTTAAATTACCAGTCTTTTTTTGTCAGGGCAGTATCAACAAAAGAAATATACTGGAAAGGACTGTCTCGCTCTCAGTGAGCAATAGTTGCAAGTTTAAAGCTCAGGATATGTGTTCCTTTCTGAACATTTAACTCTAGAGGTTAAAGTAGGACAGACAGTAGGAATATGGACAAAAAGGATGACTGCCCATTTTCCCACAGAAGACTGTAAGACTTTCAGCTGGCAGCAAGTCCTTGGGGCTCTTATTTACTACCATATCTTCTGTTTGGCTGCATTTGCAACTTGTTGGTTTAGATTTTGTTTGAGTTTCTGGAAGACTTTAACTTTTTTTTTCCCCCCACTGTTTGATAAAACTCATTGGAATTTAAAGACTTGAGGAGCAGTCTTGAAAGCATGAGCGTGGAAGAAAAAAGTGTATTCTAGCCTAGCAATGCCACAAAGTCTTGTTTTTATACAGTTAAATTTCCTATGTTTCTTGTCAAGTATTATGTCATCTTGATTTAGTTTAGTTTGAGAATCAAATTCTAATATTTAAAATAGTTCATCATATACAAATTATGAAATTTTTGTGATAATGCTCTAAATTATATTATTGTATATAACACTTGAAAATATTACTTCATTGTGTGTCTTTATCTTATCAGTGTAGAGAATGACCTGTGTGGTAAGGAAGCTTGCATCTGTGTAGTAGGTATTACATCAGGTGTAGCTGGACAATGTACATGGAAAGCTGATATATAGTAGCTCTCCTATTTTTTTCTAGTTATTAAAATATTTGATTTATGCTGATCACACAGTAGGCTGTTTCAGTTGTCAGCTCTCTAAGTGCTAAATACTTTGGTTTTACACTATTAAAATTAACAAGATGAAGTTTCATGTTACTTAATTGAAACAATAATTAGAGAAACGTGGGTATTTTTTAGTTATACGTATATATGCACATAATACTGTGTGAAATTTCACTGTTTGACTTACTGTAGCAGGTATAAAATAATTTTTCTCTCTTCAGTAATGTGTAAATTGTCTACCTTCTGTCAGAAGAATACTTAATGGAAGGAATAAGATATTGAGAGAGATTCTTCTGATACCATAAAATGAAGGCGTAAGTGAGGCTGTAGTTCAGTGAACATCTTGAATTAAGCTGGCAGTGCCATGGCAAAAAAGCACTTGTGCACCTGCCAGCTCCTTCTGCATCTGTTACATTGGCACACTCACTTGTGCAGGTGTGCAGTGACCAGACTGGGAAACTGCTTGAGGGTGTTGAGGGGATGATTATTTGGCTAGGCTAGATTTCTGCCAGAGCCTATCACTGATCCTTTGCTGGGAGTTTGCGCAAACGTTGGTGTTGGCACTGCAGTTCTCTGGCGTGGGAGGTTGCTTCTGCTTTTTCAGTGACACTCCTGTGTGGACCTGTTTGAGTTTCCCTCTCGGTTTAAGCACTTCAAATACAACAAAAATTTAAGACAGGGAAATAGTGATAGACTCAGGAAAAAAAAAAAACTACTTAGCATGGTGATTATATTACAAAATTAATAGCATCAATATCAAATGTTGTGATATCTGATGCTAAGTTTAATGTATTATTAATGCCAGCCCAAATACCTAAGTGCTGAACTTAGCACTATTGCAAGTGGCATTTTAAGTGAATAAAAATTATCTGACACATAATATCCCCTGAAAATGCAAAAGTAATGTTATTAGGAAGGGTAGGAAGAACCAGTCTGTCTGAAAAGAAGACAGTTGCTTCAGGTTTCTTAAACACACCTAAAAACTGAGGAAAAAGGATTTCAAATTGTATAATGCATACTACTTTATTGCATATAAATAATGTAATCTATTTAACTTTATCCTTTAGTTTTTATAAGTACTTTGGTTTTTTTCCCCTCTAAGGAGTAAAGTTTGAAAATGATGAAAGAATTTCACCTTTGGAATCTGCTCTGTCTTTCTGGACTTTACTTGAAAGGGAAGAAATGAAACTGGAAAAGCTTCATGAAGATATTCGTCGCTTGATTCAAATTCAGGTCTGTGTGACTTACTCATAATCCCTCAGGATGCTACCCACTCATTGGGATTGAGTAGCTGGAAAGCTGCCTGGCAGGAAAGGACCTGGGGGTGGTGGTCAACAGCAGCTGAACATGGGCCAGCATGTGCCCAGAGGGCCAGGTGGCCAAGAAGGCCCATGGCATCCTGGCCTGTATCAGCAATAGTATATGGCCAGCAGGAACCAAGGCAGTGGTCAGTCCTCTGTACTCAGCACTGGTGAGGCCACACCTCAACTCCTGTGTCCAGCTCTGGCGCCCTCAGGACAAGAAGGACTTTGAGGTGCTGGAGTGAGTCCAGAGAAGGGCAGTGGAGCTGGTGAAGGGTCTGGAGCACAAGCCTTACGAGGAGCAGCTGAGGGACCTGGGAGTGTTTAGTCTTGAGAAGGGGAGTCTCAGGGGGACCTTATCACTTTCTACAACTGCCTGAAAGGAGGTTGTAGCCGGGGGGGGGGGTTGGTCTCTTCTCCCAGCTGACTAGTGACAGGATGAGAGGAAATGACCTCAAGTTGTGCCTGCGGAGGCTTAGGTTGGTATTAAAAAAAGCTTTTTTCACACAAAGAGTTGCACAACATTAGAACAGACTGCCCAGTGAAGTGGTGGAGATGCTATCCCTGGAACTGTTTGGAAAAACATGTGGATATGGCATTTGAGGACATGGTTTAATGGTGAACATGGTGGTGGGTGCTAGGTTGATGGTTCAGCTTAATGACCTTAAATGTCTTTTCCAACCTTAAAGATTATGTGATTCTATCCTGCTAAAACAGAGCCCCTTCTACAAAAAGCTTGGGCTATGAGCAGACTGAACTGAATTTTCAGTTTCAGTACAGAATAAATAGATCTGTACAGGGAACCTTTTTCTATCTCATGTCGTTCCTGTTTGTACCAGTTCAATTGTTTCAAAAGCTGCCAATCTGAAAAAAAAATAATTGAAATAAATTTCAAAACTAATTTCAGAACTAACTGTTAGAAGTAGGTAAGTGTTGGTAAACCTTAAATATATAATCATCTGAATTTTGGGAGCCTTAGAAAACTGTAGAATTGCGACTTCTGTTTTTTCTGAATCTCAGGTGGGAAGTATTTCATCATATCTTGTAATTATTTTTCTTGTAGATTGTAGCAGTCCATATGGAAAACAGATATTTCAAGGAAGCTGCTGAAGTTCTTGAAAGGCTGTTTACAGACTCTGAATCAGATAAGGTAGTAACTTGCTTAACTTGCATTAAAAGCTCTTGATTTTCAGAGGAGAAAGAGGGGAGTGGGTTTCCAAAGCTAGCAAATCCTACCTGCATAGTTTGCATCTCATTATTATCTGTGCAGTCACTTTCACACCTGTTGAACTTTAAAATACAAAAGGAAATTTGTGGCTAGGAGATTGATAGAAGTACTGGATGATTTGTGGGAGTTAAAATGCTTCTAGCAGCAGTTGTTCTTCTTCCCCTCTCCCACTTCATATGAGCAGTAAGATGGTACTACAGATTCTGGGAATTTGACAGTACTGTTCTCTCAGAGCAAAGACAGTGTAAACATGCTGGTAGAGACATCATAACTCCTAACAGCCAGTTTGCTGAGTTCTATTGCAGTGGACTCTTTTTTTCACCTCTGATGATTAGTGTTCTATATACCAGAGCATCCCAGGGAAGGAAAATTCATTAGCTTCTGTAGTACAGACTGAATGCTATTATGCCTCTGCCTGGAAAAGACAACAGATGTGAGTTAGGTCACCCCCTGGTTGGAAGCTGACTGCATCATTCATAAGTTGCAAGTTTGGGTGAATATCTCTTATATATAATAGTTGGTGCACACATCTGAATTTGCTAGGGGGGAGAAAAGAGCAATAGAAAGACAAAAGAAAGAAGTTAAAAATGCTGCCTATATCTTCAGCTGGTATATTAGGATACATGTTCTATATAAGTAGTAGCCTGTTTATAACTTACTCTTCGGATATACTTTAATTCAGAGGATTTGGATGTTTGGAAAGTGTAGACTGTGGTAATAGTACTCAAATTCATAAATAAAAATGCAGCCTATACACAGAAGATAATTCTCCTGGCTATACTGGCTTCTGTACAATTCAGAGTGATTGGTAGACAAAATGTGAATTTCTGATAATCAGTACTGATGTGTCCTTAATGCTGCAATACTAAGTAGTCCTTTTCCTGAACACTGTACACCCCTTTCAGTGGTGGTCTTTATGAGGTAGCAAATGAGAAGACAGAACCGAGAAATGGGTGGCTTTTTGTGGGTGTTTTTCCTCCACTGACAGCCCTGCTTTCAGTGTTATTCATAAAGGAAATGAAAATGTGGATCTCTGTCTGTTACACTTTAGCATTACTGAGCACAGAAGGTAAATGCCAGGTGTTATGTCTAGTTGACTTTAGAAGCCTTTCAAACTGCAGCATGAAGTTGTATAGGAATATTCAGGAAACTATATAATTATTTTTAGCTTTCTCTATTTCCTGTTTAGCATAGATACCAAGTTTACTGCAGGATTTGTGTTGTATAAAGTTGTGCTTTTCTTAGCCTTTAAGGGTGAAGCTGGCAACCGTAGTTAAAACCAGGGATCCATATGTTCCTCTCCTCCAAAGCTTCAGTTACAGTCTCTTGATAAGTAAAATCAAGTCTTACATTGAACTTTTCATGAAAGAAAATGAAGCTAACTTCTTAATACAGGTATGTTGAAAGTATTTTCAGAACTTTTGAAAAAATTACCTGATGCAATTAAATAGATTTATTCTTTCAAGGGAGTTGTTTAGGCAAAAGTCTGTTATTTTATTAGATGAAAAGGAAACTTTACCTTCCTTTGGATTGTCTTATATTCAACCTTTTTGTTTTAATTAATATGTCTTGGAGAAAGTTAGTAGGAACCAGACTCCTCCAAAATAACTTCTCTGAATGTTTTTCCCACAACTGTTTTGATTAGAAAAATAGTTGGGAAAACAGCATAATTAAAACAAGATCTGTTTAAGAGAAGCAGTTCTGATCTGGGACTCCTTTAAAAAGTAGCTTTATAGTTAATATTTATTTTATTTAAGCCTACATGACTTCCCATACTAAAAATAAGAAATCAAGACCTGTTAATTTGGCTAGAAGTTTTAGGAATGTCAGAGGAGTTAGGAGATAGAAAACTATTTTTGCTGTTTTCCTGTAAATACAAATGTTCCTTACAAACAGTCTTGCTCAAAAGTGATTTAAAATTGGCAAGAACAACATTCCTTCTCCAGTTCATCTTCAGGAGGATTGTAAAGAATTTCTCTTATGTTTACTTCATATAAAAGAATATTGAATTATTCAATTACAAAAGCAAAGACGTCTAAAGGTAATAAGAAGCAAATTTTAAATAAACAATCCTGAAGTTCCTCTGTGTTTTTCATTTTCTTACCAGAGAGACTAGTCAACTTATTAAATACATTCAAAGTATAATACAACAGATACTTTTTAATGGTTTCACTTGACTGTCAGTTTTCAAGTGTATTTTTCAAGGCTATTTCTTTGACTCTTAAGAGGAGGTGGAGGCTTGGAGGTGTCAGAGAAGGCCCAAAACTCCATACTAGCATGCCTAAGACCCTCACTGCCTCACTCATCCCCACTGCCTGCACATTTGTCCTACTGTCTGCACCCACATTGCAAATCTTACTTTGAACAGAGTTATTCTGGCACTTGGAGGACACAGCTTTGTGAAGAATTCCCACTTCTGTGCAGCACAATGATTTCCCAGCGATGTACATTGTGTTCTCTATAGAAGAACACTCTAGCTTTAACTGTTAATCTCTCTTCTCTTTCTTCTAGTGCCAAATGTAGAAGTATAATCATAGAATAGTTTGGATTGGAAGGAATCTTTAAAGGTAGTTTAGTCCAACCCCCGTGCAATAAGCAGGTACATGTTCAATTAGATCAGGTTGTTTAGAGCCTCATTGAACCTGGCCTTGAAAGTTCTCTGGGATCAGGCATCAACCACTTTGCTGGGCAGCCTGCTCCATGTTTTGGGCACTCTCATCATAAACAAAACAAAATTCTTCCTTATATCTAGTCCAAATCTACCCTCTTTTAGTTTAAAACCATTAACCCTTGTCCTACCCCTACAAGCCCTGCTAAGAAGTTTGTCCCATCTTTATTCAGTGTAGTAGGCCCCTTTATAAAGAGTAATGAATTACTGCTTCTTTCTCTTGGCAGTGGAGGAGAAATAATCTTAGTTTGTGGCTAAAAGTTTGAGCAGGATGTTAGAAATGTTTTTTGCCAGTGCAAAAAAGGTTATATTACAAGCCTAAGGTCTGCTTAGCCAGGGCTTTTGAAAGTGTTACGTGTATGCTTTATCCTGCCATGTGCTACAGAACTAGATAAACTTGAGACCTGTCAGTTTTTGTTTCTAACCTTGTTATAAAAAGCAGACTTTGGAGTACTTTGATAGTATTTGCAGTCTTAGTTAAGTTCTGCAATTTACTTCACACATTTATAAGTTCAGTCATTATGCAAGTATTCATTTTATTTCTTTGTGTCCATATAAAAATCAATTGCAGCTATGACTAAAATTTCTCCAAGTTATTAGTTGATGAAAATCTTTATGGATTTCAACTTAACATGCTAAAGTTGCTTTGAAACTACTTAATTTAATGTTATTACCTCTGAAATGTCTGTGAAATAAGCACTGTTAGTCGTAATAAATATATATATATATTAATCTTAGTGCAAACTTCTGTCTAGGTACTGCCTGGCTTTAATTTTAAGATATCAATTCAATTTCTCACAGGAAGCCACAAAACAGGTGGCATCTAAAGGGTTGGGAGCAACAGCATGGCAAAACAGACCTGTGGAAATCAATGAAAATGACAAAAGTGATTTGGAAAGAAAGCAAAGGTTTGTATTAAGTATTATACTGCTAAGGGATGTGCTTGGACAGTAACATGAAACATGTAGAACAACGTAGATAGAAGGAGGGATGTTAAATTCCAAACTGCTGTCCAGCAGAAAATTAGCTACAAGCACATTCCCTATTTTTTTAATTTGTGCTCTTCTGTGGTTGTTACTTTTGGCATTTACATCAAAGAGCTTGTCATTAAGTTTAATTATTTGTGATGTTGCACAATTTGCAGTTTAAACAGCTGTCAGTCTATAATAATAAAAGCATAAAAAAGACTTCTCTTTTTTAATGCTTGATTGAACTCCTTTTAGTTCGAATTTCAGGCTACAGATCATCTTAAGAAGAAAAAGAATAAGGAAATGGAATCACTCTGTTCCATTTTCCTTACAGCTGACCCCTTAAGGATTCTAGTGTGAACGGAAATAGTTAGGTTGCTTCATGATCCTGACAGTGCAAACCTTCAGAACAATTACATGATTATTTTGGAAAATGCTAATATTCCAGGTTTATCACCGCTTGTTTTTCAGGGAGAATAAGTTGCAGTCTTTAGCTGGGATAGAGTCTGTATTTTTTACCTTTTGTACTTGGCTTCATTTAGTTAAGAGAATTGGCTCATTCAGACAGTATAGAAGGAAGACAAGACATAAGATTTTTACATTTGTTTTTTTAGAAGGGCAACTCTTGACACAACTACATCTGAGAGATATGATGAAACACTCGTTCAAAAAAAACCTATGGAAATAATTCCTAATGAAAAAATAGATGTGCAAAATGCCTCGTATCTTCAACTTAAATGTGTAATGTCTTGGGAACAGGCTACCCAAGGAAGTAGTCACAGCACCAAACCTGATAAGGGTTCAAGAAGCATTTGCACAATGGTCTCAGGCACATGGTGTGACTCCTGGGGATGTCTGTGCGGTGCTAAAAGCTGAACTCAGTGATCCTTGCGAATCTCTTCCAACTCAGCAGATCCTGTGATTCTGTATTTCTCCTCCAGGTATAGGGAGGCAAAGTTAAGAGGGTGAATGCATGGATGCAGTTAGTGATTGCATGCCACTGCTTCTGTAGAGAAGTCTTTCATTTAAATATTGTTGGATCATACAAATGGCAAGTTGCTGTCTAGGAAATAATTGTCTTTTTTTTTAAGATTGGTGAAAGAGGAAGAGTGTGTCACAAGTCAGTCATCTGGAGACATAAAAAAACCCACACTAAGGTAAAAAATGTTGCTCTTGGTCATAGACTTTTCATCAAGTTCTTTCTATTTTTACTTCAGAGCTGTGTTCTTTGCAGGAGACGATCGGGACAGAAACCCAAAGAGAGCAGAGTTCTTCAGAGTGAGTATTACTTTCAAAACAGTCATGTCAAACACTTATTTCTAACTGCTATCTAGTGTGACTGGATTAATGCAAAAATGGTTGTGGTGGATAAAAACACTACAAGTTGTGTGTGGTTTCTGCACAAGTGCAGGTTTGGTGGTTCTCTAGCAATTAATTTTGCAAAATCATTCACTATTTTCTGGTTTGCTCGGTTGGTTTATGGGACTTACAGCATTCTGTGCAAAAGAAAGCTGCCAGAGGAGTACTGAAATTCATTTCTGTCTGAATTCTGTGCTAGATAACTTGATTGGGAAGGAACTAAAGAAGTTAGCTGCTTGGAAAAACAAATTATACTGTAAAGTGCACAAAGTTAGGACGTTTGTGCATTTTCCTAGTATTACTTCCTAAAAACCTAACAAGACAGAAAATAAAATAGTTATAAGTAAGCTCTTAAGATGGCTAGCACCCTCTTACCACAGAGAGATGATAATATAGTTCCTGCATGTGGCCAAGATGCCTTGAATGCTTGCCACAGTTAAAACCTGATACACATACTTTGAAATGAAGGAATTTGTGTACAAAGAATCATAGCTCTGATTGGTTGTTACTTCCCATTCTCTCTATGTAAAATAAGAGTAGTGCATATAGTAAAAATGTTTTTACCAAAATGAAATGTTTTATTATTATGTACCAATTTTTACCTATTTGTTTAAAATATAATTCTTCTGTGAGCTCTATTGTATGGAAAATACAGTGGGTTTTTTGAATAGCCTATTTTTTGAAGCCCTTGGACTATGGCAAGATTCATGTGTATTCATATATAAAAGTATATTTATATGTGAACAGACAGTTCACAGAAATTTTCCCAATCTGGCAAAGCATATCAAAATAGTGTACATTCTTGTCACATGTAAATGGTATAATGCAAAACTGCTGCCTTGATGTTGATTCCTCATTGTTCTGGATGTATATTAACTGTCTTCTAGGTCTTAACAACATGCAAAATGTGGGAAAAAATGGAGTTTCTTTGGCTTCTAGCCGAAAAAGACAGGTCTGTACCTATTCTCTCTTGTAAATGGAGGTAAAATGAATCTGCATTGCACAGAATTTTTTTCTCAGCTTTATTTAATCTAACTTTTAAATCTAGTGCTTAGATTTAAGATTCTGTAGATAACTCAAGTGCTGCAGTTCCTGAAATTGTTATAGTGCTTTACTTTTTAAAGACAGGAAATAAAACATATTTTTGCTGTCTCAAATATTGTTGCTAATGTTTCCAAGCCTTTTATTTGTTGAAATACACTGTTACCAAAGCTTAGTTTGAAATAAAAACTTCTTTCCACGGTTTGGATTTAAGAATTCAGGATGTCATTTGCCTGTGAGAATTTTTGGCAAATACCAGAGGCAACTTGTTTTCCAGCTTAGAAGGTTAAAGATTCAGCAATTTTATAATTCAATACTTTATGTGCTGGAAAAACATACTTGAGAAGCTACTCTAGTTTTTATAAACTAATGGTAGGGTCTTCTTAAAATGCTACATTTCATATGGTCCTTTGTGTTCTTTTCATGGGTAAGCCTACTTTATTGAATTACTTTAAATAACCCTACTGTGTTCACTAATGCCAGAATTCCCTATTGGTGGGAAGTACAGAAGTGTATGCCTTAATAGAATGCAGTTTGAAGTTGATTTGATGTTGGAGTCTTTCAAGCTAATTTTTGTTCATAGCCAATTTCCTTTCATAAGTGTTCAGCATTTTATCATGATAAGTGAAGAAATTAACATGAAATTAATGTATTGCCATTTTTGGATTCATCTTCATAATATTTCTTAGGAAGCAATGTGGTGTCTTTCTGTTTAGATAATAGTGCAACTTATCATCCATCCATTTTGATGTGAGCTGTTTCATTTTTCTGGCGTTCATTTTGACATTTCTTTTTCCATATAACAGGGAAGACCAAATCTGCTTCTAGTTGTTTTGGTTTTTTTTTTCTACAGAAGAATTGTACTTACTCCTATTTCTTTAAGCATTTTTACTGTAGTTGAAGTACTGGTTAAATCTTCAGTTACATGCTGTCCTCAAACTGGTTGAGGTCCTAATGAGACCTCATTTATCCTTGAAGTTCGAGCCCCTATAAACAGTTTTTCACTTTCTCACAAATCTCAGGAATAGTTAAATCACTGACAACATCTTTAAACCTGCAGATACAACCAGTTCCCAAAAACAAAAAACCAGCAGCACTTACTGGATTTGCTTTTTGCCTTTAAAGACATAATTACTTTATTCCAGCATATACTTGGATAGGTACCTTGTTAGCCAGTTGCTGGTAAGCATGAACACTTCCCTGAAGCTTGTTTTTAGCATCAAGAATTAAACTATTTGGACCACAATGACACAGAGCTAATGAAAGCTTTGTATTCACATATTTTTATGCTGAGCTAGTCTATTATGGGGTCACCTACAAGCACAAGTCTAGGTCTAGGGCTTACACACACATCTTGTTAGAAAAAAATAGAAGTTGTTTGCTTAATTACGTTGTTATAGTTCAACCTTAATTGAAATATAAAGACTAGATTTGTAGAGAACCGCAGCTGACAGTGGCATTGAAAATTTTAAAAGAAATGAAACTTAAGATTCAGAGCTGTGTTTCTTTCAACACTTAAAAAAGTTGTAGGCATTTACTCCATCTGTAATATTTATGCCTTACTCCCTGCCACTGAAACCTCGTAAATGTTTTACAGAAACCAATGATAATTGGCCTTTTAAACAATAAATCTGCCCCTCTGCCTAATCATCTGGGTTATAAAATTGTCCACATGCATGAAAGAATGCAATGAATGTCAGAGCTGTTGACTTCTAGAACTTCCTTTTCCATGTAGTCCCTCATTCAATGTTGGCATTGTTTGCTCTTGTTTTGTACATGGCATTTCATTGCAATGGTTCAGTGCCCATTTTCAGCCTTTCACTGCAATGTTTTCAGTTAGCTGCATAGAACAATCTGCAGTGCTATTGAAAGAACGTACTTTATTTTCTCATTCCTAAATTAGGGGATGCAAGTATCACAGAATTTAGGGAACTGTTTGTACTCAATTTTATATGCAGTAAGTATATGCCATGTCCTTTGAGTTGTCTAAAATCTGGATGACAATTTATTTAAATTAAAGCATGTGTCTGAAAATCTGGGTGTTAAGAATTTAGTCAGACTCGTATGGAAAAAAAATCCATATATTTAAAGCTGAAGGAGAAAACTCCAGAGTAGGGTCCCATAATGCAAAAAGGAAGACAGGTTACTAGAGCAGAACTGACTCTTAAGGAATAACAAGATCTTTAGTTATGTGAGGGAATGTCTCCACATTCTGCCTGGCAAACTCAAGCTTGCTCTGCTGGTGTTCTGAGCTGGCCAGATGTCACGTTGCTGTGGACCAGGCACTGTGCTGATGTGAGTTCAAGCGTAGTGCTGCATTATGGCCAGGCTTTCAACCAGTCTTGTAACAGTGCAAAGCTGGAGTCCACATACATTCTGTCCCAGAGGGGACAGACAGCTTGTCAGAGAGTGAGGCAGGGGGCAAGTTACTGCTCTGTGCAGTTCCTCAGTGAAAAGAAAATGAGTCAGTCCCTGATTTACCTGTAAAGCAGGCCCTTGATTTATGCAGTAAATGGAAGAAATTTATTTTTTTTAAAAGTTCAGTATAAGCAATTCAAAATCAAAACAAGCAAAAAACCCTTTTAACAGTAAATATAATTAATCATTGACAGTAACAATGGTTGTGATTGTCTCTGTTGATGGAAGTATTTGAATTATCTGGTGCTGTAGGTCAAGCATAACTGTTACTTGAATAAAGATTTTATTTAGGAAAGTTTGCTGGCATGCTCTGAAATGAGATGAACTACATGGTTCCAATGGAATCTCTGGCCTTTTAATAATAGTTGAAAAAAAAAAAAAGCTATTCACTGCTAATGTTGCAAAAGATCTGTGGAACAGGAAGAATTGGGAAAAGGAAGTATTTTTGATAAAGGGTAGACTACTTTAGAGACGTTTTAGGTTAATAACTATTTAGAAATACAGTTGAATATTACTTGTAATTCTTTCACGACTTAGTGAGGCTTGTCAGTGATCAGAGTTTACTGAAGAGACCGTGATATTTGCATTAAGCTGGAATAAATCCAGCTTTGAGATGTGAAGTTTGGTCTTTACCCACCTCAGCTTGCACTTTGTGTAGATGCCACATTTTCTGTCTTTGGAGAATAACCAGGATACAGTTTTGATCTGACACAGTTTTGAAGCTGAATGTTATCTAAGCTCCTTCCCCCTCAGAGACACCCCCTTTCATGTCTGAATGCTGCTGCAACTTTCAGAAGTTTAAATTCAACAGAAGGGTGGAACCATGCGGAATTGCACTCAAAATTGTCACCTGGCCCATTCCCAGAGACTGAATTGATGTTGCTTACAAGAGCAGAATCTTTTAAAGATCCCAGAAGGATTCCATGTCATTAAGAAATAAATTTATTTTTTCTTCCTGTTTCCATGGATGTGGCATTTAGTACATGGACTTCTTGTGCCACTGACAGTCATACTTGGCTGGGTGTCCTTGCTCATCCTCCCTTGTTCACAAGCAGGAGAGTATGCATTTGTGTAATGACAGCAAGCCATAAGATTTACATGTCCACTGGGTACGTTATTTTCAGAATTAAGTGGTGTTTGTTCCCCTGTAATTCACGTTTCCTTGCACTTACCAGATCTACTAGTTGACTCTGAGGGTATTCCTTTGCACCTGCATTTCCCTTTATGCCCAATTCTTCACAATTTTGAAGGTTTCAGTTGTAAAGGTGAGCCATAACATGATTCTCTAATGCTCCCTTCTGCTTTTTAGCCAACGCTATTCATCCATTTGGTAGCTGGAAGTGATCTGTTACTTATTAGGAGGAGGTTTTATACATACTCTGGGAAACCAACCTTTCTTTTATTCCACCAAGCTATACATTTTAGGCCTTCAGATTCAGCCATTTACAGTTCTTATGGCTCTTGTAATGTTCTATAAACATTTTTTACTTCCAATCCAGTTATTCCAATTAACCCAAGGCTTTATTAACACAGGTCTCCTTTGGGAGCCCCCATAAAGCTCTACAGGTTCAGTTACAAATTTATCATTTATCTCTCATTTCAAGATACGGTGCTCAAAAGAAACCCCCTCTGATATCTGTACTCTGTAATAACTAGAGAGCTGTTTGAAAACTTACTCTGATGTTTGCTATAAGCTTAGCTCTTACATTAATGCCTTTCTCTGTTCATGTATCTGGTACTTTTCTCTGTTCTTGCCCTAGCGATGGACTCACCAGGAAGACTTGGAGCTGAAATCAGGAGTAAGGGAGTTTGGAGTGGGAAACTGGACTAAAATTTTGGTCCATGGTAACTTCAACAACCGAACAAGTGTCATGTTGAAAGACCGGTGGAGAACATTGAGCAGGATTGAACAAGGCTGATTTGGACTTCTTGACCCTTCCCTACATAAGGACATACCCTAGCTTTTCAGAATTACATCTTACTTTAGTCTCAACATGGACAGCAGTGTTGCTGTCCTAAAACATGAAACAGAATAGTAATAGGTATAAAACATTCATGTAAGCTCACTTGCTCTGGTAATGATGACTTAAATGTAAAGTCTGGCCTTTCAGCTACACGCAATAATACATGACCTAGATTCTGAAATGGGACAAGGGTTGCAGTGATTTAAGAAAGGTCTATTATGTAAATAGGGGTATTAGATCTGACTGGCAACATCTTTAGCTTGATAGAGGCTAGTACAAAGTCAAGTGTTCTGTATTTTTAAAGGTCTCTATATCTTTTTATATTGACCTTTTCATAATTTTACTTCCTGCCATATAACCCATTCTAATTTGTTTTGCTTCACTTTGAAATTTTGGTCAGACTTGTACATGTCTGTTGTACCAAAAAGTATGTATGTATTAGTATTGCTAATTTTATGAGCTGATAGTTTGTGGGGGTTTTTTCTGCTGTTAAAAATGTGTAAATTCATATAATGTTGTATTTTCAAGTAACAAAGTTAGTGGTTTGTTTGTATGTGGTTTTTTTCACATGGAAAGCAACAGGATTATACTAGCACTTAGCATTTCTTGGTTATCTTGTGCCACCTACCTTGACGTGACAAGTGACTTCTTCCAGACCAGCAGGAAAGGGAAAGCTCAAAAACAAACGGCCAAAGTGGGGCTCAGTAACGAGCCTACTCTGTCAGATACCACAGCTCATAGGACACATCTCATCTGTGCTCTCCACTGTCCCTGTCTGCAGTGACAGCAAGCAAAGATATACTTTGATTTGGCTCACTATCAAGTTATCTGCTGGCCACTGCAACTGTCCTGCTCATGGGGGACTGGAACAGATAGATGATGATACTGTCTTGTCTCTCTGGATTCAGATAATTTGGAAGAGATTTCCACAATCTCAGAAAACTCATGCTTTCCATTGTCATACTGGTGGGAATCTAGTGACTTGAACTAACAGAATACAGCATTCTTTTAAAAATTAAATCCCTTGAATTCAGATGTTTTCTTTTTTCTTGGCTAAGGTTTTTATTTTCCAAGAACCTTACAAGAAAAAGCACCTGTCTGAATTGGTCATAATAAAACAAAGCTCTGCAAGATAATTTTCCCTATTACAAATGAAAACATCTATTCTTGAAGGCCGAAATGTTTAGGAAGTATCAAGATAATTTCACTGCTGTCTTTTTTGGAGGCCTGCTTTCATTAAGATAAAACAGTAAAATACAGTTCAAAGGTTTGTTTCATAACACGCTTATTGTGGGCAGGACCTCAACCAGATCACCTTCCTCATTCTTGCCAAGAGACACTATAGTTTCTTCAGCAGCTGCTAGAAATGGTGGCAAGCAGGAGTCTTTGTTGCATGGACACGCTCCATGTCTTAACAGGAAATTTTCTCAACCTGCATAGCAGTCTTGCCAGTGCTCAGATAGTGCGGGTTTCTATGTTAATCAATTGTAGATGAGCATTTTTAACTAGTCATTTTTTTTACTCTTAGCCAAGGCCTTAGTCACAAAGTCTTGTTTAAGTTCGTCTGCCAGGAAAGTTACATTGTGTATCAGTGACATGAAGTTCTGAGGAGACCCAATTCCTTAACAATGCTGACTAGGTGTATGTCTTCATGAAGGTGACTACACTTGAAAACTGCAGTGTAGAGGAAGAATACTTACGTAGTTACAGTGTAAAATATTGTCTAGATGATACCAGAGAGGAACAAAGGACCTAAACTGAAATCAGTTTTAGCTCTCAAAAATTTCATTTTTATTCACCCTTGCTATTAAATGTTGACAGTAGCTCTTCTCAGACTTGAGAATGTTTGGCTGGCTCACTACTGAGTAGGAGCAGTGCCTGTAGACAGGGCTGTGGCCAGTAAAGATGGAGAACTTCAGGAAAAGCAACTACTATGGTTAGAAACATTAGCTCTTTAATTACAGAAGAGAAACATGGAAACATGCTTCTAGTGTTCTAATACAGAGATCAGTCTTAGCATTTTTTATTAAGGCAGAGAGAGAGTTTCCTGAAATGCTTCTGCCAAAGTTCGACTTGTTTAAAATTTGTTAAGGTTCCAGAAAATGCAGCAGAAAGGTGTAGGTTTCTTGGCATTGGTGTTAATTTTCTTATTCTTTTTGTTGCCATTTTAAAGGTCTTCTAAACTTTTATGTAAAAATAAAACTGTGTACCAGGGGACAGGAACAGCGTTCCAGTTGTCGGATCTTCTTCCACGTTCCTTGACACCGAGAGTTGCCAATTGCTTCCCAGTGTAAGATTTTATCTCTGAAATGTGACAATAAATGAAAAATTTGATGATTAAAAGCTGTGTATTTCATGTTACTGGATTGTGTTGTATAAAATGTCAGAAGATTGGAATTGTTCAATCATGTAAGACTTTATTAACTCATCTAGCTCTTAAAATTCTTTCTGGAGCAGACATTATATTCCTAAGTATAGTATCCAGGATGGTGGGTTGAGTAGCTGGTTGTACAGGTATTAAGTAGTATGCATATTAATAAATGAATTGATCAAATAAAAATCAGTTCTGAATAATAAATGTCTACCTTCACAATTGCTTTTCTAAAAAGCAGGTGTATAGGTTTGAGGGGAGTACCAATCCACCCCTGTTAGACCTGCAATCAGATTTGGACTGTGGCAGGAAATACCCTTTTTAGGTAAAAGTGCCCATAAAAAGCTGTAAAAAGTCCTCTTCCACTACAGATCTTCCATCATCTCTTCACAATAGTGAATAAAACAGGCAACGCATTGAGCTCTTACATTGAAATTACTTCCCAATTTTATCTAGGTTTTAGAAGCGATTTCTGTGAGAACTGAAAGGGTAAAACCTGAGCTCTACAAACAATATGAGCTGTTCCATATTTTAGGTATAATAAAATGCAGCTTTTAATGAGATCTTGAGAAGTTAGAACTCCTGTACTGGGTTTTGCTAGAGAAGAGGCAGCTGCAAACGGCTCTGTTTACCCGTGTGCATGATGTCCATCTCCGGAGCAGCGCTGCGTGTCCGTGCTCATGGCCGGGGGCTGGCAGGCGACGCACACGGTGTGCCCCTCGCGCAGGTACTGCATCCAGCGCGCGTACGGACGCGTCTCCAAGGCACAGTGGTGTGACAGAGATTCTGTCCTGAACTCCACACAGTATCTGCTCAGAAGGAAAAGTACCAAATTGTGAGAGATAAAGCATGAGCGAAGTAGACACTTTAAATGGACTTATGTATCACAAGGGTGGTGTTTGTGAAGTGCAAGTTAGACATCATCACTGCTAACAAATCTCCTTCTGATCCTAACCTAATCCGTGGATTCTTAAAAACATTATGTAAATTATTTCTCATTCTTATGGCCCAGTACAGTGCTTTATGTATAATCTCACTTTCTGGTAGTGTTCTGTATTCTTAAATTATTTTGAAAAATATCTCAGTAACCCATACTTTTTCTTCTATGCTGCCAAAAGAAAATGGAAAAGAGACTTTAAGAATATCGGTGAGTTTTATTGTTCTAGGGAAAACAGCACAGGACAAAGCATTATGAGCATTACAGACCCAGTAATAGCCTAATTTAAACTTCATAACCATCTCCACTGGTAACTAAACAAAATTTTTTACTGCTTGTGTCAAATAGTTTTAAAAAGCAAAGGTCTCTTGAGACCATTCACATTCAGCCCACTTTGTTCAGAGACCTACATCTGATTTCTCAGACTTACACTTAGCATACATTCAGCTTTGTTTTAGCATTCTTAACTGTTGGCTTTCAAAAGCAGCTATCATCAGGTTTGCCATGATCCCAATGTCTAATTCAGAACAATTAGCAAGTAATAAAAAACATCTAGAACATGCAAATAAACTGCAGGAGAGAAAACCAGTACAAGCTATAGCTTATTGTTTAATTATTGCAAATTTAATTACATTTTTCTCTGTAGCCAGCTGTTTTCTATTGAAGAAGATGACCCACATACATATGATAAACAGATTACCCTGCTGCTTCTTTGTCTGAAGGCCAGAGAGAAGATGCTGCTCGTCTTTTTCTTTCTTTACCGTATTCAGAGGTAGTTATGAAAGCGGGAACTGAGGAAGAAAACAGTTACGGTAAAACAGCAAGGCACAGCTGAGTCATGTTTGAGTTACTGTAACAGTGGGTGAATGAATCAGGAGCTTGTGCATGGTGATGCTGGCTCATTTTATTGAAAAAGTGACAAAATGTTGGCAACATTGGACCTCAGCCCCATTTCCTACAGCTAAGCTCTCTCTTTATTCAGAAAAAAAAAATCAAAAATACATGCAATCTAGTCTGTGAGGAAATAGGATGTGCTGGAATCCCACAAGGAGAACTGTTTCCTGTTTCATACTGAATTTGTGTTCTAACTTTGCGCAGAGATAATTTGATACTTATATACAACTGAAGGAATGCATGCAGCTTAGTTGTTTGCTTAACAGAAATTATGAAAAGCCAGAGCAGGAAAACAAATTATTGAATAAAACGCAATATCACAGTAGAAAGTTTTAAATTGTATTTTTAACCAGCTAGCTGCAGATAGATGCTTGTTTGTTTTTTTTGTTTTGGTTTGGTTTTTTTGGTTTTTTTTTTTTTTTTTGCAGTTCACTGACATCAGTCAAATTTATGATGGCTGTGATGGACACAACGTACAGCAGAGAGATCAAAGAGAGAATACCATGTTCATGGCCGCAGTTCTCCCCCTGGTAAGTCAGGTATTCCAGGCAGCCAGCCTTCTCCTCCAGAGCTGGACACGGTTCCCCACCGTTTTGAGGTTCCTGTTGTACATAGCGCCTACGTATCCGCAGCCCAGGATGACATTGTTCTGCACAGCCACTCCAATGGCTCCACTCCCCCACAACACACGGAATAGCTGCAAAGCAGTATTAAAACATTAGTAGTAGTCAAGACGTTTTATCCTAATTGCTCTCGAAAGCTTGAGATAATAAGATTATATTAAGGGGGGTTTTGTTTGGTTTGGGGTTTTTTTACTTTCTCTTTTCTAATTTTATTTATATGGGTTTAAACGCTCTTCCAGGAGCTTGCTTACTCAAATTGAAAATTCCAACCTCCCTGCAATGGTTGGCTCCCTATTCCATCCCTTGTCCACAAAGAAATAGCCCCTCATCCAAACCTTTCACTACAGCTGTGGGGTTCTTCTGTACCCTCTTCTGAAGCATAAAGCATTAGCCTCAAAGGAGACCAGCTCATGGATTATCTACACCAGACTGGTCTGATCTTCCTTGGCAGTTCCTACACCACCAGATTTTGTTTGTAGGGGCTGGAACATTAAGTAGCAGCATGCTTGATTCCCCTCCGATCAATTCCTAACTCCTTTTTCCTCAACACTGAAATATATCCACTGCCACAGCTTTGCTTCCCTGTTTTAACACAAGTCCTGCTCTTTCCAGCTATAGAACAGTCCACTGGATACTTGAATGTCAGTTCTCATGGATCATAAACTTCCTCTGAACTTAATTAAAAATGTTGGGGCAAGTACCATTATTTTTAAAGTAAACTTTGAATCGTAAGAAATTGCATTTCCCTCAGGCAGAGAAAGGAAAGGTTTTGCAACATCATTCCTAGAATACAAAAACAGGTGACAGATACATTATTCCTGAGTGAGAAGCTACATAACGCAGAAGCCTTCACTTTTATTTGTCCATTAAAACAATATGCAAATGTAAAAAACACACAGCCATTTCACATCTCCATGAAACTGCTTTCCTCAGCCTCATCTCCAGGAACACCAAGTCCCTGGTTTTGAAAACTGTATGGCCTAACAAATTGCCCTTTAGCAGGTAGAATGAATACTACAGCTTTTCACAGCTGCACTGCACGCTGAGCCCTGAGGGGCTGGAGGAGGGTGGTCTCTGGGTGCTCACTGATGGAACAAACACAACCCCTCCACCTGAGAACTTCAAGTCTGCACAGCCTTGGCAGGTGGAGCAGAGAAAGAGCAGATAAGAAAAATGTCTCACATATGGGCATCCATCAAGTGAAGAATTCTCTGAGGATAAGCAATCACTTCCCTACACGAGTCATCCGCAACCTGTGGCCTACAAGGACATCTAATCTGATTGGTGGTCCATTCCCAGTAGCCTCTTTTCCTGAAGGCCACCTGGTAGGTGCTCCAGGTTAAAAAATGGTACAAAATACACATTATCATCAATGGCTGGACTATCTTAAATTGGTTCTGGATTGTTTTGGGTCATGCTTCTCATTATCTAGTTAAACAAAACTTATTTCCTTTCCCATGTGTACGATTTTTCATTAGCTTGCAATGGAACATATCACATGCTTTTGATTTTTTCCCCATAATTCCAGATTACAATTTAAATCCCCAAGAATCTTTACAGTTTAACCACTAGTTACATACTTGTATCAATGTTGCAGGAAAGTGATGGGACCAAACTAGTCTTTCAGGAAAATATTTTTTGCCCTCTGGGATTCTGCCAGTACAAGACATTAGGAAGAAAGAGTAGAATGTGATAACCTCCTTGGGATTTGTGACTCATAAAACATAGAAATTGCAGTGTTTGCTCTGTCACTACATCTCTAATTTCTTGGACCACTACCAATATCATAAAGCAGATGAAACCTCTGAAAGAGGCTACTTGGCAGATGTCCTTACCACTCTACTAAAATTCCCTTCCTCTGTTCTCACTGTGCACCATCTGTTCTGACCAAACTCGCCCATTTTAGAGTGTCCTGACAGCACCAGGTGTATTGTGGCTGAGGATGCTGCATCCCACGCCCTAAGGAACTCCACTGAAACAACCAGAGAGCTGCCCTGCATTTTGGGCCACCAGTTGTCCATTCTGATCAACAATTAGCGTTCTCTGGTGTTTTCCTCTGCTTACTAACAAACGCCTTCCCAGACAGCTCCTGGGTATGTTTTGTAGAACAGCGCTGGAAAATAACCGAAAAAGCTCCCTTTGCCACATGCAGACACCTGACACTGCACCACCAGGCACTGTCCTCAGACACATCCAGGTACCCCAAGGTACATAACACAACCTCTGTGGCTGTGAAGACACCACGCTGACATGTTGTAGTACAGCCCTCAGACTGTTTGCTCTGAGAACTGTGAGCTAGAAAAGAAAACCAGTGATAGTAAAAGTGTCCTAGACCCCACCACAGGATAGCCAGGACAAGTGCTAAATGCAGTATGGACCTCAGAGTCTTTGCCACCTAGCTGCAGGGTCCAAAACCAGTCCTTGACCCCACTTTATTTAATGGTACAAGCACAGACTTCAATACCTGATCACACATCTTAGTTCTACCCAAGTACCCAAAGGACAGTAAGTGTCTATTCTAGCCTGTTTCCTTATCTATTGACTCTCTTCCAAGCTAGCTGTATGAATGACCTGCATAAGTAAGAATTTCCACAGAGCTTTAATTCCATATTAGCACCTTGATATGCAGACAACATCAAGTCTAACATCACATTTTCCATGAAGAAAACTCCCAAAGGGACTGAGTAACTGCATAACAAATAAAGTGATGACTTCATGTCTCACTGGAACTAAACCAAGCTGACAGTTAAATATTGGTCATCTGTAGCAATACTTGGTAGTTTTATGGTCATCACGATTTAGAACAAGAAGGATGAATTGCCCTAGTCATGTGGAAAAATAAGAATATTGGGTTGTTAGAATGGAATTTAGGCAGTAGGATAATAATGTCACTCTTGCAGTCAGTACCCAACAACTGTTAAGGGACAGTAGATCGATTTTATGCCTCGTTGGAAAGATGTCAAATTCCCCAGCATGACAGAGAATGGGTCCCAAAGATGACATAAAAGGAATGGTGCCATCTCTTGAAACACAAAAAGAAGTATCAAGGACCCATAGCTACATCTTTACGGATCCCTCTCTGTGTTGCTATTTGTTGAGCTTAGTTAACACAATGATGTTAAATGATGATTCACTGAAACAAGGAGGAGGATGCAAGTCAAAGGAAGCTGAAGGACAGGATTTGTTCTCAGGCACCTACCAAAATGTGGAAGCTAATGAGACACTTAGAATTTCAAAAACACACAGAAAAATTACATTGCTATCTTATGAAAGACAGTTTGAATAGTCAGAACATTTTTTCGTTTTCTATTTGCGGCACTATGAAACAGAGATCCTTGTTTCTGAGTCAAACTGTATTTAATTTTTTCCCATCTCTGGAAAAAAAAAAAAAAGGAGGATTGTAGTATGTTCCTCAGACAACATATATCGTAATGTATAAGGATCTCTGATTTTCTCAGAGTAACCACTTCGATTCAAATGGTGAGCTGATTCCTTTCTCAGGCTTTCTCATTGGACAGTAGCTCCTGTTTAAAATGCTCTCTATGTACAAAAATATTCTTTCTTCAAAAATATTCTTCATTTATTCAAAATTATTCTTCAGTGTTAGAACTATAAGGAAATTCATTTAAAAACTCTTGAACTTGGGTTCAGCATTCCATGAACTTCTGCTGAACCACCTATTTATAAAGTACCAGACCTATAACGATTTGTAGGCGTGACAGAATTTAACCCTGCCACTGGCAGCTTTAGGATGCTCATTCTTCCAGTGGCTTCTTTTATTTTGGAGTACTGTTTTTGTATTATTCCTAACGCATCTCTTGATTACTTATACTTGAGGCACTTTACACTTTTCCCAAAGGATGAAATGTCATTTCTGCAGGTGCTGAAATCATGACTTGTGAACAGATTGACAAACAAGCTGTAGCATGAGAACCATTGATCACCTTTCTTCACATTTTTATTTTAGAGTTTCGAACTCTACATTCAAAACAGTGGACTAGGCCAGTTAACACCCCTGGTGTCATTAAACACTTAGACAGATTTTAGCAAGACTCAATGGGGAGACCTCAACATGCAATAAGAACAAAAAAGACTTTAAAATTTTCAGCCATACTCATGTGAATTGATACAAACTTCCCCTGGAACTATTTAGAATTTCTGTTTATACAGAATACAACTTAATGACTGCTTGCCATAGAGAGTATATATGATCATTTGCCTTTAAAAGAATGACTTCTTGTAAATTTAGTTTTTGGATGTGTGAGTTTTAGGACCACCTTGCCACGGTGCCAAAATTCTGCCCTCCCATGCTACACCCACCAATGCAAAACATGCTGTTCCTTCTGTTGGTGTTTGCATTGGTCCTTGCACAACTGGGGAGCGAGGCAGTGCAGGAAGTCAAACCAGGCAGAAACGGGCAATAGAGAAAACAGAAATAGTTCCCTGTGTGTTTAGCTCCCTGAACTGGGGCACCAAAGACTGGCAAATTCCATCTCTGGTGCAGGAGAGGCAGCGAGACAAGGAGGCTCCACTGAGACTCCACCTTCCTGACTGGATCTAGGGCACCCACTGCCCACACAGGGTACAAGTGTGGTGTGCTTGTACAAATATGTAATGCCTTTCAAGGCAATCATCACTGAGCCTGAGACAAAAAAATACCATCTTGATAACAGCAGGGCATCATCAGGTGCCAGAAGTCACACCAGAAGTCATGGTAAAGGAAGTGTTTAAACTAGAACTTTTCAAGCACAATCTTGAGCTTCTTTTTGAAGGATTACAGCTCTGTTTTTATGATAACATTGTGCATGTTTATCAGCTCTCTCCTTTTATGCTTGAATATTAAAAATAATTTGATTTACTGAAAAGATGCAATATGCTGTGGCTGTAAGCCAAGCATCTTGTCAGTTCTCCTTCTACTGCCTTTCCTGAATGAAAGAACAATGTATTTTAAAAATGCTAATTTTAAAAATGCTACCTTCTGTCAGACTTCGTGGTGCATTTTTTCCCCTTCTGTTACTCTGAGGAGATTATTTGGCTGTGGCAGAGCTGACCATGTTTCTTCTAGAGACCTGGGGGTCATAGTTCTGCTCTGCTGAGTTCCTCTGTGCAGCTTTACAACCCTTAGGATGGGTCTACACCATCTGAGAGTTGTACTCCCCCTTCCCAATCCAGGCAGATGTAAGCCAACTTGGGTCCCAAAGCTATGTGGCTATGTCAGCGTGGCACTGAGCCTGCTAAATACACCCTAATTAGCAGGACTATGCAGCAGAGGCTCATGACTTTTTGGCTGTAGGCTGGCATGCATCCAGCCAGCTGGGAAGGGACATCAGGCCGACCGAGTGCTAGTACTGCACCTGCAGAGCAAGGTCTGTGTCCTGCATCCCAGGCACAGGGAGGTCGGTTAAATTGTGAAGACTGCAAAGGGCAGAAATCCCACAGAAACAGGCGCTGTGAATAACTACAAAGCAGATACTCAGTTTGGTAGAACTGGGCTACTTTCCCCTCCTTGCCACTGCTCACTGGGAGGCCGGGCCATCCCCTGAGGGCTGGCAGAGGACCCTCTCACTCATGCTCCTATGCTTATTTTAAAGCGTTTGCCTTCACAGTAAATTCCTGCGGATGCATGCTCCTAGACAAAACCTCACCGTGGGGACTTCCCCAATTATTTCATTGATATTTGTTTGTCAGGATGTGAGGAATCCACTGAGACACAGGCAGCGTTAAATTAATCTGCTTGCAGTCTCTGTAATCGGACATCCCCCCTGCAATCAATTTGTGTATGGGACTTGCCTGAGTGAAAAGTAAGTAACATAAAGTTTTAGAGGTAAAATAACTTCAGACTGGCACTGTACTACAGCTGATCCGGGAACCTTTTCTCTCTAGTGAGAATAAAGTCTCTGTCCCCCTTCCTGAGCCTGCCGCTACACTGGTGCCTGTTCATGCCCTCGCCCCGGGGCTAGGGAGGGAGGAATGTGCCCCTCTGGCAGTCCTGAGCCCACACCCGCTGGCCCCAGCTCCGAACCCCGGCGAAACCTCCATCCCGCGAAGCGCCGGCAGGCACCCAGCTCCCGGCCCGCCCGGCCGCCCTCCACCCGCGCCCCACTGGCCAGGGCCGGGGCGGACGCACCTACCCGGGCACGCCTGGCCGTGGTCGTGGCAGCAGTCCCCGGCTCGCCGGCAGCCTCCGTCGCAGTAGCAGGTCCCGTAGCCACCTCCCTCCCTCCATCCCTCGCCGACGCAGGCGGCATCCCGGCCCT
>VZRQ01007577.1:397729-448092 GCA_013397975.1 Machaerirhynchus nigripectus | reverse complement strand
CAAATAGATGATCATGGGGAGACTATTACAAAAATCACACAAAACATCAGAAAGCTCACCCATGTACCTGTACAGAAGTGGAAATCGATTACTGATTCCAGCTGGTGGAACGGCCTATTCCCTGGTGCATGGTGGAAGAAGGCCCTAATCATCGTGGGCCTTTCCATCTCGGGCCTCATCTTTCTGCCCTGCCTGCTGCCATGCTTCATCAGATTGATAACCTTGGTTGTACAATCCATGCCCATGATACAAGATCTGCAACGTCAACAAATACAACACACACAAGGACAAACCCCATCGGCCTCTGCAATGCTTCCCCTTTCCATCGTGGAACCGAGAAAGAAAAGAAGAGACTCAAAGGTAGCCGAAAGACTCTTAAAAGATTTCCAATCCCCAGAGCCGACCATCCCAGAAGAATTGAACACATTCGTATAAAAGGAATACAGAGACCACGAGCACGGTGCAGGAAGACCAGTGTCCCCCCAGGGACAAAAGACAAAAAGGGGGGACTTGTCATAAACACCTGAAAACAAAATGGCTTCCTGCACCGGGGACTCTTATTGATTACCGCCGCCATCTTAAATCACTCTCCTGAAGGACTATAGTTGTTGTTAAAGGATGTTTATTGTTGACTGTTAAAAGGAATATGATTGCTTTCTTACGTTTATACAGTGGTTAAAGTTCATGAAGGTTTATTGCTGGTCACCTCCCCATCCTACGTCGACCCCAGACATTCCATAGGGAGGTGACCTAATCTCCCAAGGTTGTCTCCCCGTCGACCCCGGACACCCCAGGGGGAGACAACCTCGCTCCCTTTAAGTTAAAAACAGTTGTATGTGTTAAATGAAGTTAAAGTTAAGTTGCTTGATCTCCTCCCCAGCCTTCGTCGACCCCGGACATCCCAAAGGGAGGAGATCCAATCCCCAGATCGTCTCCTCGCCGACCCCGGGCATCCCAGGGGGAGACGATCTTGCTCCATATATGTTTATTGTTATTAAATGTTAGAAAGAAGTTTAAATCCCCCTTTAAGATTGTTAAACAATTTCCCCCTACAAATACCCTCAAAGTCTGTGTTTTATATTTTTATCATGTGTTTGGGTGTGTGTAGTCCTGATTTAAGTTGGATTCAATTATTTTTGCATTTTATTATTTATGTTTTATATGTGTTTTATATATATCAGGATTAGAGACATGGGCTCTCTAGGGCTGAATATTAGGTGGCAGGAGCTAAAAATAGAAGGCGACTGTTGGCCCTGTCACTGACTCCATGGAAACCGTGCATACTAATGAGGTAGGTTTCCCGCCTTTGGGCCGCTATGACATCAGCGGCCCACCTACCCTTAGAGATACGAGCCCATTGGCGGGGAACTCTTACCTCACCGGTTATTCCATCCAACCGGCACGGACCATGGAGGCGGGACAGGGGCGGAGAGGGGCGGAGATTCCACCCTATAAAAGTCATCTCGCACCGCCCCCGGCAGCCATTTTGGCGGTAGTGCAGCTCCCAGACGGTGCTCCCTCGTGGGCCTGCTGGTCCGAGCTCCTGCCACCAAGGCCCAGTGTGGAGAGCCCAGGCCTCTACTCCGATTAGCGGAGCCTTATTTGCTTTAATAATTTCAGGATCAGGGACTAGCTCGGATCCACTCTCTGCACTGAGAGCTCCTCTTAAGAGGCGGCCGTGGGCTAGCCTCGGCGCCCATCCCGCACCCGGGCTTTTTCTCTGCCTTTATTTTCCGCTTTTCTTTTTGACCGGATATCACCGGACACTCCGGTGGACCCCTACAATAAAGACCACCCTTCTAAACCCACCGGAGCGAGTTGTGTCTTTTTATCACAGTAGATATGCTCCAAAAATTCTGTGACTGGACAAGCCCTTGAACCATGTTGTGTTTGAAAGCTTGAAGAGATTTCCTTTGGAACCATTGAGAGCTGCTTAGAAATTCTGACATCGTATTTAGCAGAGGGGAAATCAAGTAGGAAGGTTTAATTGACCCATAAACTGACTCTTTGTCACTCTTGTTTGCAAGGCAGGCTACTAGTCATGGTCTTCCATGCTTCCATGGTCTCAGCGCTGAGGTGTGTCATCAGACAGTGTATAACTTTCACGATTGTAAATGTATTCCTTTAGAAAGAAACTATTTATTTCCCCGGACTTGCTGGCAGGATTAGACTGACTTTAGCACCATATATGTATTTTAAAAATCCACTGCAAAATATTCAGGAAGAATGTTCCACAGACAACACTGCATAGGAGATTTTTCTTAAACATATGGCAGAAAGCATATTAGCATGAATAACTTCTATAACATTTCCCCCTCCTCCCATCCTGGAAATTGCTGTGAGGCAAATACAAAGTGTAAGTGAAAATCTAGAAGAGACGAAAGAAGTAGGAGTTGCAAATCAGGGCTGGAATTCAAAATCCAAGGGTTCCTGAGGACCAGGGTTTTTTCTCAAAAAGATGGTTACTTTTCAGTAGCTCTTGCAATAAATATTCTTGAAATTCAGAAAGTCCTAAGTCAACTAATGAACCAGTGAAGGGATTTTTGGGTGTGTTTGCACATCTGTGTTATTATTCTACTAATAAAATTCTTGTGTCTGGGGTTTTTAACTTTTCTATCTCTGCCACAGAACTACTTTGGAACATTATATAATTGTAAAGTGCCTCAGCTACCCATATGCAAAATTAGAATAATAGTGTGTCCTTTCTGTTATCTGTTCAAGTTGTGAGCAATTTGGGGAGGAAACTAGGTCTATCAATGCCAGAGGCTACCCCAGAAGTCTGCGTCCACTGCTAACAATAAAAAGCTCCAGACCCATGCAATCTTGAAACATCTGAGAACAGAGTGTAAGAAGTGTAAGAAACCATTTTTATTCTCTCCTACTCTAGTCTTTGTGATTCTCCTGGGAGGCCTAATAAGGCTATAAACATAATTATCAAGAGTGATTTCATTAAAAAAAAGGAGATAGCAGATTTCCTGTCCCTCCTCAGTCTCTAGTATCAGCAATGGGACGATCCTGAGCTCCATTATTACCTCCATGCACTGATCTGCATGCCGTTTTATACGGTCATGGACATATATTACAGAAAGCATGGTAAGGAAATGCAGCAAGTTTTCCTGCACCAAAACCTTGATAACTGAATTTCAGAAAAAGAGCAATCAGAATCCCAAGAGATTTCATCAACTTTGTTTCTTTGCCTGATTGAGACCTCAGCTGCACCAGTCAGTACTTTTGCTGTCCTGCCTCACTGTCTTAGCCTTTCTTCACCTGAGATAAGAACTCTGTGTGATGCCCCAAATCCATTCTGACTGCATGTGCTCCTGCAGTTTGGAGATTAGAGCAGTCTAAATGGGAGTGAGCAGCTCAAATTTTGTGTCAGATTGATGATAAGCTTTGATTTCATGGAAAAAGTGGCAAGATGATTTTTTAGACAAAAGGCAAACAGCCAATCACATGCCAGGTAGGTTGCACAAGGTTTCAAGTCTTCACTAATAAATGTGCTATAAATGAAAACCTACTTTGTGAAACTTTCAGGAAAACAAACAATAAGAATCAATGATTATAGTATATTTTTTTCAACATTATCACATTTGTGGAGGCAAATGAAACAACTGAAGCAGTTGTTTAACCATTCTGTTCTGCTTTTCAGTCATGCTATTAGCATGTTGCTAGTTTACTGACTCAGAGCACTAAGATTTATAATTTGGGCTTTTGTAACCAGAACAAAGTTGATCTCATTGAAGATGACAGTGGAGAAACTAAGCAGATCCTAAGAGTAATTTCAGGTGACAAAAAAAGTCAAGCAGCATTCAGCTATAAAAAGTTCATGGTCCTCCAGGCTGAGGTCTTAATACAACAACAAGACAGTCAAATTATCACCTCACCAAGACCCAGAGAAAGTAACTCTTTGGGGTATCATCATGCAGACTGAATGGTCCAGTCCAGGTAAGCAAGAGAAAATGCTGCAGACATTGCAGAGCCTTCTTGTGAAAGGTCCTAGGTGCCGTGGTAAGAAGCTGGAACAGATTCCAGAATGTGTTATCACTGCTCAGAGACAACCCAGGGACAGGCACTGTCATGCAGGTGATGAGTGGAGAAATACAGCCAAAAAAATTGCAGAAGGTTCAATTTTCCCATTTTAAATTATTTTGTAGCACTTCAGTGCACCAGGCTCCTCCCCTGCATTGGTGTTTGGATCCAGCCTTGCCATTAAGTTCATCATTAAGAAATTTGTGGGATTTTGTATTTCTTACCGTGCTGACACTTACTGAGCTATTTGTCTTTAGTTTCTGTTCTACTGACAGCACCAACAGTATATTTTTCATAAGTATTAGCTATTTAGGTTTTAAGAAAATTTATGTAGCTGTTCTCCACTAAGGTATTAAATTGAAGTTCCTTAACAGTCTGTAGTATAAAAGTCAAAATAAAAGTGTGTTTAAAATGCTAGTTCCATTGAAATGTTTCGGCAGCCAAGCCCTTGTAAGAGTTCAGCAGTGATTCCAGATAGATATCCCTTTCATTTTAAAGAGTATTTCCTTACAAGTTTTCAAAACAATTGTTTTCCACTCTTATAGGCAGTATGAAAATTTAAAAGCAGAATAACAAGATGGTTTAGAATAAGAATCAAGAGATGGAGTTTCAATCTGAGAGTGGGCTTTTTAAAATAAAGATAAAAAGGGTTACGCAGTTTTCCTGCTTTTACTCATTCTCAAACTCTTTTACAAAGCATGAAGCTGATGCAGAGTGACAAAATACGTTTTACCCACAAGACACCAGATTATTCAGTATACATAATACCTTACATAAGCAAATCCAGATCACCACATTTTTTGAGCTTTTCACATGAGTCAGTGAATTGTGGTTTTCTTGCAACCTCCCCTCAAAGAGATCAGACTTCACAAGTCTTGGACTAATTTTCACAGCGGGCACATCAGAAGGACATCAACAACCAACATAAACACATTAATAAGCCCTAAGTAGTTCATTGGCTGGAAACCAGGAGAGCCATGGCCTCGAGCAGCCACAGAGAAACTGGCTTGGTTTTCTGTGCAGTAATGATAGCAAGGTGGCAGACGTTGTTTACATCCAGTGTTGGAGGATTCCCCTTGAATGCAAGCTCAGATTGGCCTGTGACAGACTGATCTGGCACTATAAAGCACTGGACTCCTTTTTCTCCTTTTTAAGTAAACTTAATCAAAACCAAATTGATCCCCCCCCTGGCCCCAGTATTCAGAAACAGCTCTAGCCCTAAAGTTATTATGCCTCCATTCAAAGTTTTACAGTCAATGCCAAAGAGATTGACAAGAAAAGCACCCTTCAAAAGTATAATTTTAGTGAATTAATAGCAGCAAGTACTCTTTTGATCTTGTCATGTATTTTCCACCATGACTTTCATGTTCTTTGCAGATCTCAAAGAAGGCCTGTACACACCTTCTTCTTTTGTATCATGTGTGTGATATAAAGCCACCACCCTGCACACTATTTTTAGAAAGAATTTGGAATGTGGAACCTGACCTATATCCTCACTAACTCCTGTGTTTGAAGACTTCCAGGACTTCTAATTAGTCCTTCAAAGAGCTCTTGACTTGCCAATTCTGGACTGTTGCTCTGACGATGCCATGGTTCACATCTCCTAGGGAAGACCCTTCCTGGATGGCATTTAGCATTTTTATTTTTCCCTTAACTTACCTATAAGGAGCAAATTCTGCAGATCAACCAACACCTTATAGTGGTCACACATCTCCTTTTATTCTTTCCATCAGTCTGTAGACCAGCTCCTCTGGAGGGCATTTGATAGTAGTGTGTCACAGGCAATTCTGATCTGTTAAAAGACTTAGAGAAAAGCATATTCAGGACTTACTACAACCCACCCACACACCATTACACATTTTCCAAATTTCAGGCCTCATATTCATGCTTTTTTTTTTTTTTCAGCAGAACTGAAACCATCAGATATATATGTAAATCATAGCTGCAGAACATGCTGCCATAATAATGACACCTGTGTGTCACCAAAATTCACCGTCGAAATGGTTAACACCTCAGCTGAGTAATGCTCCTGGAATGTTCCTCAAAAGGAAATAAAGATCTCTTCTTTGTCTTGAAAATGCAGATTCAGGAAATTTCAGTTGCTCAGAGTTCAGCTACTGAAAATTGCATTTTGAAACCTAAATTCTCCTGAAGTAAGACTGTACTCAGACTGAGATAATTTGTCATTACTACCCTTCATCTGATGGGAAGACTTCTTCTTAAATATTGTAAAGAGCTCTACAACAGATGGATAATACTGCTGCATGATCCAAAATGTAGTGTTAAAAAGCAATATTTTTACATTTAATTTTTATATAAGATTGGTGCATTTAATATTGTCAAATTAAATGTCATATCTGGTGGATAAAAATGTTTCTCCCCTTAGAAGCAACTCTTAAAGAGAAAAACAGTTGGGATTCTCCTGACCTGTTTATGAATGGTATTTCCTCTTTTATTAGAAAAGTGAGCTTTCTGAACAAGATCTAAGCAAATCAAATCATTTAATGCTTGCATGGTAATACTAATATAATCAAAATCAAATCTAGTAAAAACCAAATCATCACAGAATATTTTGAATTCAGCAAAACAGCATTTTCTGATTTTCTGCAGAGAAATTCCTGCAAAAAAAATCTTACAAGTTACACAAACTGCAGCTTATTAAAAGCAATCTAGCATAAAGGAATCTAGCAAAAAAATTACCTATTTTGTAAATTTTTCAAGAGGTGTTTACATGTTCTTTACATATGCTTTCCTCCAAAGCTTTATTTGATTCTAATAGTGATTTTGTTTTTTCTATGTCAGTAGCTCTGAAACCCATATAGATGGAGAACAGCTCTTGTGAGCCTTCCCAAACCTCACAATTAATCTCCAAAGTAGAGTAACAATAGGGCTTGAAAAAGAAAAAAAAAAAACAATCACAACCCCCTTGTATACACTGTGAAATAGTAACAATTCTCCTTCAATCCCTTATTATATATATTTTTTAATGTCACCAGTCCACCAGGTATAAAACTCTTTGTATCCTGGTATTTATTTCACTGCTAAAACTGAACATCTCCAACTTCTTGGAAGAGAACCAATGTTCTACCTTATCTGATTTCTTTGAAAATTGCAGGACAAAGATCTGCAAGGAAATGTACTTCTCTACTGCTTTTAAAATAAGCAAAAGTGTAAAGCTTATTGAAGAGAGGACATATTAGAAGATGGCTTTTGTCAGTAGTTCTAAAAATCATCCAAATTGAAGTTTTCAATCAAAAAACCTACCCTTACAACTCATTTATGACCATCTTAAAATGTCTTGGACTTCTTATTCCTTTTCTTCACTGTTTCTGGATTGGGATGACAAAGCCAAGTACCTCGTCACTTTCTCCAGATCCTGGCACAAAATTTCAGCAGAGTGTAATCCTGTAAACCATGTAATCCCTTGGGCTTCCAGGCATGACACATCTGCTGCAAGGGGCAGTAGACAAGCACTACGGGGTAGATAAACCATATCTATCTGTTATTTTAAAAATAGCATGTGTAACACTGAAAATTGACTTAAGATAGAGGGGAACCTTACAGAAAAAAGAAGAAGAAATTGGTAATTTGTCCCATTGACTGCTTTACTCAGCTTATAGGCAAGGTTGAGCAAGCGGAAGACCTTTCTCCGCTTTTACAGAAAATGAGGAGAATGTCAGTATTCTCTAGGTGGGATGACAATGCCAACAAGTATGAGCAAGGTCTCCTCTGCAGCAGTTGTGCACAGGCATGGGCACTGACTGCTTAATGTGCATCAGGGATGACAAAACACAGAAGATATAACAACATGTTTGCTTCTTCACAGGTAAAAACGTCTACAGTTCCTTCAATTCCTTCTCTTTGAAAGAAACTAGGGCATCAGTGTGTATCCTGAAGCCAACTGCAGCAAAAGTCTAATATTTAGAATTGTCAGCCTATTCAACATGACACTGAGCAAAACTGAGGGGAAACACAGAACACAAATTAATTTCTCTGAGAATGTTAGTTCCACATGCCACATAAAATAAGGATGAGAAAGAAACAAGTTAGAGACATCTAATGTAAAATACTGTGTGAGTGGAAAACTGAAGGGGTGCTAATTTAATTTCCTCTGAAATAAATCTTTGTGTGCTGTGGGGGGATGCAGTGCCCGGTCACAAACCACCACCACAACCTCTACAACGAGCAAAACACCCCAGGAGCACTTGTCACGAGTAAAGAAATAATAAAAAATAACAAAGTCTTTTACATTTATATAGTTCCTTTCATCCCAAAGGATTCAGAAACTCTTGACAAATCTAAACATCCACACACTGATTTATATGCAGACAACCTCTTCCACTGCTGGAACAGATAATTTTCATAAAAAACAGTATGTAAGCCAAAAAGAAAAGAAAGTTACTTAATCTAAATGAATCCACAGAGGAAATCTTCTTTCTTTCTTTCTTTTGTCATAGTGTAGAAGGTCTGGCAGAAGAGGAAGGAGTTAGATTCTGGTCTAATTGAGAAAGTTCTAGGTTAAATTCTTTATTTACTGTGGTTTCCCTCTGAAGAAACCTGATATTCAAAACCCATATGGACATGGTCCTGGGTAGCCTGCTCTAGTTCATGCTGCCTGAGCTGGTGGGTTGGGCCAGTAAATGACCTCCGGATGTTCATTTCAACCTAAATAATTATGTGATTTTCCTTTACAGCTGAAACAAACATTTCTTTTGTTTCACATGGAAGCAATCACACAATTTCATCATAAAATACCTTCTTGATAGTTACTCTTGATCTAAGAGAAGTCCCAAACAAAAGGTTTAAAACTGCTGAAGTATCAGATTAAGTACTAAGGAGATAATTTTCCAATAGTGAAACCAAGTACTCAGCCTTAAGGAAAAGAATTTTCTTTGGCACACAATACTGGGGTTTTCCTCCATGGAAAACTGTGGAAAAGGCCAGCTTCTCTGGTCTGAAAGTCCGGCCAGCTTGCAATGCAGAGACTCCAAAATCCTTGATCTGGTGACTGGGATTGCAGAGTCTGTCCATCTGCAGCATTTGTTCTTAACCCACACTGAAGACCTGGAAATCCCATTGAGCAAGAGACCTCAGCAGCCCTTCCAAGAGCACTGTGTCTCTCAAGGCCATCATGGAATGTCTCTGTTGCATAGAAAGACAAAACTTTCACAAACAGAAGTTGTGAAAGCTCTAAGGTAAATGGTCACCCATCCTAACCTAAACTTAAAAAGCTGTAATATCTTTGAAGTTACTAGGGAAGCTGGCAAAAAGCTCAGATCAAGTACTCAAGCATGCAGGAGTATTTTATCAACACACAATGTTTAGTGGTGAATACAGAGCAGATGTTTCAGTGACTGAAGTTCCAAATAAAAAATATTTAGCTGATTTTACACATGAGGTAGGCAAAGAGCAAACCCCAGAAAAATTTTTCAGAGAACCTGAAACAATTAGGTGCCCAGCTAATTATCCTGGAATAACTCCTGACAACTAACAGTAAGTTGGGCATATTGTAAATAAACTCATCTGAAATCCATAGTGCAAAGAAAACAACAGAGAATTAAAATTTAAATCTTGATAAATATATATACACACGCACATGCACACACACACACTGTCCTGGCATTTTAAAGACAATGCTTAGCCAGCTGTGTTTCTATTTTCCTTCATGATTCACAAAAGTATGATCCAGGCTAATAATAACACATAGATAAATGCCTTCTTTCCATATTGCTGTGCTTTATGAGAAGCTTTTCTGAGATAACCATGCCAAATCTCCAGGTGTTGGCCAGGTTGGATTGATGTCAGAACAGAGGAAAACGCTCTTCTCCATCATTGCTGATAAACAAGTATCATCCCAGTCTGTCTCAGTATTGAGGTTTACAGAACACTTGAGGCTGTATTTTTCTATAAACAATTGCTTGAACTACAAAGCCAAACTACATAATTTTACTTAGCTGAGCAACAATTTGGGTCTCTGTAAGGGTCAGTTGCCCCAGCCAAGAAAAGGTCAACTTTCAAAGCGCTATTGAGGTTTTATACAATGCAATAGTACCTGAAATGTTGGTGAATAAGAAGAAAACTTTGTAACTACAGTATGTGTGAAGTTGCCTGGGGAAACTTCCATCAAAGGTATCAGCTTATAGCAGGAGTTAAAATATGTATTTACGAAGTACATTTGCAAAGTCTCAGTAGAGGTCTACTTAGAGAGAAAAGAAAATAGCATTCCTGAGTTTTAAATCAAATTTTCTCGGAAGTTTGGCTGATAACTATTATACTGTCATTTTTATATAGATTATTTCACACGTGTGACCTTGATATCTCCCTGGATTAGCTCCTATCCACTGAGCCACTCAGAATTCAATTGAGCTCCAAAGCTTGGTGCAACCCTTGAGGACTACACTTTATGCAACAGCATGTGAGCATTCAAGGGAGATGCACCACTGGCTGAAGGAAGAGGCATTTGAGTTCAGTTTTTGTTATATTGTCAAAAATTACACAGGGAAGAGCTCAAAGAGAAGGTCTTGTAGTTTCACAGCAGGACTCCCATAAACTGTTGGATAAGATAACAGTGTGAAATGAAGAGCTGAAGCAGTAGGGACCTCATCACAGAGGAAAAGTCTGCATCCTGACTCAGTGAAACATATAATCTTCTGTTTGTTAAAACAAAACAGAGCAAAACCACATTTTTTAGAAATCAGATTTTCTGCAGCTCCCTGATGGAAGAAACATGGCAATAAACCTGCTGTGAGACGGTGAGTCGCTCAGCCATGTGAAAATGAGCACAGATCCAGACTGTAATATTTGATGATCAATTTGGTGCTTGTTTATTTTCTTTTTCTTTGCATTACTGTACTTCCATGATATTCCTCAGACAGATCCATATTCTTTACACAGAACCGTAACGCCTGAGGCTTTTAACTGTATGACCTCTCTCAGTGCAGTCATAAATCTTGCCTTTAGTTGTTTCTTCTCAGCTTTAAGTTGTCTTCTGTGTCATGTAAACTTCACTTTCTCAAACACCTCCTGCAGGTTTAGAAGGGGTTAAGATTCTTCTTGGGGTTTTGTTTTTTCCTTCGGGGCACTGTGGTGAGTTGTGGGTTTCTTGATCCTCCTGCTGCTACAGAGAAACCAGACAGATAATTTCCAAGAGCCAACATCTGTTGCTGGCAGAGTTCTTCATGTTCCTGATGACTCCCTGTCCGAGCAAAGGGGCCTTCCCTTTGTTTGTGGCAAACTCTTGTATTGTGCCAGCACCAGGTACTAGAGGGCACCTCAAAAACTACTCACCCACTGCGCTAGGACTCAGAGGAGAAGTTTTCCTTGAGGAACCTAAGGTGTAAATAACTTTTGATGTTGCTCCCTGAAGTACCATGGAGCACGCACTGCCTGGCTGGCCTCCTTGTCCGGACCATGCAGCAAAGCAGCCTGTGCAGAGACACCTTAGTATTTGTGCTACCAGGCTTGGTGAGGGTTGTTCTAGAATTCTTACTCCGCATGACACACCAGCATCTACCACCCCTTCAATTAAACTGCTTGTTTGTTTTGTTTTTTCATCTAAATCTGACTGTTGGATCATAAACATCATTTGCAATAACCACACAAACCGGGTGCACTCAGCTTTTAGAAAGTGAAAATTACTGTGAGTGAGGAGCAACGAATTATTATTTGTGTTCTATTATAATTATTACTTTGCACAGCTGGGAACCATGTTACAAGTCTTAGGTGTTTGCAAGAATGAATGGCCTTGTAAAATGTAGCTGGCAGCTAAATCCACTCTTGTCATCCACACTCGTTTTTGGTGCTCTCAGTGCTGGATAGATGTGCCTGCCAAAGGCTCTCATCGGCCCATTAGTGTCTGGAGTGGCTATGCTCTTAAACAGACATTTTTATTGCTCCCTGCCCTTTGAGTCATAGTAGTTGCAGACACCTGGGAAATGCACGATACACACAAACAGCTAGGATGAGCCAGATAAACAGGCCTTGCAAAAAAACCACACATTGCATATATTGATAATTACACATCAGAAGCCATCGGTTGAAAACACAGTTATTTTTCAGATCCCCTTCTTAGCCTACTGGTGCAATTCAGGACCCCACATGGCTGTTCATGTATAGAATCATCAAATCTCCATGTTGGTTTGTGAAGGAATGATGAAAAGAGAGGTGAACTTAAAATAAAATATCTCCTAATATTTTTGCTGCAGTTGAAGGCATTCAGTCCTGCTGAGCCAGAGCTAGAAACAACCTCTGAGGCTTTGATTAGCTCACAAAGGAGTGCCAATATCAGGGGGGTGATTGTGAAGAACTTGAAAAGGCCACAGTCCCTTCTATGGTTGTAGTTGTAAGGTTGACATGGCCAATGGGTCTGGCAGCCAGTGGGGAGAAAGGGACAAAGTAACTCTGGGAAGCAGGTGGGGTCTGAGCATCCTATTACCCACCACTGCTCCCACAGGTGACTCAAGATGTGGATGAAGTTTATCACTGCTGATTCTTTTTGGGACATTTTGGTGTTTTCTGCCACAGTGCAAGAGATCTGGGTTTGATTCTTAGGCCAAGGACTATAAATATAAACACAGTACAGTTACCAAGCTCCTGGTAAGGAACTGCAGAAACCACTGTCACAGAATTTATGTTTACTTGAAAAAACATTGCATTATGTTGTCATTCAAATGTGGGATATGTTTTCTTCCATGATGACTGCTGTCTCCTTCTAGGAATCCCATCTAAGCAAAGTTTCAAGGGAAGGATTTAAGAGAGAGACAAGGCAAATATACAAAGGAACTGGAAGTCATTCACCTCTTTCAAAAATATATCTGATTTTAGACAATGATGATTAATAACTGATGTAGGTTTGCTGTTCAAAATAAAATGCAGTTAATTTATCTGGGAGTGAACTCCAATTTAGTCTATTATTTCCTCTCCAGAGACAGACTGCTGTCTCATGACCAGCTGAAAGGTCTATCAGGGTACAGAAGCAAGGCTCAACCAGTGAAGAAAACAACATTAAACCTATGTTTATATTTCAGTTGTCAGAAAACTTCATGCAGACCTTTAAAATTAAAGGCCATCAAAAGGTATAGTGCATGTTCAAATAGAGACACAAATGATAGCTTTTGACAGGCCATATATGCAGTGTGGGAAGATATTTTATGTGCAGTCTGAAGTATGAGTCACTGGGAAAATAAACACATAGGATAGTAAAAAAGAAGCATTATCAAAGAAATTCCACTATGGAAAATGAAGGTAGTGGGAGCAGTCAGTGTCGTGAAGGCTTGGGTGCCTTTGTACATGAAAGGAGAAAGATCAACTAGGAATTACAATACTTTTGAATACATCAAAGAAATATTATGAACATGCGCATACAAAGTGAAGGTGGACAAATGTCTCATGGCTGAAGACTGACTCAAACTTGCTGTCAGTCAAGTCGAAGAAAAGAACTAGTTTCTTCTAGATTTTGATCCAAATTAAATATAAAAAGTCCCTTGGTGTGACCATTCTTAAGAATGCCTGGCTGAAGAATAAAGATTAATTTATTTTAAATTAATATTAGTTGTTAAAATTAATATTTAAAGAAGACAAACCAAAGGTCAGATGTGAAAGGATTTGCTGATGCTCTTCACTGAACTTTCAGGTCATAAAGGTAAGCATATTGTATTATTGAGTAGTACTGCTTTATACGAAGTTCACCAGTTTGGTATTATTGTCAGTGATTTCATAGTATGAGATTTAAATACATATATGGACACACTGACCTCAAGAAGTCTTGACAACACTGGTGTCAAATGCTCCAAGTAAGAGAAATTATTAAATTACCAAAACTAATTCTATCAAGAAAGAACTTTCTTGTTGGCCATGCCCCTCAGCATCCTTAACCCATTGCTGTTCTGTGATTTCTCTGCAGGGTGCACTGAAATACATCTCACTTGCTCATGGCTGTCTACTGATGGGGTAACAAGGCATAAGGGTTCAACCTACATTTCAGCCTCTGTTTCTTATGTTGAATCCAGAGATCACAGGGGGAAGAAGACTGTTACACCTGGAGTCAGTACTGGAAGTAAGAGACAGAAAAAAAGCTGCCAAATGAGTTGGTCTTGATACCTTCACAAAAATAATTCTTCTGGGGAGAACACTGCTGTTCCATGGAGAAAAACATTACATGAAAGTAGGGATTAGATTCAGTTCACCCAAGTTTAGGTAGCTCCTCTGCAGATGTTACCTGAGTTATCTGGGCTCCTAAAACAGTGATCTTGGGGTGTAACTCATCTGCTAAAAATGGAATGTGGGGTTTTTTTAGGTTAAGTTAAAATCATTCCTGAATAATGAGCACACTAGATTTGCAAACACTAGTTTCTACAAATTGAACCCAAGATCTGTTTTTTCTGCTAGAATGAAATGGAGAAGTACAATTATTCCAGCTAATACAATGATATTTCAGTTAATATAGACAATAGTTTTTTGAGACTCGAGCAACATTATTTTCTTGCATAAGAACCTAAATCATGGGGCTGCCCAGCCTTACTCCAGTGCCTTAGTCAGTGCAGTCAGCAAAGGATTTGAGCAGACAGTGCTGTGTAAGGATTACATGCCATGAACACACTTGTCAGTGAATGCAATAGATTTTTTTCTCTTTCAAGTGATTATCAGGCATAAACCTGCCCTGAAAATTACAGAGGTTCAGAGAAGCAACCCTAGTGCTCTACAGAATTAGTAGTTGTTACGAGTAAAACTAATCAGATTAGCATAATTTAATTCAGACAAACTCTTATTTAGAGGGTCTGTGGGAAGACAGTGCCTTTCAGTTTCATCCACGAACCTAAAGCATGGTGCTAATAACACCAAGGTGGCAGGTTTGATCCCCATATGGGCCATTCACTTAAGAGTTAGACTTGATGTTCCTTCTGGGTCCCTTCCAACTCAGACTATTCTGTGATTCTCTGAGCTCAGGGAAGGTGCACCACACCCAGACAAACCCAGAGTCTTTGGAAGGTGAATATATGGCTGAAGAGGGGTATGAAAACAGGGATGGGCAGTTAGTTCCCAACCTTTGAACAGAGAGCCACCAGAACATCTGGGAAGGGCCTCTCTGGCACATGGCCCAAGACAGATTAGACCAAAACTTCTGCACAAGCCCTACCCCTCTAGGACATATGATTTCATAGATGCTTATTGTACTGAGTGCCTATTTGAAGCCTTATGTGAGTAAAAATTAACCCATTAATATTTTCTATTACAGGTAAAGAAACATCTTTCTTTACATCACATGTACATAATCTTGAAATTGAGCAATCAGAGGATTGGGGGAAAAATAGGAAAAATAATCCTGCTAAGATGGTGCTGCCGTTAAATACAGTCTGTAGAGCTATGAAACAGCTCTCTATATGCTGCAAGGAGCAAATAGTCCTAAATGACAGTTTGTAGGACTTTTCACAGAAGAAATCCCACTGCCCCAGCAGTTAAGTCTTTCAGGGAAAATTCTTCATGTGTTCAGATATGTTAGTGATAAGCCTGCATATAAGAGTTGCCCTTCTCTTGGGAGGAGGAAGATACCAGAGAAGTAATGTTAGCAGCTGCTGTGCTGACAGATTTACAAAATCTGACTGGGAGACCTTCCAACTTGTAAGGGATGGTCAAGCCTGAGCACTGCCTTGCTCACAAGGATGTCCTTGGGTACTGCAGCAACCAGTTTGATACCCAATATATTGTGTCTCTGGAGCTCCCAAAGCAGGGAAAACTAGAAGAGAATAGGTGGAGACAGAGAACATCCTGAAGAACATTTAGAGCAGCAAAGGCTTGTGCAGTCAAGAGAAGGTTATGGCAAAGGGAATTATAGAAACACAAACACTTCTTTTAGCTTCTTCTTACCAACTGCTGATCCCTGCTCTGCTTGGACTGACCAGGGTCTATGGTCCTGCCCGACTCTGCTTTTGGCAAGAAAAACTGTGCTTCAGCTCAAAACAAAATAGGAAAGAGAAGAACAGAAAAGGAAAACAAAGCCTGTTCTTGATGTTCAATGTAGGAAGAGAAGAAAAAGGAGAAGAAGAAGGAAATATCAAATGAAGCATCAAAGAAATCAGCTGGGGGAAAAATTTTCAACCAACCACTGGATATCTGGATTCTGCCAAAAAGGACCTCAGCAGCAGCTGCTTTATTTCTTATTTTGTTTCTGAAAGGGCTGAAAGAGCCTGACAAGGATGCAGATGAAGATTCACTGTAACAACTTGACGTTCAGGAAAGCCTGGCATTTTCCTATGAGTGACAGGCTAAAGTTATGACAGAAGAGAGCTTTTATTTTCCTTGTATGTTCCACATTTCAGTCTGACTTGATTGCCCCGGGCTAGTACTTTGCTCATAGACACTGATAAATCTGAGCTCCAAATGCAATATTATGGACTACTCAGACATGCAGCACAGATGCAACTGCTTAGCTGACTGTTACCTGTAAAACCTAATTAAAATCAATAAAGACTTGTAGCTGGAGGTCCATGTTTTATCAGAGCATGAAAATGAGACAAAACTCCCAATAACAGTGCTTTGTTTTTCCATTTATCTTTGCAGGTATCTTACAGTAGTCTGTGAATAACCCTCACTGCAGGGTATTTACACTATACCTGACCAAAGTTTATTTGTCAACCCGGTAGGAATACTGGCATAGTTAACACCTTCTTCAACTCTAAATCCGCCATGGGATTAATCCTTTGCTCTTTAGTGACAAGAAGGAAAGTAGTTTTAGGCTAACATCACTGTCAAACTCTGCAATAAGCTTTCTAATGGAATGGCTCTGAGACCCAGCAGCTTGATTTTCATCCAGAAATTTTTAGCTTAAAAAATCAATTGTCTTTTCCCAGAAAAAGTCCTAAACAATGCCTTTAAATAGGTGTAAAGGAAGAAAGGCCAGAATCTGAAATAGGATCTGTAGACCTGCTTCTTCAGAGCCAACATTTCCATCAGGCATTTCTCAAGTTGTGAAAGATCCAAGGCCCAAGCCTATGGTTTGAGATCATGCATATTGCTGGTATTTCTGTATTTCTCTCTCTTTGAAGTATCAAACTTTGGTCAAATACAGAATTCTTAGGGGATATCACTGATAGCTATCATACTAGTGTCCACTAGAGTCAAATTCCTGTTTTACCAGGAAAATGGCACAAAACAAAAAAAAAATCAAAAGTCAGTTTGAGTCTTTTTACCCAGTTCTCCATGCACAAGGCTTCTGAACATCATGGAAGACTTTTAAAAGAGACGTATCAGCAGTGGTGTCCTGCAATGTCTCTGAAGATTTTCCATGTAGCTTTGTACACAGTATGTCCCACAACAGCAACAGATTAGCTTTTTTTTAACTTTCTCAATTGTAGGCAGCCTTCTCCATCACCAAGAAACAGCAACCAGCTTGCAGAGTCCATGTCCCTACAAAATCAGCTACAGATTTCCTTGCTAGTGAAGAGGATTTAACATAAACAGGCTCATGGAGCTCCAGTCCAGCTTCCAGTACTTAGTATTGGGTGTCATAAGCACATACATCTTGAGAATAAATCTGGAAATCTCCCTCTGCCCCTTTAGATATGGTAGGAAATCCACTCATCTATTTTGTAAGAACATCAGACTGATGGATTTATGAATTCTGCAACAAATCAAAGGCAAAACAACTGAGTATTGCCTGTGTGCTATTAAGAGAACAGTTCGGTTCTCCTAATTTTTCCTTCAGCAACTCACTGCCTACTAATGGTGTACTTCTCAAGTGGCAATATAAAATTGAAATGAAAGTATCATCCCGCTAATGATATCATCAATATTTTGATTTTGATTTCTTAATATTAAACACAGAAGCTGTGACCAAGTATTTGCTGATTCTTCTTGTTGATTCATTTGTGATCTTTTTTATTTCTGCACTACGATGCGTAATTGTTAAGATCTGTATTTTATATGATTTTGAGGTTGGGCTATTGGTTGCACCAGAAGTCCAAGGCTCTGTGTGACTTTTAAGGCCAGAGTGATTTGATATGGAAGCAAAGAGTCAAATGAGTTTCCAGTCTCCCAGCCCTGTGCCCAGAATATTCAGTAACTGCTATGTACCCTGCATTTAGATAGTAAGACCTGTAGATAGATTTATAAGAGTTAATACACCTGGCATTTAACACTGCTTTAAATTTTGAAAGGGGAAGGGCAAAGAGCCCCAAACCTGAAGCTTTTGCTCTGAGCACAATTTTGGATATATTTCTAAAACTGTGGCAATGGAATCACTTTTTTTGCTGTTAAGGGTGTGCAATCATACTGACGGTAGAGATCGCTTTTGATTCATTATTCTGACAAGGTCATTAATCTGACAAGGATTTAGCCATGTCAACCAATTAAAAATTATGTGAGTTGAAAACACTTGTTAATTTTTTTACCAGTTACTGCAGTACCAAATCCTTGAGAGAACAGTAATTTCTGGGCAATGCCAGTTTTTTGTGTTGTCTTCCTTTTTCCAGCTGTTTATTTTATCTTCCTCCGGTGGTTTTTGAGCTATAACACCATCCCTTTATTTATCAGAATTCTATGCCTGTTTTTGATATGTAGAGATACCCACAGGCTCCCCTAACCTTGTCTCATGTTGCTGTGTTGTATGAATTATTCAGAAAGTTTAGCTTTTGAAGTGGTCAGTAATTACATAACTTAACATCAAGATAAAAGACGGAGAAAGAAAATGTAGAGACATCACAGAACAGATTTTCTATCTTCAAGTACAGCCTTAGTGTACAAATTTTAGAGACAGCGCGTAATTAAACAAGTATCTTTAATGCACTCAGTAGCATTTTACATTTTCGGAGTTCAAGGTTTCCCCCCTGCTGCCTAAGGAGCATTTAGCTTCTCATTTCCCTTATCCACATGCCTACCTTTTGAACTGTTCTTCTTGTGGTTAGTAAATCCTTAAAACACTGGATTACAAGAACTAAGAATGTAAGAAATGCCAATCATACGTGTTTAGGTCAATAGCAGATCTGTCTATGACACTGAAGAAAGAGGTACTGTTTCAGGAGAAGACAAAAGCCTCACCTCTCTCCATGGATTCCTTCAGCACTTAAAATGCTTCTGCTGGCATGTTAGGGTAGGGGTCTATCTTCATCTTCTTCATTTAGTATTTGGTTTGTAGCTGTAGTCAATGAATTTGCAATTTGCATTCTTTTAATATTCTGGTATGGTTTACCTCCAGAACCTCCTGTGGCAGCGAGTCACAGAAATGCTTTTTTAAAATATTTTTTAAGCCAATCTCCTGCTAGTTTCAGCAAGTACTCTCTGGTTCTAGTGTTGCAGGATTTGGGGAGAAGCAGTTCCAAGCTTCCCTCCGCCTGTGTGATTTTTTTTAGAGTTCAGCACAATGCAAGCTTCATTTAGACTCTTTTTTTTAGGATGCATTTACTTTGTCTGCACCAACACTCATCTGTCACCTTTCTGACTACTTTTCGAACAGCTGATGTAATCCCTTGTCACTGATGCAGCTTCTGGTTACCCAAAAGATGTTAATGCCATCCCCACATTTCAAGATATCACGTTTCCCTTTTCAGTCATCGACAAAATAATGAATAAAACTGGTCTCAACACTTATCCACAGTAGGAGCTGCTGCTGAGTCTCATCCAGCCTGAGAACCACTAAGCCCTACTCTGCTCTTCTTGACCTTTAACCAACTTTAAATTCATAGAAGAACTCTCCTGACAAACTCATAACCTTAATAAAATTTTGCTGCAGAAACTTGTCAAGGGTCTTTTTAAACCCCACATTTCTCTGGTTCACTGGGTCTCCAGTTATACACTTGCTGACACCATGGCAGAGCTGCAGCAGAACGGCAGGGCAAGATTCCCCATTCCAAGGGCATTTCTCACCCCATCCCGGCAGGCTGTGTGCTACATAATCTTCTTTCCTTCCAACTTTTACAGCTCACTGGCAAGAGAAGTCCTTCCTGTAAATAAGACTCATGTTGGAAATCTTCACATAGCTTTTTGTTCTAATACCTCGTGTATATATTCCTGTAAGTGTAGCTCCTCTGACTGGTCAGCTATGAAGAATATATTGAGTACAGGAACTTCCACAGCATCTTTCACAACAAAGAATTTATTGAACTTCTCTGCCCTAGCCTTGTCACTTCTCAGTGCCCCCCTGACATCATAGTCAGCAAGCAAGCCCACCAATTTTCTAGTTTGTTTCCTTTGTTTAAATAAAAAATTGATCTCAGATGAAGCGTAATTTGCAAGGTGCTCTTGAGATTTTTTTAGCTCTCTCGGTTTCCTGCTTACTTTTGACCTGCCATGACATTTTATTCAGTTACATTTACCATTTTTAAATACCAGCCTTTTCCATGGGACAGTACCCTTGTATTTCATTCAATCACAGAACCACAGAATGATTTGGGTTGGAAAGGATGTATAAAGACCTTTTAGTGGAACCCTCTGCAATGAACAATGACATCTTCAGCTAGGTAGGGTCACTCAAAAGCCCATTCAGCCAGACCTTGAATGTTTCCACGGATGAGAGGTCATCTGAAAACTTGAGGGTTCACTTGATCTCACTGTCTGTGCCAGTGATGCAGACAGCACTAATCACTCATCTCCATCTGGTCACTGAGCCATTGCTTTCTTCTCACTGGATGCAACCATTCAGCCAAATCCTTATCCAAATTCAAGGTCCTGACTTTACTCTTTGCCTGACCATATCCCAGAGGAATACAAACTCCACCAGTGTGTGATCACTGCAGTCCAGACTGCCTCCAGCCTTGTCACTGGTTAGTTCATTTGTGCTCTGATTACTTTCCTATGAAGCTGTTCAGCACTTTTATGAGATTGCTTTGTTTTCAAATTTGTAGCAGAGAATTTACCTGTGCTTCAGAAAGTATTTTGAGCAGGCATCAGATTGCTTGGAGGCTTATTGATTGGTAGATTGTGTTTTTATTATTGTTTTTATTCTAACTGTCTCATTTTCATATAGTTCCACAGGTGTTCTAATCGACTTTCTTCCTCTCTTCTGTGGTGTATCTAATCCTACTATGCTCACTCTTACAGACTGACTTTCCCTTCCTATGCCTTAGATTTGGTCCTTCAAAACCAAATTCAGAATGGCAACCTATCTTAAGTGCACAGAGTCCAGTTATTCTAGGAAGCAATGATTTATTGTGTCCAAAAACTTTTATCATATTAGTAAGATATTCATCCAGTCTATATGCAGCTTCTAGAGAACTCCTATTACAGTCTTCTCTTAATCAGGCAAAGTCGGTCGTGCCTGTCAAGGGTAAGGACTCACCTCATGCATTGAGAGCAGGTCAACAGCTCCACATATTTCTCACACTTTTACCAGTGTCCCCCAGTGAGTTCTTTCTCATTTCGAGCTTAAGAGTCTTCAAGGAGTTGCAAGAGCGCATCGGGGGAAAAAAAAAAAAATCAGATGAGTAACCTGATTTTCAGCACTGGGGAAAGAGTTAAAAATAGCAAGTCCAGGACTCTCTGTTTTAAAAATTGTTTATGGTACACCCTCAGTAAATGATTTCCAGTGTCTTCCTTATTTCCGACAGCATATAGCTGCATGCTAGACATTATAGCTACTCTGCTTCACAAAAGCACTTGTTTGGGCAGCAAGTCTTTAGAAACATCACTTTTGGAACTATTTCTGGTTTTATTGAACAAACATCTCACTTGCAGCTGTTCACTCATTAGCTGGATCTGTGCAGTTACTTTAATCAGCATTCTCATTTTCAATTAAATAGTGTTTATGATCTATTGACAACATCACTTAGTCACAGATCACATTGAAATATAAGTTCTGGCACAGTATTAAACAGGAGATCTGTTTTGCCTCATCAGCTATATTGTAAACTACCCCAATTGGAGAAAATGACTCTTCATCTCTGACTGTCCCTGAACAGTTCAAAGAAGTCTTCATGTTATATTCATGCCCTTAGGGAAAATGTCATTATGAATGTGAGAATATTGTAGAGGATCAATGACTTTCAGAAGGTCAGACAAACTTTTCTGTTCCTTTTGCAAAAATTAAAAATAAAAATTAAAGAATATTCCCATATAATAAATCTTGGTGTGGTATAGAAAAAGGTTATGTTTTATCTGCTGAAGTTAGTCATACACAGAACCTCATTCCTGAAACCACCGAAATTCCCTTTTTTTCATCTGCAGCTCTAGTTCTAGCAAAACTCTCAAAATTTATCATAGAATAGACTCACAGAATATGCTGAGTTGGAAGGAACCCACCACGACTATCGAGTTCTCACCCTGTGCAGGACACCCCAAGAGTCACGCCATGTGCCTGAGAGCTTTGCCCAAAAGCTTTTTGAACTCTGTCAGACTTGGTGCTGTCACCGCTTCCCTAGGAAGTCTGTTCAGTGCCCAGCCAGCCTCTGGGTGGAAAACTTTTTCCTGACACCCAACTCAGCTTCATGCTCAGATCCAGTCACTGGCTGTTCAAGTGAAGAAATCGGTACCTGCCCCTCTGCTTCCCCTCACAAGGGAGTTATATCCTGCAATGAAGTCCTCCCTCACTCTCCTCTTCTCCAGGACCAAACAGACCAAGTCACCTCAGCTGCTCCTCATTTGGCTTTCCCTCAAGGCCCTTCACCATCTTGATAACCCTCCTTTGGATGCCCTCTAAAAGCTTAATGTCTTTTTCATATTGTGGGGCCCAAAACTGCACACAGGATGTGAGGTGAAGCCACCCCAGGGCAGGGCAGAGCAGAGCAGGACAATCCCCTCCTTTGATGGGCTGGAGATGCTGTGCTTAATGCATTTCTAAATTCTCCTTTGCTCTTTCCATCAGTTTATATGACACTTCCTTGAAAATATTAGGGTTGCTTTTCTGTCAAGATGGGAGATCTTTTCATCATATTGCAGGACGGTTTCTCAGGACCCTATTAACTTTGGACTGGGTTTTTCTGGAAATCATGCTTCAGCATCAGCAAGTTCATCTTGTCTGTGTTTACCAGGACTATGTCTATGTTAAGCTAGTAATCAGAGACTTTGCTTCTTTAAAACAGAATTATTTTTTTAAAATTACCCAGTAATAATGGATTCATTTGGATTGTGCCCACTTTTTCTTCTAGCAAGTGGAACAGCTTTCTCTACAAACCACAGAGAACTCATGAAGTAGCTATGTGTGGGAAGATATGGTGGGAGGCAGGAGGTGAATGATGTTCATATTATTCATCCCAAATTCCCATTCTTGGCCAGATTCATCTCACTATGCTTTTACTGCTTAACAGAGATGCTACGATGCAGTTCCTCACATCTCTGTCTCAAATGCAGATGTCAACGCGTGAGCTGTCCAGCTCCCATTACACTCAATGGGAATATCACCAGTGCAATCAGCGGGCGAGATTTATCTGACCAAAGACTTCAACTCTAGGATGAGAGAGATCATAACCTAGACTGTTCTGGCAATCCCTGATGGCTGTTCACTCACTGTGAAGGGGAGTCCAGCCTAGCTTGCTGGGCTGTGCACCTGCATTGCTCACAGCCATAATGCCTCAGATGAACCTTCCCCACACACACACACCACATGTGCCATCCACCCAAGTTACCAAATGGGGCTGAAAGCCGTATCCAGAAAATGATTCATATGCAGGCAATTCACATTCACAGTTCCATTATGACAGATTCAGAGCAATGATTACACCCTGTCCCAAACCTCAGCTGAATCCAGAAAGCAAAAACATACCCGTGTGACCCAAAAGATTTGGGGTTATGATGCACCAACAAGTTACTTTAGGCTCAAAGGTAGCTGTAAATTAGTTGCCGGCAAGATTCGTCCTACTATGCATTCATCCTTAGTGGTAACCCACAGTAAACACAGGATAATCTAAGGAATTTTAGCTCCTACAGTAAAAAGGGCTCAGCTGCCTTGCGCTTTTAAAGAGGACCACGTGAAAAAGGCAAGTGGAGGACAGCAGCTTGCTGCGGCGTGTGGCGATGGTGACTTGCCGCAGCCTTCCGGAAGGGTCCTCAGCCAGGGGAAGCCGCTTCAGCACGGGAGGCCAGACAAAGACGCAGCCACACACACACGCACACCCGATGGTGGGGGGCACACGCACACACTCACAAAGTTGAGGCGACAGCCAGCGACAAAGGAGGCAGGAAGGGTCTCCTGTATGGGGTTCAGCAACCAGGTTTATTGGAGGGTCCTGGTGCAGACGGATCCAGGGACAGAAGACAAGCTGGAGAGCAGGATACAAGGTTTATATATGGGGAAAAGGGGGTGGGCAGAGCAGCACAGCCAATAGGATGAGGGCCAGGGGGTGGAGTAGGGGCAAGGGAACCAATGGAGAGGTTGGGAAGGCGGGACTACGGGACAGGAGCCAATGGGGGGGTACAATCAAAAGGAAATTTCTAGATGAGGTACATACATGGATCAAAAGGGTGAAAAACAGTGAACAAATCATGAATACAGGAAATCCATAGATTACAATATTTAAGGCAAGGCCTCCTGGGAGCTCACCCTATCCTGGGGATGTTCCTGGCTGGGGGCCATCCCACCGGTGAACCTTCTTCACTGTGGGTTTTTCTGGCCTATTTGTGGCATCCTCGCAGGATGCAACAGCAGCTGAGTGGCTGACATGAGAGATGACATTCATCTGATCAGAGGTTAGCATCTTTAGCTGTATTTAGGTATATGGTAGTCAGCCAGGGCTTGCTTGCTCAGCTCTTCTTATTCTAAAGTAGATCTCCAGACTATGTGAGTTGAGTGCTTCCCTAAATTTACATATTCTTTCTCCTGGCTGTAAAAGGACTAGGTCACTTAGAGATGGAAATGCTTGCAGATAGATAGGATATGCCTCTTTTTGTTCTGCAGCAATTTACACACACCTTATGCTATCCCAAAGTGATCTGTGCACCTGCCCATGACTTTTCATGAGCTGGCCCACAGATTAAATTTTTTCTCCTGTTGACAAGTATCTTGCCCAGAGAAAGGTGATGGGGCACAGCTGCAATAATGTTTTTTCTATGAGCCTTTTTGTGGTGAACATCTTTTATTCCAAATCTTTTAGGAGAACAACATTTTTACATTAATTAGCACTTGTATTTGTGTATTTATGGAAGCACTTCAAAAATTTCACTTTTATTTATGAAAACATTTCATGCTGCCATCAACACTATCCCTAGAAACTTGAATTGTTTGCATTAAAAATAATAATAAACAAGCAGGAGTTCATTTGAAAATAACAAGGTCTCTGAGCAATTTCATTGTTTGGAAAGAGGGTCACTGTTTAAAGCATTTTCACTGAGGCTGATTAGATAGAACATGGGGGTTTTTGCTGCAAATATTTTTATTACAGCAGCAATGATATCAACCATTTAAAGTCTGATGTACAATGTGGAGGCAGAATAATAATGACCAAATCATTCACTGGGTGCCTCTTTAACCTGTCTGGCACTTTTCCATGAACTGTCACATCTGGACAATGCTCTCAGGCACATGGTGTGATTCTTGGGGTGTCCTACACAGGACCAGGAGTTGGACTCCATGATCCTGAGGGCCCCTTCCAACTCAGCTATTTTATGATTCTATCATTCTGTCTACTCTGCCCATAATCACACAAAACACCAGAAACAGTTTTTAGGTGGGAAAACTACACAGGAGCTGAAGGGCAACTTTTTTAAGTATGAGAGTGTCTCCCAAAATCTCCATGCTATATGGATCTAGCTCTAGGGCTGAAAGAAGAGCCATGACAAATTAGGAACTCTAACATTCAGGCTGTATGTGTGACTAATCCTTTCTATTCTGCCTATTAACCTCTATTTGAGGCAGATCAAGTGAAGCCTGGCTCAACAGCAGCTGCCACCACCCACACAATCAGCAGCAAGTCCCTTGTAGGGTGAAATCTATGGTTGTGTTGAAGCACACCAATTTCAGTCATGTACTCAGTCTGCAGACCATCACTGTGGTTCTCCCTGAAGAATGTAAAGTGAAACAGCTCTTGCAGACAGCCCTGACAGCCCCCATTGCTTTACTTTGGTAGTACAGATGGCTCTGGCTAACTTGAAAATCAGAGAGAAGAGGTCAGGATGTGCAGGCATACCCAGGCTAGCTTTAAACTTGCTCAGCTCAGCTTGGGCTGACCCCTGCAGTGTGTTCCCAGGTGGTGACTTGTAGAGACTGTGCTGCCACAGCCCCCCTCCTGCTGACGACAGTGCAAGCCTGTCTACAAGTATTCCATGCATACTTTGGATTACTTAATATACAGGATTGCCTCGAGTTTGGCAGAGGCCTGAGCAAGGCTGGGAATAAGTCAGGGCATATTCACAAGTGCAGACAGAAGATGTGGGGCCAGGGAGGCGCTTTGGAAAGACAGAGAAGGAAGCGTAGTCACTAGTTTTGCACTTGGCAAACGGGGCACAGCTTTGCTCTGCAGATCTTCCTGAGTCACTGTGCACTGTTGATCCTTGTCTCGGGTCCCCACCTGCACTGCGGTGTGTGGTGAAGGCGAGCTGACACATCTCACAGATGCCAAGGCCCCACAGAGACAAGTTCAAGATGGGTGGCAGGCAAATTATAGAATTGGGTAACTGGGATGTAGCTCTCTAAATGGTTGCAAGAGCTTTCTAAAAACTCTGATGTTTCCTGGTTCCCCTCTTGTGTAGCAGAAACCTCTGGAAAACGTGCTTTAAGGAAACCACAGTCTGACTGACAGGCCGAGTCACCATGGAGCACTGTTGTGAAATGGTATGGAACAAGGAAATGTCTGAACTCTTGGTTACAGTCATTCCTTGGCAGATGATTAGAAAGGGTTAACACAAGCAGAGAGGTAAGGATGGAGAATCCTATAGAGATGTGACTGTTTTGGTAAAGAACCACTGGTGGTAGCATAAAAATCCTATCCTATCATCTGGAGCTGGAAAAATTGACAGAGAGCACAGAAGCACTTCCTTTCTATCCACCATGCCCAGCATTCCTTGGAACGATCAGGTTACACCTATGGTCAGGTATCTAGTGGGTGCAACAGGACTTTATTCTTAAATAATTTTTTATTGCAGTATGTTCACACTGGCCATACTTAACAGCTCAGAAAATCTGGGAGAGGGGTAGAAAGACAATATATCCACTGGCATCTGTGAGTGAGCAAGCTCCTCTGCTGCTTTAAACAGTTATTTAATTTAAACTTGTCTAATTTAATTCTTTTGCTCTCAAGCTGTCAGCTCCTGTCTCTGCAATGCCAAAAAGGCCAGCCTTCACTGCCCATTAATCCAATTTATGCTACAGCACCACTGCCTTCCTCCCAGGCTGCCCATCATCCAGAGAGGAGCTCCCTGTAAAATCTGCAAAGTTTTAGTGTGTTCATCTTGTGAATGGCTCTGCAGCCAGGCTGCTCGTAAAGCAGCCCAGCCAGACACAAGGACACCAGTCTGCTCTCTCTGCTGCCTCCCACACTGAACATGATGGTTTGTCTTTTCCACTGTAACTGTACTGCAAACCAAATACATCCATTCTTGATCTCTCTTTCTCTGCTGTAGTCAAACTATTCACAATATAGAGTGTGTACTCCTAGTGAGCAGGTGTGACAGCAAATTCCTGGGCTGAGGGGACTATTTTTCTGCTCTTTTACCAGCATCATAAGGTCTTGATCCCTTATAAGGACCTCTGGGCCCTCAGAGACATTACTTTCTATAATAATGTCACAAATTATTTGATCTGTGGCTGTCAGTTTCAACGTAAGTGAGGGTATTGTTCTCAGTGCCTGTGGTTTGCTGCAGTTTTTCACTTGTCTTACAAGATCATGTCCTAGTATATTTAGAAGAATGAAAGACATTACAGCAAACCATGGCTTTTTCTCTACTCACTCCCTGATCTTTAACCCTTGAAGTACCAGCTAGATTAGCACAGTTATTCTTAAATTATCCTTAAATAGTCTTAAGTTGAGAGGAGAATTGGATGTTAAATGTCAGTTCACCACATGACTGGAGCACAGGTTGGCTATAAACATAATGGATTTCAGTAGCGTTACCTCAAATATACAAAAGCATAGCCAAGAGCTTAATCTGATCTTAAAGTAACATTTCAAAAGGCTCATCAGAGCAGTGGCTGGGTTTTCAATAGCAGCACTTAACCACATTTCAGCCATGCAGTGTCATTAGTGTTCAGTGGAAATGCTCAGGTGCAATTTGTCTTACTGCTTTCAAGTAAGCACAGTGAAGCCAATAATTCTATTAATGAAAGCTGGGGCTGTGTTTACTACACTGGCAGAAATACAGCCTTGTGTCTATATATTAGAATGAAAATTAATGGAAAAACATGGAATAGAAAGTGCTATTTTAAAAATAACAATAAGAAAGTGAACCAATAATTATCTTTTACACCAAGGCAGCTATTTCGTTAACTGCAGTGTATATGCAAGGCATGAATAAGCCTGCAGTTCTCTTGACAGAAAGACAGCACTCAAATCATGCAACATGTTCTTCTGCTGTCATGTTCAATACATGAAAACGTGCTGAGCAGGCATCAGCAGAAAGCCTGCAGGACTTGGGAAGAACCACTGCACCACCAAGAGAAAGTGTTACACGTTAGTTAGCCATTTATGCAAGAGATAATAGCATCTTTATTACTGGAGATGGGGGATAGCCAGAGAACTGAGAATCCAGACTAAGACATAAGTATTATCATAGTTTAAGGAACTTTCTTAGTGGAATTTTAATTTCAAACTTGGGCATGTTTAGGACAATGGACTACAAACTTTGTTCACATTTTTCTGTTTATTATTTACTCAAAATGTTTACTGGCTGAAGCAGTACCAATTTCAACAGCTCACTATTCTGTGCAAAAATATTCACCTTATAATTTCTCTTATTGTTCAATTTAAAACATTATGTCTAAGGGAAGGAAAGGAAAACTGTGTGCATTTTTATAGCATAACATATGAAGATTCTGAGGAAACGAAAGAAATATTATAGTTAATCATACTTTAATTATATTATTCAGTATAACCATCTGTTGTAAGAAAATGACCTGACAGCAAAGCAAGCAGAGCTGACAGGCCAGACTGCATATAGAAAATAAATCATTTGACAAATACAATCTGCTTTCATTCCTTTTTGCTAGCTAATCTGTGTAACAGTTCTGCTGAGTTACTGGATCTTACAAAGATATTACTGGTTCCCGAGAAGCACACATGGCTGCTAATGCAGTGAGAGAAAGGTTACGTTTTACCTAAGGGCAAACTAAATCCAGCTTTATTGACATGCACTGGTAGATGCTCTGTAGATCAGTGGGAAATTAAAGACACAGAACTATTAAAGGAACATCAACAAACCTTAAGTATCTGAAATATATTCCTTTTCCTTGTTGATTGCTATTATGATTATACAGTCATAAAGAGCAGACAAGATACTTGTAGCCAAAATAATTAAATTTTTTTTTATTAATAGACTAACAGACTAGGGGAGAATGAAGTTAAATGCTAGGACTGTGGTGGAAGTTTAAAGGCACATGAAAAGCAAAGGTCGCAACTATGACAGTGGCCATGGCTGAGGATTTCCCTACAGGTGCCAGACCTGTAAGCTCACAGAGGGGCAATACAGTGGGACCAGGGCTAGTGGCAGCTGCATCTAAAGTCTGAAGGTGGCCAAATGATCTTGAGCCTGAATTTCACTCAGTAAGCTAAACCACTGGTCTTCTTGGTGTCAACTTCCAGAAGATCATTTCACTTCTCCATTCTACAAGCTTAATTTAAGAGCTAAGAACACCTTTCCCTCTGCAGAGAGGAGCAGTACCAGCTGTGCCGGGACCAGGGCTGACAAGTGGTGGCTGTCCTGATGTGAGCCAGGCATGTGTTCACACCCTGGGCCACCTCTGATGCTCCAGGCTGTGCTTCTCCACCCATTGGGCTTCAATGGATCTCATCAAGCACATTTCTCATTGCCTTGGACTCACTGTCGATGCACCATTTACTTTTAGCATCCACTGCCTACTGGGTTTGGCTTTGAGTCCACGCTGGAGCTATGAGCTGCTTCACCAGCAGCTTTTACCACCAGCCTCACTCTGCTGAGGCTACTTTGAGTGGTGCTATGCTCATCCAAGAGGACTGCGCGCTGTTGCTGAATGCAGCCCACTGTGATATTCTCAGTTCTTCTGGCCATCCCCCATGCACATTATCATACTGGATTGCTGTTTTCCCTATATATTGGTCTTGCATTTTCTCTGCCTAAGATTAGTATGGTCCAATAGTCCTATCCTGCTAAACAAAAGCGAGTCAGGGAGTGATCCTGATGTCAAGAGGTGCGGACCTGTTTATGTCTACATTATTTAGAACTAGGTGGGACATGGGATTTCTTTGTTCAAAGCATCTGAAGTACAGTGAAGTCAGTTCTGAGATTATCTGCATCAAAGTCACAGGGCACAAAGCACAGTAAGTATTGCAGTTGTCATAGAATCCTTCAGGTTGGAAAAGGCATCCTAGATCAAGTCCAGCTGTTAGCCCAGCACCACCACGGTGCCTGCAAAGGCACAGCAAGCTGACTGAGGGTGCCAAGCCTGATACAAAACCACCACAACATTTGTGTAATGGAAGAACCCAAACCTGATCTTGATTAATAAAATTTTCCCTTGTCTCTTAGGATAGATCTCACCTGTCCAGCTCAAAGCTATAAGGGCACTGATTGTGGTGCTGATGAGCCTCTCAGCTAAAAAAAGGCAGAGATACATAAGACTGTAGCTAGAATGAATCGCAGTTTGCCCACTGCTAAAAACCCAGTGCTGTAATACAGAATTGTAATGAAACTGAGAAGTGGTGAAGGGTGGGGACCTGTCAAATGTGACCATTTAGTCTCACGGATCAAGCAATTATGTCTTTTCATTTATATTCCTCAAGATAAATCTAGTTTTATTCACTATGCAGCATTACAACAAAATCTTACCTTGTAAAAATTACAGATCCTTGAGGCAGCCTGTCTCTCATAATCATCTAATGGAAGAAGAAAAGTCCTTGTGTTCCTGGAAAATCCACCCTCAGAGTATGTGCTATACTGATATGATTGTTGAAGTGTGGAATGCAAGTACTTCTTTCACATTTTCCCTCACTCACTAAACTGCTAAATATGTTTGCCATGGCTGGACTTTTTTGTATCACATGTTAAATGACACTAATCCTTCTTTCATTATTTCTTAAATTAGGCTTTAGAACAATCACTCTGTAAGTTTTAAACTATTGCAGTGCTAGGCACTGACAGTAGCATAAAGTAGAGCAGTAATTAACAAATGGTCATCACTTTGACTACAATAATTAATATAATATAGTTATCTTGACCACTGCACTTTAATGACTACAGGTGACAAGTTCTGCCTCTACCCCTCTGTTCCTCCAGGTCAACTATGTAATTTTCATCCAGGCTGACCCAGAGCTGGTGCCTGTGACAGGGCACAAGTTTCACCAGGATTTAAGGCAGACATTAGAGAAAAAAGATTCGTGTTTCCTTGTTATCAAGGAATAACTGATAACAACTGATACCCTGCAGCTTGAAGATAAATCACTTCCTATCTTCTGTGGAGAGTAGGGTCAGTCTCCATTGGGTATGCTGGCACCTTAGGCACTTACAGGTAGGTATCTCAGTCCAGGTGTCTTATCTGGATGCAATTTCCTGAAGAGCTTTCCTGCTTCAAAGCAGACAGAGCAAACATCAGGGTATAAATAATTCCCAGATGTTTTACAGTGCAGTCTAAAATTTGGCTTGGTTTTTCCCATGGGCCAGAAAAGTCCAGGCCCCTCATGCCAGAAGAGAGATCACATCTAAAGGTCTGTTTGTACTCTGTTGTACAGAGACAGAGTCTGCAAGGTCACAGAGAGAGACATCCCACTCCTTAGCTCAGCCACCTCCCTGGTTTTTTTTCCCCTCAGGATTATGTACCTGGCTTCTCCCTCCAGCAGTTGTGAAAGAGCCTGCCCTAGGGAACGAAGGCTAGGGCATCTCACTTCTATCCTCAAGCCATTTGTGTTCCATAATGCATTTTTCTGTGTCTGGGCCAGCTCACAAAAGGGAACAAAACTTTTTTTTTGTGGAACATGTCACAGTATCTAGGTATTTAAAAAACTATTTTCCAAAATGTCACCTCCTGAAGCCCTTTGCCTCAATTTCCCCATTTCCTCATAGGACCATTCAATAGAAAAGGGTTCTTCAATATATGATTAAGCTTGTCTCTTCCATATTCCAATGCTTCTCTCACGACAGAGATTCACAGATTTTGAGTGACTTATTGGAAGTTCCTCCACAGATACTTCTTTTTGCATATATTCATAACTTCCATGTATGTGATGCTGACTCCCTGATCAGGGAATATTAAAAGTACCTTTAGATGATTTTCCCATAAAGATAAAATTTTGCTACAAGGACAGCAGCAATCCATTGCACATAAAACTGAAATCTAGGAAAATAACCCAATACTCATATAGGAATGGTTCATAGCAAAGTGCAAATATGGTCTTAATCATTTCATCTCATACTCTAGCTCAATGTAAGTAAAGATAGACAGCTTCTGCTCTCTCAGAACTCTGATTAAAACTTTGCAATAAATGCAAAATAAGCATCTATTTCTGAGAAATTTTTATCTGTCAGAAATACCTGATGACACCATAAGAATATCCAGCAGCTCCCAGCAGTCTGGTGTCTGATAGCTGATATCTGTCATTTAATTTTAAAGGGCCCATAAGCATCACAAAATGGCATTGGTAGTGCAAAAGTTTTTCAAAATTTCCTCTCTGTTCTCCATGGAACCTTAAGAAAATTGTGGGGGAAAAGGATCTTCACAATTAGCATTTTACTTTCTATATGTCTCTTGGACAGCCTTGGGTGAATATTGTTAGGAATTCATGCAACAAGCTGCAGAAGACAGAAATTCCATAAATAGGAGGTGGAGGGAGTCCTTCCTCACAACTCTCAACAAGTCTAGGTAGATACATTTTCTCTCAGTGCTATTTAAAAGAGCAATGCAGCCACCTCTGATTCTACTGCAATAGCTTCATTTAGAGCATCCTAAACTCTTAGATATGTTACATAAATCTGAATTTAGAAAAGCTTTTGCTATTACCCTACTTTATGTTTTCAGGGTAGAACAGTTATTTCTTTGCAATTTTTCATAAGAACTTCTCCAACATAACTTAGAGAATACCTGAGGCTGTGTTAACCTTGCCCCATACCACCAGGTCAATGAATAATTCAAGAAACCCAGCTTTTGAAGAAAGTTCTAATTAGACAGTTTAGCTTCCATCTAAAAGGAATCCAGAAGAAAAATGGGACTCTTTTCTTCTGCTTGACTTGAAAAATTGGGGAGATTATATTCTGTGAGCTGAAAATAGAATCAAAGGTAGAGTGCAACCACCAGTGGCCTAATACCATATGAGCCTGGGTTTGATTTTTGTTTTTTCCCTCAGTGTGCTTTTGTGTATTTCGTGGAACACCCCAAGGCATGGCTTTGGTATAGAACTGAAATTGAGAAGTGGCAGATTTCCTTCTAGTGTTTGGGTAAGAGTGCACATTATGAGAAAAGGCACAGGAGAAACAGGTTCCCATGTTCACTTAAATCCTGAGATTATCTTGGAGCCACTTGTCAGCCCAAGAGTCCCACTCTTGTGCTTTCTGCTAATCCACTCCTAGAATGCTATTTTGCTCTTTGGAAGAAAATAAGTGTGATTATGAGAATGATGCTCTTTATGAAGCACTGTACTTTATGTCTCCAAAATCAAAGGGCTACCCAGAACTGGAGCTGAAACCAATCTTTCCAAACTGGTTTTTTTTTCTTTCTTTTATGTTGTGCCAGGCCAAAATCCCACATCCTAATAAAAACCCTTTTAAACCTTGGAGGTGGAATATGAATTTTGTGCCTTGGATTTATCACTAAATTTTATGTCCTAAAAAGCATGTAGGTTTATGCTAGCATTCAGCAACTGTTTGCTCTCCAGAAATATTAGCCATTTCAGGGTTCTGCTGCTGGACTGTACCTCTTATTTATAGATCATGCCAGCATGCAGATTTTTATTCATTAGAAACTCTGCACTGCACTAAAAACAAGGGCATCTATGTGCAAGATGTAGGTCTAGGCAGATTTCAGCAACAACAGGGTAAATTCAATTAGCCCTAATAGTCTCCCTGCTATTGAGATGTAGATGACACTCCATCATGGAATCTAAACTGCTCATTCATCTTTGCAGCAAAGCAAATGGAAATCTGCCACTTGCTCCATTTCCATATTCCAGGTGCTTTTGCTTCCCTGCTGAACACTGCCTAATTCCTGGATCCCGATTGCTGGGACTCAGCTGAAATTTACTGATGTCCCTCTTTGGGAGAAAGGGTGGGTACTTTGTTCCCCAGGGACATTTCAAGCTGGACATTGGAAGACACACATCCATTACTGCAGTCTGGCAGTGAAGCCTGTAAAGGGCTCAGTGCCCCCAGCACCCACACCTCTGACACCGGGCCTCTTTTGGGCAGCCCTGAATTAAGGACACAGGGTCTTCCTACAGCATGAGAATGCAGGAACCTGACATGGAGACTGGCAGGGATACAGGTAAGGAGAGACCTCAACCAGATAATGGGAATGATAAGAAGAGAGGCACCCTTCTAAGGTATTATTCCCCCTTTCCAATATGCTGCTTAGTGGATCTTCTCCAGTGGAGGCTGAAGACCATGTATTTCCCATCTCCTGAATTACATACTGAGGAGGGTATATTGGTATCCTGTCTTTGAGTCTTAGCACCCTGGCTTGCAGTAAAATGTAGCTCTGCAAATTCAATTTTGCAGTTGCTGGTGCCAGCTGTGTATTTTGAGCAGCAAAGATATTTTTTATGTTCCTTGATAGAAACAAATCACCACTTATTTCTTTAACATAAGAATTTTTTTTCATGGCTAAGTTAAAGACTGAATTATTTGCAAATTACCACTACTACTATATCATTAGTTCTTCACTACTGTTTAATCATTAGAATTTCTCAGTGATGCAAGAATTACAGATTTTTGTTTCAGCTATTAAAAAACAAGCAGGTGATAACTTTAAGTAGCTTTATATGCACAGAGCTGAGTAAATATCCATAAAAAAGTAAAACAATCTGACGAATGCTTAGCAGAAGAGACAACCAAAATCCTATTCAAATTTCACAGAAAACTTCACATAAAACAGTTTTGTTTCAAAATGTACCATGACTATTATTTTCTAGGAATAAATTAAATTCTATGTCTTAAAATTAACTCACTTCCAACAGGATGAAATTGTAATTAAACGAAAAGGTTTATATTTGTGCTTTGTCAAAAATAATACAGAAAAAAAATGAGGTTTCCCATACAAGCACCTCCATTTTTCTTAAAGATATTTTTCTTTACTCCTTCTACAATAAAAGTGTCAGGTGACTACGAGTTTGCACCGGATTTCATGCAACTTCAGCACCATAACTGAGGCAGAGCTGGAGGGTTGGAAACCCACTGTTTTGGAGAAATGCACTTTAAGTGGTCATGCAGTCTGCATGCTGTATACATACCACTAAAAAAACACCATGAAGGATTGCTTTGTGTTGCTTGCATAGATACTGTTTCTAGAAATAAAAAGCCTTAAGAGATCATAACCCTTGTGATCTTTCCTTTTCTCTGTGTGTGAAATGGGGTGAAGGCTGAGCTGCCGCCCAGCTGGGCACCATTTTCACGTCATGCAGCTGAGCACATGGCAGTGTGACAGTGTTAGGGGATATGGAAGTGTGTTGAGGATGCAAAGCCCTGGTAGGATAAAACTAGAAGACTGTACAGCAGAGAGGGAGCCAAACTTACTGCCACCTTGCCCTGACTGTCTTTTGGGATTCCTGCTGGCATAGGCTATTCCCCAAACTGTGCACATGTACTGTCTGGAACCACCCGCTGTTGCAAGTCAGAGTTATGGTGTCAGGGACTTGGTTATTCAGCCAACTGGGATTTGCAGAGTCTGTGCTCAAAGTGGCACTCCAACCCTGCTTTCTTAACTAATATTGAGTGCTTCCAGGACTGGAGCTGGCAGTGCAGGTGTGGGGATCAGACTGGACGGGAAGAACACTGCTGCACATTTCATCAAAATGGAATCAAACATTATACAAAGTCCAGGACAGGGAAACTGCCTGTATTCAGGAAGGAAGCTTAAACATGTTGCTAACTATAGCCATGTGGTCAAAGCCCTGTTGAAATCCCCGGCACCAAAGCACGTGCTGTAAGCCCTTTCCCTGAGTCAAGGCTTGTAGGGCTGCCAGGTGATTCCTGCGGGTGAGCAGCATTTGCACCGCCTGTTCGCAGAGGCCAAAATGGGGCAGAGGAACTGCAAGCAGATCTGTGTCAAAACAGTCACATCCATCAACCACCATATTCAGGGGAGATGTTGTAAGCTCTTTTCCACTATTTCTGGATCTTGGTGTAGGACTTTGTACATGTAAAATGCAGTGGGAAAACAATGGCCTTTTTAAAACTTTTATTCCAGGGCACTATTTCCTCAAAAAAATCATTAAGAAATTATCTTCTAGGCATCCAAAAGCTTCCTCCTACTCTTTTATTGTGTGTTTTTTAGGTAATGTTACACATCATGCTATCAGTGTTAAAAATATTTTAAAATTTTTCCTCTATCATGCAGGGAACAGCATGAAAAATTCTCTCTGGGTTCATACAGCAACACAGAGGCCTAATAGTCTGCATTTTGTTGTTCAAACAAGATCAAGTCCTCATTATCTGACACTGTATAAACACATTAAAAAACAATCTTGTACCTAACAGGCTTTTAGTTTAAATAGAGCAAGCAGTCAGGCAAATGATGCTTTCCTATGTTGTATCTATTCTACTGACAAGGAACTGAGGCACAGAGAAGTGATAAGACCAAGAAAAGTCACACAGGAATTTTATCAGACACTCAGGAATCAAGCTCAGGTTCCCAGAATATCGACTCCATGTCTTAATGTCAAATCAGGCCTCTCTATGACAGATGCATTCAAAATGCTTCAAGTTGAGAGACGTGCCAAAAACAAACACATTCTGCCAACAGTGTAAGCTAATTGCATTTTAATACTTCAGTTTCAGTCATTTGAACTGTTATTAACAGCTCAAACAGGGAATGTGTGGGCTGTACTTTCAAATTAGGTTATTTAATCTTGTATTATTTCTTTTCACATTGGACAGAAGTGACTTTATTTTGCCATATTACTCCTGGCATGTGATTAACACCCAGGTGCTGGCCTGTGAAGCACCACAGCAATTGAAATACACTTGAATTTCCAAGGCAGAGAGTGGTGACTGGCAGAGATACTTGATAAAATCATATTGAGCTAATAAATACAACAAATGAACTTCAGCCTTGTTAACTGCATTCAGAGAGGAATTGCTCAGAAACAGATTGTGCTCTTTGACTGAAATGAGGCAGCATTTGATGCTTCTCCATCTTTGGGAACCTGGAAGTTTCCTCAGCCCAGCAGAGTCCTGGATTCCTTTGGGCAATCTGTATTATTTGACCTGTTTTCAGGATTTTTACCAGGCAAATTTTTTTGCCTCTGCTGTATTGATTTTATCAGATGCAGCATTTCAGGTTCAAAACTGGCTCATTAAGTCACTGCTGAATTTCCATGCTTGAGGTGTGGTGATTTGTTCACATAAACGAAAGCAAACGGTAGGATGGTTCACAATGAATGAAAGGGGCTGAGTAAATTCTTGTGCAACACCAGCGTTGAAATGTTGTTAAAAATAAATGATCATAGTTCATGCAGAAGGAATGAAGTAAGAGCAACACAAAGGCTTGCCAGTCTGTAAAGAAGAGATCCAAAAGTCAAAGTCATGGATGTCTCATCACTGGAAGTTTTCAAGGCCAGGCTGGATGGGGCTTTGAGCAATCTGGTCTAGTGGAAGGTAGCCCAGTCCATGGCAGAGGGGTTGGAACTAGAGGATCTTTAAGGTCTCTCCCAACCCTAAACCACTTTATGATTCTATGAAAACATGCCAGGAGCTGGGGAAACTGTAAAATAGGCCCAGCTTGTTGGTCAGCAGATCCTTTGATTTGTGCTTGGCACACAGTCATAGAGAGGGAGGAAGACCAAGGGGTTGTGCTACAGCTGCATTTGTGCCAGGCAGCCAGGGCTCTTGGAAGGATGCTCACCATGTGCAGCCTAAATCATCTTTCAGATGTTTTCCTTTTGAAGTTACAAGATGATTTCATTTCCCTTCAGTAAAATTAATTTTAAAAGAACAGAAGAACAAATAACATAAACACCAATAAAAAGGAAGCCCAGTCTGGCCTGACAGCTTGGTTACCTAGGACTAGCACAACCACCAGCCAAAGCACAACTTGCCCCACTCCCTCCTAATCTCCAGCTGATTTTACCTTCCTATACATGCAGCAGCTTCTTCTGTGTTTTAGCAGTGGTATCTTCAAATGTTTGACACTGCACTGTTACTTTTCCCCCTTCCCATCAAAGGCATCACCCTGGTTTCTCTCTTCCTAACATATGCAGGGTTCTAGCACAGGTAGTTTTTGGCTCAAGGTGAAATAAACTTGAGGCTGTCAGAAGAGTCCTGCAGGCGCCAGAGGTAGTGCCAGAGCCCTCCCATGCTGCCTCTGGATCCAGACCAGGAGAATTTCACCTTTGCAATAACTCCTCACAAGTTTTCGTACGCGTTGTATGTTCAGCCTGATAATTTCTCACCCTCAGCATCTTCCAGAGACCAGTTTTGAAAGCCTGCAATGTGTTTTTTTTTCAAGGACAAGCCACCACCACACTCCTTCAGCCTTCAAAGGCAGAAGTGCAGGAACAAAGAACCTTCATCACTCTCAGCTTGTTTCACACTGCATGTGGGAATAGATGTATTCTAAAAGACCCCCATGATTGTGCTCTGTTGGACACTCCTGTATGCTTGTAGAGAACACCAGTGTATCTGCCCTGACTGTTTTGGCTCCAAAGATGAAGGTGTTGTTGAGGACAGCAGATTATGCAGGCAGTGGAAGGAACTAGAAGCCACCTTCACACAACCTAGCAGAGGTGCTTGCTGATGTATTGCACTTCTTTCTTTCATGACTGTAGGGACCATAGCCTGGCAGCCCTAAGGGGCAAGAGTGTGAATTTCATCAGTCTTTTGAGCTCAGAGGGGATTGTACACACAGTTCAACTCTCCACAACCACAGCTCCACCCTCTACAGAGACTCACCATCACCACAACACATCAAAGATCTGTATGAGCACAATATAATGTGACAGACTTATGGCCACGCTCAGTCAAAAAGGTTTCCAGAGGGTTGTGATCTGCTGCCAGTTTCTGTGTGCTCCCATTGAAGTGTGTCCCTGTGGTGGTGGAAGGTTCTTGCCCCAGGACAACTGAACAGAATGGAGTATGTAATTTGTTAAGCTACATCTGAACTGTGAAATCTGTGGTACTCTAAAAGTTTTCCAGTGCCCTTGTGAAATCCATTTGTAATCACAATAATTCTAGAGGTCCTGCCAATAACCCAGAGAGATTGTGGTGCACCAGTCAGAAGTTCCTATTCCTAGATCCCTTACACCATCAATTCCAGCTGTGCTGTGTGAATCTTATTAAAAGATTTTTCTCCTTGCACTGGAATTCATGCTGATTTTCCCATATTAATGGCCACAGCTGGGATAATAAGATCTTAGTTTATCTCAGGGGGAGCCATACTGAAATTATTCAAGCCACAACGGCATTGTCTGAGCTCAGATTGCCACTTGATTCCAAGTGGTTTGGTTATTCTATCAAAATACAGCCTGTGTGCCTTTCTACCTGCAGATTTCTGGCAGCACATAGGTGGGGCTATGTCCTGCTGGCTTTTGAACCTTCTGAATTCCCATTTTTAGCCCATTTCATGCAGGTCAGCAACATGAGGTACTTAAAATGACTCCAAGAATTCGACCTAGAGGGCATATCTGTGAGGCTTTGTACAGTGCAACACACAGTTCATACACCAGATATGAACAGCAGTGCAGTGCAGTGATCCAAGCAAGCTCATCAGCTGGGCTAATTAACTCAGGCCTAGCTTTACACCAAGGTCATTTACAGTTTGTCCACTGCTAATTCACAGCGCAGACCAGCCCTGCCCTGCAGAAACACATCCTCACTTCCAAGAGGATGGAGGCTTGAGAAGACGCAGCAGCTTCTTGAATCCCCTGGAGCCAAGAGAATTTGTATCCAAGGGGGACATCCCTTTCCACACATGAGTGCTTGTACTCTTTTTGGGGGACCCAGCTTGATGAGTGAGTTCATGGTATTGGAGTCGATCTTTTTGCACTCCAGGACTGGCATGTACTTTCCCCTTCTGAAATCACTCTGAAAATCCAGGGCTGAATTATATTATGGTGCAAGGAACATATCCCAGGCTCATCACTGGTGATAATAGCAGTCCCTCTGGTCTCCTGTACTGCAATTCAATAACCCATTTTTAACAGTTGGTGGTGGCGATCTAGCCCATCTGATTCTTCACTTCTGAATGCAGCTAATTAGTTATGATAATTAGCAGAATTACAGCTCTCCATTCCCCACTTGGGACTACAATAGCCACAATCTTATAACCACCTACTTTACTTTCCGTCTTGGCTTCCTGAGAAACAGAGTCCAACACCTTGACTGGAATTTGAGTCTAAAGGGTATAAAAGCAGAATAAAACAGAAATTCAGCAAGGCAGACTGTTAACACCATTTCAGTCCTTTCTCCTTCTTACAGATACAGTGCTCTGTACCAAGCACAGGGCCCACACAGATCCCAGTCCCAGAGCCCAGGCTCTGTGGCAGCATTTGCAGGGCCTGGCTCTAAGACAATAACCACTTCCAGTGAAAACCAAGTTCTGAATCCTAGCCAACACTAAGTGAGCCAGAATCAGCTCCTCTCAGAGGCAAGAAAGGACAGCAAATCTTTAAACTTGCTTTTCACGTTTTTTGCTTAGTGGACACACACTGTCAAGGTGTGTCCTCTAAGATTAAAGTTTTAATGTCACTCCTCAAATTTATTAAATATGGGTTTTGACAGTGCCACCTCTCTCATAGGCCTCTCCATATGGCAGCTTTCATATGACATCCAGTGGTGGGCCCTTTTTCTAGGAAACCCCACTTTCAGTACTGTTTTCTGCTTTAAATCTCCCTCCCTACCAAAGCAGACACAATGCTTTACCACAAAAATCTTTTCGCATTATCATACAAAAAGAGAACCTACTCAGAACAACAAACACCTTGTTGTATCAGCTAGGCACTGTTTATACCAGTGCCAAGGATATTCCTCAGATATCAAAACCCACTCTTCCAAATCTATCATGTGTGTAGGATGTGAGTGAGCTTTCCAGCTCCCTAACTTTACATCCCACTGATGGCTCTCATAAAACTTAAAAAAATATGTTTAACAACAATGTATCCCTTGTGTCCAAAATTTCCTGAATTCTTTCCCTCTCCAAGGACATGTGAATGACAAGCAATATTTATTTAGCCTCTCTAGTTTATTTTTCCCTGCCTCTTTGTCTCTTGCTTGATGGCAGACTGTCTACCTCTACTGGGACAGAGTTATTCCCCACTACAATCAATTCTAATATCATTGAGTATTATTATAAATTGAGATGGAAACTGGGGAATAGGAGAAAATAAGCATGCACAACGTAGGAAAAGGCAAAGTTCTGCTACTGCTAAGTCCCAGCAAACTCCTGTGGACTTAGACGTAAGAGGAAGGCCTGAGAGCTCAAGTCCTGCTTATGCTTTCAAAGCCTTGTAGCTTTTTTGCTACATTTGCTTCCTCCAAAAGGACAGTCAGCCTTCTCTGCTCTGTGACCTCTTTAGCAGAGGAGTTAAGGACGTCCCCAAACTGCAGTGAGTAACATCCAAGTGTGGAAGGTCCTGGAAAGCAGAGGAACACACCAAACCCACAGAAATTATCAGGAAAGTTAATGCAGGTTTTGCTGGAAATTCCTGACTGCAGTCTTACCTGCAACAGGCTGCTAATGGGTGTCTTTCTGGACAGACATCATATAGGTCAGTATAGATGCTCATGTGAGCCTTAATGAAAGATCAAACTGAAGTGAGAGTGCCCACTGCCAGCATTAGGGCAAGTGAAGACCTTCATGCTGACATCTGGTGTCAGAGAGCCTGGGGAGTGGGAAATGAGACTGATTAAGGACAACAGGATTTGGTCATTGACTCCAAGTGGTTCAGATTTCCTCAGACTGAGAAGGTAGAGCTGTAATTTAAGTTAAACAACACGGTACGCATTGCTAGAAATGCCTGTCAAGTCACAGACACTCAGCAGCCTTGTAGGCTTCAAATAAAAATTTTCCGGTGACACACAGCATCCATTCCCCAGTTCTCTGAAACAGAACCACCATAAATGGTAACAAATGACACTGCCCAGGAAGCTGCAAAACACGTTATGTTATTCAACATCAACAGCTCTGTATAATTAAGGGAGCACAATTACTTAAACATGCTTGTGATGTAAACAACCCTGCAAATTGCATTTCTAACTACTATGACTGTACCCACAGGGTAATTAGAAGTAGCAATTTATTACTCAGTGTAATAATTAGAAGTAATTACCTACAAGAAGCAATTAGAAATAGTAATTCATTTCTTAATGCAATGAGCTTCTTTTGCAGCATGTGTGTGTGTGTGCGCATGTATGTTCACGTGGATAATTATCATAGAATTTATAGAGTATTTTGGGTTGGAAAGAACTTTTAAAGGTCAGTTAGTCCAACTTCTCTGCAATTAGCAAGGACATCTTCAACTATCTTAGTCTGCTGATCTAGGCCAACCTGACCTTGAATGTTTCCAGGGATGGGGCACCTACCCCATCCCTGGGCAACCTTTTTCAGTGTTTCACTCTGCTGCACACTTAGTGTGTTGCTTAAAGAAATGCATCTATTCAGACCTTCTGATTCTGTCTTGTATGGAAATCACCTAATGTAAGATTGATTATAACCCTGTACTAAGTATCTCCAGACATTATTTGTCAAGAAGCAAATATCCTTCGGCCAATACGTTGGCTTTTTTCTAAACAGTGGATGGACAGCCTCAATGAAAAAATCCATAGCAATAACCAGATCCAAGACAATTTTCATCTTTTCATCTGCTCACAGCTCTTCATGGAATAGCAGGTACAGGTGAAGCACTGGAATAGAACCTGGAGTTCATTGTTAACAGTGACACATAATGATATTAGAGAAATCATAGATAATCTGTACCCTGGTATAACTATTGTGTACTTACTTATTAGAATTTTAGAATGTTCCCTGGCCTAAATTAATAGGTAACAGAAAATAAGAAAGCTGCCCAGGCAGCCTAGTGAAAATGTGTTTTGCACTTTGTAGACATTCAAAGGCTGAGCAAGCTGGGGGTGTTTGGCCTGGTGGAAAGGAGAGTCAGAGGGGATCATATTGCTCTCTACAACTTTCTGAAAGGAGATTGTAGCTGGGTGAGGGTTGGTCCCTTCTGCCAAGTAACAGGTTTTAGGACAAGAGAAAATGCCCTCAAGCTGTGCCAGGAGAGGTTAATCCTAATTAAGATTAGGAAAAATTTCTTCATGGAAAGGGTTGTCAAGCATTGGAACAGGCTGCCCAGGGAAGTGGTGGGGTAATATCCCAGGAGGTATTTCAATGTGTAGATATGGCACTTGGGGTCACGGTTCAGTGGTGAACTTGTCAGTGCTGGGTTAATGGTTGGACTCAATGATCTCTGAGGTCTTTTCCAACCTCAATGATTCTATGATTCTATGATAAGCTCTTTGTATCAAGCACCCCGCTTCCTACCTCCAGGTTCCAATCAGAGACAATGGAACTAGATGATCTTTAAGGTCACTTCCAACTCAGACCATTCTGTTTCTATGATAACGGGTTTATAACTGTAGAAAAGACATCGCTCATGTCCTAGTGAGCACAGACAGTTTCCGACAAGGATCAAGCACCATTTTCCTAAATGCTCTATTAATGGATAATTCCTAACTTCCTACATACAGAAACTCCACGGCAGGGGGGTTGGAACTAGATTATCTGTAAGGTCCCTCCCAACCCAAACCATTCTGTGATTCTGCGTTTCTATGAACTTGCCAGAGTTGACTTCTGGAGAATTTTTCCTTCTCCTAAGATTCATTTATTCCAGTCCCAGGGTTGTAAGGGCACTCTAAAAACAGTCTCAGCTAGATTTCAACTTGTAGGCCTCTTCTGTGCTTTAATAAAAGCAAGAGAGAAACTTCATCCTTAGCTCAACAATTTCTTCCTCAGGCTACAGGTGATATAGTAAGAGGAATGGAGGGTAGAACAGCAGTTAATCATTGCCCTCACCTTCACACAGAAATAGGAATCCAAAATTTCAACAGGGCTTTAGTTTATGTCAGTGAGGCTGTCAGTTCCACAGATAGGATTTTTCTTTTGTTTCTGGAAGAGTGAAGTCAAGAGAAGACGGATTTTGGCCAAAGGCTTTAGTCAGCATGAGTTGTGAAAATGCCTTTTATGCAGTAAGCATGACACACTACAATCATGCTGAGAGAAAGATGGCTCACCCCACTTGTTAGTGGCAAAGTGTAAGAAAGTTCGAAGGACAACTAAAGTCTACACTTTGTTTGAGTCTCACTGGTACTGTTCAAGCAAAGAACAAGCAGCATTTCTGTTTGAAAGAGTTTTCAAGTACTCGGGACACTGTATTCCCACAGCCAGATAGAAAGAGCTGGGCAAATCTCACTTGTGCACTTGAATCATAGAATGGCAAGGGTTGAGGGACCTGAAAGACCATCATGTTCCACCTCCCTGCCATGGGCAGGAACACCTTCTATGGGACCATGTTGCTCAAAGCCCAATCCAGCCTGGCCTTGAACACTTCCAGGCATGGAGTCTCCACAACTTATGGGAGCATCTGTCCTTGCCATGGTGGAGGTGTTAACCCAGACAGAGCTTCTGGCTGTGGACAGAGCCCTGGAAGCCCCCAGCTACAAGAAGTTCAGGAATAACTGGGGAAAGGAGGTGTTTCCTGTGAGGGAGTGATGGATACAGCTGACAAGTAAAGGACCTGGGGTGATATGAAAAAAAGAGAAAACAAAAGTCAGCAGAGAGGATTTAAGCAAGAGTATCTCAAACATTTGCCTGTAAGCAAGGAAGAGCCTGCAAGGCATGATTATGGGAAAAACCCCAGAGCCTCTTGGAGGAAAAGGGAGTTCCCCCTGCATATCAGCAAACACCTTCATACTGTGAGGGTGACCTCACTCCAAAATGTTGCCCACAGAGGTAGTAGAGTGTCCCTGGTTGGAGATATTCAAAATCCACCTGGATATAACCTTGGGCAGCCAGCTCTGTGAGGTCCTGCTTGAGCAGGAAAGGTTAGGCCAGGTGACCTCCAGACGTCCTTTCTGACCTCAACTATTCTATAGTTGTGTAAGTCATAATATAATCCGTTTTGAAAGCTGTGAACTACTTTCAGTGTTTGAATACAAAATATTATTCGGACTGAGTTATTTCTCTTTAATGAATAACAAAGAGTAGTTAACCAGATAGTTTCACTGTCATCTAAAAGAGAAAGCCTTCAGACCTGTTCAGCTTTCATTTAGCAAACACTCATATTCTGTTCCTGATGACACCAAAATCAGTGGTAAGATTATCAAGATTACCATCTATGTCAGACATGACCCTCCATATAAGCCAAGTAGAACAGCCTTGGTGTCAAAGTCACACCAGAACAAGTAGATGAATGAAGACAAACACCATGGTTTAATCATTAATGAAAGCCAGGAGGAGAAGCAGGCACACTGTTTAGCCAGCTTTCCTATAGCATGGAGAACTAAGAAACCTGCTGTACAAATTCCACCATGCTTGAGTAATAGACTCCTCACAGGTGTTTATGTTCCTACAAGGTTTAAAAAGCAAGACACCTCAATAGAAACAGGTGGAATTTTCACAGATTCACACCGGTAACTCTTAAGCTCCTCAGCCAATTTATGTGATCAAATGCAATCTGCTGTGCATCCACAATAAAACAGCCCTAGAAATAATGGTCATAGGGGATCAGATTAAAAGGTGAAGACAGATGCAAAGATTACAAACAAATGTTACTGTGAGTCAGTTACTTGGTCAGTCATCATCAAATCTATTTCAAAATCTGGCTCTGTTAATCTACTGCTCACAAATTATTGTTTACAGATTTTTATTTTTGTCTTATTGTAAACAAGGTCATGAGCTTAACTGGATATTTACATTCATGTTTTACCTGAGTGAAATGGGCCCTTGGCTTTTAACTAATCAAAAGTATTTTATTGCTGTCACTTTTGCTAAAGCAACATAGAGTCATCATATTTACTGAGTGAGAAACAGTTAAGTGACTGTCAGTAGAAACCTGGTATTAAAAAGGACTTTTGCCCTGCTTTTGTGGACACTGAGTCCTACAGGGACTTACGCACAACCTTCCATGGGGCTTGCATGAACCTGAACAGACATATCAAAGTGTGAGTTTTGTGAACATTTTAGTTTGAATCAGAAGGTAGTTCATGCATTGATTCTATGGATCAGTCTCATTTCTCTGCTTTCTCTCCACTCTAGAGTTGTTACAGAGCATATAGACTGGGTTCCTGATGAAACAAAAGTGGCTTTAAGATTGCACCCACCTAATGCACTCCAACCTCCAGTGGACATTCAGCCCATGGAAACAGGTGGGAGCTAATCCAAAATAGCCTGTGCACCCTGAAGAACATAGAGGGTGAATAGCAGGTCTTTGGCATTCGGTGTTACATTCTACAGATCTGCTCCTATTGCACCACACTGCTTGCAAATATAACTCCTGTGACTGCAAGACTGGGACCTAAGATGAGACATCTGTGTAAATAGGGCCTGGAAATGAGTATTTATCATGTATATGCCGTTGGATTGTATATAAATGGGATATGACCAGTGAGTTCTGGCTCTCTCCTCTAGAGTTTTACACTACTGCTTATAAGAAGACTCAACTCAGAGATTCCTCAAATTTCAAAAGCTTTGATCTTGGAAAGTGCTCTCTGTTTGTCACACACCCACAAAGACACACATGTTCACATAAACACACTCAAATATTTATACAGAATGACATTTAAGGAGTCATTACTGTTGCTGGCTAGATCTTCTACTTCAGATTTTAAATAGCTCACTACACCATATACACCATTTTCATATTTAGTATTTCACTTATGAAAATGTTTTTCTAATAATACAGTTGGTTTATTTCCTCTTTCATAAATGAGCAAACTCCTTTGTTTTGTCTTTTGTTAACACCTGGTTAAGATGAAAACAGCAATGGCAGCATTGCTGTTCTGATATAAACACAATTTAGCTACATGAAACAAAAACTCCTTCCTAATGAGGATTTTATTTCTGCCACTTCAAGCAAAGAATCATTTTTTAACAATCCACCAAGACCACTATTTTGATATTAACTAGTCTAAAACCCATTATCTGGCTGGAAAACTAAGGGACACCAAATCCTGCATTGATTTTACAGTCCCAGAATGTTTTTTAATCTCAATTTTATTATTTCATCTGAGAATCTGGAAGGAAAGGTATCTAGAATGTTCTCATGAAAATCTTGATAAAAAGTGCCCTCATTGTCTCCATGTTCGAGCTAATTTGCTTAGTGGGCTGTGTGAGTGTTTTACTCCTACTTGTGCCTATTGCTGGGAGCTCATTACACTCTAGCTAAAGGTGGCTCCTGGGGAGAAAAATCACAGCAAAATTTTAAAGCATCAGAGCTTTCAGTTCTATTCCTGTTGGATACAGCACACACAACTGTTCTGTCTTGCTTGCCGTGTCACTGTAACTCCCCTGAAGTCACAAGTGTTAAGTCCTGAATCAAGCACATCTTCACTGGCCAGACCTTGGGGACTTGCAAGGGGTTCCAGTCCCACTGCCACCACTCTCCCCTCTACCCAGGACAGCCTCATCACCTGAACACACACCTGGAGACAGGCAGTGCAGCATCCCTGCCTCCTCCATGTTGCCGTAGGAGCTATCAAATATTCCAGGCACAGCAGAACTGGCAATGCAGACGCAGCTCCGTCACACAGCCTGTGCAAGCATAGGACATGGAAAGAGCCAAAGTGACAAGCCTTCACGTAGCCTTCTTCTTCCTTCTCCATGCTCTCCATAAACTCATGACTGATAGTTGTTAGAGAACAAAGTGGATGCAGAGTTGCTACTGCACTTTTTGTTGAAATTCTACTAGTTTTTAAATTAAAATATACTACAGGTTTTTTTTTAATTTATGTGTCCAGGATTTTATCAAAACCCACTCTTTTGCTGAAAGCCAAAATGCCCAAAGTCCTCTGTTTTCAACAACAACAAAAACAGGGGAAAGTGTACTTGTTGTCTCAGTGGTGCCGGATTTTGCTAGGAAAAACATATGCATGTAGATTCAAACTGGCACCGTTTATGGCTAACTACAGCAGGATGGGGTTTTTTTCCATTAAAAGGAGAATCCAGCCTACCTGCAGGCATTTGTAGTAGATGAGGGAAATATTCAATCAAAAAGCAAATGAAACATCAAGGGAGCCAGTAGAGCTAAAGAAATCCCTAATGCTTTGCTTCACTAACACTTTTCAGAAATCACTGATCTAGGGCCTAACAGGATCTTAACCACAGGAGCCAGATAAGCTCAATATTATCATGTCAGTTTGTACATTAGCTAAGGATTAAGTGAGGTCTCAAGCTCTCTGGAAGCTTTTCTCATTCAGCCCCTGGAACTGTTGCTCTGTACAGCTGACCAGCTTTTCCACCAGCTCTGACCACTAAAGCAAACTTCAGGATTACTTGGCAGAGACTAATGTGAAGATACAGCAGGAGCAAGTACCACACAGAATAGGCACCGTTGCCTGTGGGAGAAGTCATTTATTTTGTTGGAAGTCTGATTTTGTTTGTTATCCTTTAGAAAAATTGATAGAACACAAAGTTCTAGTACCTCCAGCCCTGATTCATTATTTTCTTGCAACCCATGGTGCTTTAATGGTGCCTAGTTCTGTCCCTTCACTGAAGTGCTATGTGGGGATTACTTGCAATCTAAAATATATTAGCAACACATAAATTACATACCTGCTGCTCTATGAAAAGAAGCCTCAGGAGGAAAGCTTAGCAACCAAAATTTCTTCTGCACATGCATCACTTGCCTGTGAGCTGTTATTCTTGTTATTTAGCAGGAATGCCATTTACCAAGCTTGACTATCAGAAAGAGCTAGAAGTTATCCATCAGTCAGCATCAAATCAATGTCCATGTGTCAGTGCTTTGGCTGGCACCTCTATATTGACTGTGAAATGAGTGAATGTAAATTGAGAGGCCTTTACTGGTTGTTAATGACAAGGGGAAGACAGGGAGGGCTAACAGTGCACCTTGGACATAGTCCACACTAGGTAAGTGCAAGGTACCTGGTGAATTCTCTCCCATGGTTTTAACGGGTCACGGGACTTTTTGTTCTTGCCTTTCTGCTCTTTGTTCTTGTGCTGTGCACAATTGGACAGCAGCTGGGCTTGACCCCAGCAACATCAGGGTTTCAGAGAAGAATATGGAAGGGCATGTGTTGTAAGCAAAACCCAAGATTTCCAATAACTTATTCATAGAATGGGTTGAGTTGGAAGAGCATTTCAAGATCATCTAGTTCTAAGCCCCCTGCCATGGACAGGGTTGCCACCACCATCAGGTAATATTTCTCAGAGAACGTGAAGTCAGCTTTCATCCATCTCAACTTCTGTAAAGAATTACAAATTAAATTTGTGAAGATAGAGATCATCACAGGAGACCACCCTTGAAAGTAAGTACCTAGAAAAGTTGCAATAGTGGTAATTAAAAGGAGGAGCGCGAAGCTGGAGGAAGGCATCCCACAAAAGCAGAGTTCTTCAGGAATAAATCCATGTCACCAGTTATAAAGGATGAGAAGAGGAGTCATCGGCAACACAAAAGTGGAGGAAACTGTCAGCAAGGCAAGTGGAAAACCTTGAGAACTAGTTATAAGTATAAATGATCATAAAAGGTAGACAAACAATGTACATGAAGACAAACTATTTTAAAAGCAGATGCTGCCAAAGAAGTCATGGTGCCCTCAAAAGAAAGCAAAAACAGTCATAGGGTGCATTAACTGAAGTATTTCCCATGGATCTGTGCAAATATTAACAGCACTGTATGGGATTTTAGAAAGATCTCATTAGGAGTAATATGTGCTCTATTGGTAATCCAGTCTCAGATCAGTTAGTTCAGACTGAAGCAGTGAAGGATGGTGAGGGGACTGAGAAGCTTGCATTACGAGAGAAGCCTGGGAGACCTTGGTTTGTTTAACTTCCCAGATGAAAGCTGAGATGGATTGGTTTGCTTCCTACAGATATTTCTAGGAAATAAGTACCAGAACAGGTATTTAAACCATAGCAAAAAAAA
>VZRQ01007577.1:269898-397712 GCA_013397975.1 Machaerirhynchus nigripectus | reverse complement strand
AAAAAAAAAAAAAAAAAAAAGGCAGCAAAACAAAAGGATTTAAACAGGTCATGAATAAACTTAAGCTAAAAATTAGGAGTTTTCTAACAAATGAAAGTAGAGATTCTGGAACAGTCTTGCCACAACAAAAACAACAGCAATCAAACATTGATTTTAAAATAAGAAGATATTTTTCTAAAAAGGTGCCTTGGAGTGACTTTATGATGTGCATCCCCTATCGCCAGCTCTATGCCCAGACATGAGTCCTGTGCCTTTTCTGTAGCTTTAAATTGGATTTAGGAGAATGGGGAGCAGCAGCCAGGTGAACTTTTCAAAGTGGTTTGTGCTTCAAGGACACTCCACTCCCCTGCATTCTGCTGCGGCTGCAAGAGGGAGGAAGCACCCCGACCTCGGCTCCTTTTCTCAGGAGAGAGACAGCCTGCGAGCTGAGGCAAACTTTCTGTTCCCTGGAACTTTGGTTTCTTCTTCTTCTTCTCTTCTGGACTGTTCATCAACACCAGAACATCATCCGGGAGGCCCAGAGGGGCCCACCCCAAACCCCAGCTCTGGAGGGGAGAGAGACCACACCCACAGAAAGGACTCTGAACTTTACCAGATTTTCTCCACAGCGAGAGGTTTTATTATTTACCATTATTCTTTTCCCGTGCCTGTGTGCACGGTGTTTGTTAAATAAATAAGGGTTTTTTCATTTTTTCCTCCAAGGGATTTTTTTTCCCGAACCTGGTCGGGGAGGGGTGGCTGAAACCTGCCTTCTATTGGAGGACATTTTTCCTCCAATTTGTCTCAAACCAGGACAAAAGGGTAGATATGTCATGGCTGCGTGCAATAACAGAGGCCAATGGTCAGAGGCTCCTGCACTTCCTTCCTGTCCTGTGTTCTCATGAATCCTCAGTAATATCTGTGTAATTTGTACTGTGGCTGGGGACCCATCAAAAGCCTGCGTTCTCCAGGCTGTGTAAACAGCTGATGAAAACCAGGAAGTCACCGTGGCTCTTCCATGACTTCACATTTCCCTCATGCTGGTGCTACGGCCCAAAAAGGGTTCTGCCTCAAAGTTCATACTTCATGCAAAAATTGTGGCAGGCAAAAATACATAGAATCACATTATCATAAGATAGTTAAGGCTGGAAGGGACCATAGGAACTCCATCTTTTAGCTCAAATCAGGCTTAGCTTTAAGATCAGACAATGTTGTCAGGTTTGTATCCAGTTGGGTCTTGAAAACCCACAAGAGAAGCTGTAGAATATCTTTGGATAACCTGTTTCACTGCTTGACTGCCCGCATGGGGAAAAAGTTTCTCCATTGTAAACAGCATGAAACTCTCCTTTTCCAGTTTACACCTCTTGACTCTCATTTTCACACCATGCATCGCCATGCAGAGCCTGGATCCATCTTCTCAATAACCTCCCCATAGGTACCAGGGGACTTCTTTCAGGTCCCTCAAAGCCTTCACTTCCTCAAGGTGAACAAGACCAACTCTCTCAGCTTGTCCACATATAGCATGTACTCCAACTCCCAATCATCCTGATGGCCCTTCTTCTGCCATTTTATTATTTTAAGGTCTCAAGAACAACATGCACACAATGGCCACTCTCTAGAAAAACTTCTTAGGCAGGCAGCCAGAAGGAGAAACTCTAACTGCACTTTTACACCAGCCAGATTTCTCATGCATAAAAGAGGGAAGGACCTGCTGCACATCCCATCCTTCCAGCCATTGTCCTGTAACTCCTATTCCCAGTACCCAAGAGTCTTTCCTCAAAATCCAGCATTTCAAAATTACCCTTCATTACAAGAAAGGACAATGTATTGTGTAGCATGGCCCTGATCACTTGTGTTTTCCTGCAAAACAAAGAGTAAGCATGGAATTCCAGCTGAAGTCTTTGAGCAGAGAAGAAAGCCAAGGAGACAAGCATATGGGACTTGGAGGAGAGTCACATTTTAAGTATTCTTCAGTCAAGAGCCTCATTACCCTTGAAAATAAAGCCTCCAGTAGTGAATTCAAGAGAAACAAAAATCACATTTCTAGATCAAATCAAGTAATCCACAACACCTACGTGTTCAGAAGCAGTCAACTCCAGTCATCACATGACTAGAGATGCCACTGCGTTTTGGCAGAAGACAAAAACTACAAATGTTTCAGAAGTATAAAATAGGGCACCTTCAAACTAAAAGCATACATATTTTCCTGCCTCTGTAATTACATCTGATAAGCCTCCACATTCACTTAAGTATATAAGATAGGAGAAGAAATAAAGAACTCAAAATATTCCATGTCACAGCAGGTGCTGACTACACTACACAGTCCTGCCCCAGTTCTTTTCATTAGAGTTCATCAACTTCTGGTTTAAATATTTCAGCTGTTCCTTTGCCTGTTACACCTACAGAAACACTGCAAGCCTTGAAGCACAGTGTGAAACATTAGACATAGTTTATGAGGACAGCAACTGGTAATTTGGAATCCAGAAGTGAGACCAGCTTGAGCTGTTCCCTTTCTCCCCTCTCTAAAGGCTGCAGCTGCTTCTGCCAGAGATAGCAGGGCTTTGGTGAACCTTATAGCTGTGGCACAGATATTGCCATCTGCACAGCCACAGGTGGCTGCACAATTAACCAAGCACATTTCCAGTGTTGCGCAGACCCACCTTCCCACTGCCTCCTTTTCCAATATACATCTGCTTACTGCTACAATTAACTACAAACAAATCTGTTTCTTAGCTAACTATGTCAGTTTACTTGCACCTGTCCCATCATGCAAATACTTGTAGGATATTACCAATGGTGATGCCTCACAAATCCTGAATTACATGCCATTATTACTTCGGAACAGTCCTTCCTTCTGAGGGTTGAAGTCTAGGAAGTATTTCCGTTAGTAATCCTTATTATCAATGGTATGCAATGGGAAGATTAAAAAACTGACATAAAAAAAGGCCAAAACATTAACCAACCTGCAAAATAGTCCAGAGCAGAGCTTTACTATCCTGAAGATCAATGCTGCCACTTTCACTAGATGTTTCTTGAGTTTGCTAAAACACTGGACTTAGGAGACAAGGAAAAGCCACATAGCCAAATCACTCTGTAGCAGCAAAATTTTCTGCCTTCCCAGCATTCCTGACATCTGATCCCACTCCAGTAAAAGAATAGATGAAAGCAAGAGAGTGAAAACAAACCTTTTTGTTTATCCTACTTTTTTCCTCAGAGTCTCCTTCAAAGCATGAAAGGCAAAATTACCTTACAGGATGTAGAAATCACAAATTGTCTCGGCATGGCATTGTATTTGAAGGAATAGAATTGATTAACAGGATTAAAGCACCAGTGCTCTCAAGTAAATCATGTTCTGCATACAGAGATTTAGTATGAACTATGATTTCAGACAGAATAAAAGAAAAAATGTAATGCAAGGCAGTCACGTAACAGAGGATGTTACAGAGAGGCTGAAGGCTCCAGACCTACAGGGGCATAGTCTGTTCTGGGAAAGACACACAGATTAATTTAGTTGTAGGAAATACCAAGATAACTGAAATGTTAGTTCAGTGGGATTCTGGGGGGAAAAAAACCCCAAAAAACAAAAAACAAAAAAAAAAAACAAAAAAAAAAAAAAAAAACCAAAAAAACCCACACAACAAAAACAAAAAAAAACCAAAACCACCAAAGAACCAATAGACCAAACAAAAAAAATAGCCAGTACCAGACCAGTAATGAGTAAGTCAATGTGCAGGTTCAAAAAAACAGTTATGATTCCATCCAAGCCCCAAGACCAACCTTGGTCTCCATTCTCCTCCCTATAGCCGCAGTAACTGCACCTCTTAAATTGGTCACATCATGTGGACACAGAGGAGAATGGAGCCCCAGGCTCAGCCGTGATCTCCTCCTCTGCCTCTTCAGTGGGACACCTCAGCTTCTCCTGTTTCCAGGGACGTACATCTGAGGGTTATGCAATTGTACGTACCTTATATGTAGGGAAAGCTTGTAGGAATACACTTGTGAAGGACTGGAAGTATTCCATTTCTCTAAAAACCCACATGCAAGCCATGGAGACAGGAGGGTAGAACAAAAGCACAATGCAAACTCCTCTTCCTTGGTCTGCCTTATCAGGAAGCAAATCTCACAGAGGTGGGAGGAAGTTATGAAGCTCTCAGCCCATCTTTTACAATATGTCCATAAATCCCTCAAACTGTGCAGAGCCATCCAAGGAGTTCTGAGAAGGCTGAGATCTCTGAGGCTGCAGAAAACGAGACTGCATTTGAGCTCTCTCTGCATGCAGGTCTCATAGGCATGATAAAACATTTCCTTTGATATGAGAGGACCAACTGCTTCAGAAGAAATCAAAACTTACTTGCAGTGCTACTGTTCTTGCTGTGTTCTATCCATACTTGGCCTGAAGACGTGGGGTTTTTTTAATGTAAACTTTCTGTCGCTCAAAAAACTTGTTTATTGTGCAGTTCAGTTGTCAACAAATGAAGCAAGACAGAGGTAACTTTAAAGAATGTGTTCAAATATTTACAATTACATTAGATAGAGCTCCAACTGACAATGCAATATTCTTCTGCTTCATTTACAGTGCTCAGAAGTCTACTGTATAACAGTAGCATCCGACTGTGTTGAGAGTATTTTGTGAGACCTCAGAGGTGAAAACTCAGATAATAAAACAAATATCCCACACTGCAAGCTCAGCTGCTAAAAGCAAGTCTAAACCCAAGTATATTACTAACAGTGAAAAACATTCTTCCAGACTCTAGGGCAAATTGCAGTGTCTTTCATGGTGTGCTATTTAACTATGAAGGCTCTGCAGATCTCTCCTTCCTTTGCCCCATAAAAGTCACACTGGCTCCATCAGTGCGCCTGCAGATGAGAAATGACAAAGGCAAAGGAGGAGGCAAAGCTGCACTTAGCATCTGCCATCCCTCTTAAACTGGAAATACAGAAACCAGAGGGGGTGAATATTCCCAAAGGAGTGGGTGAAGCCTGTCTTGTCTTTTTTCCTGCTAGAAGCACCATGCAGTATTTAGTGAACTAAATCTGAGGAAATGCTTCTCACCATTACAGCTTCTTCCAGGGAAATTAGTAGCCCCTTGGAGTGTCATTCTACAAGCAACATGAAGGCCAAATATATGAGGACAACATCATCCCAGCCTCAAAAGAAGGCTTTTCTTATTGCAATAATGGGCTCCACCAGAAAACACTGTCTGCCCACCCTTACTGGCTACTCCTGCTCAGACCAAGAGGAATTAAATACATGGTTAGAAGGACTGAGCACTTCCAAGTCAATACCTGAACTGATCAGATTAGTGAACCAACCAAAAGCTTAAATCAATTCTCAGTTTTCCCATAATGATGGGAGACAAATAGCAACAATTTAAAAATATTTTTTGGATAAAGATCAGGAAGAGCATTACTTAGCCAAAAATCTAAACCATGAATTCACTGACAGAGACATTGTCCTTATTCCTGATAGGGAAAGAAGGGAAGGAAACAAAGCCGGGTATGCGCACTGCCATGTAGAATTAGGTGTTCAAGTAATACAGGGCAGGCCCACATATTCTGCAGTGTCTCATGAAGGTTACATGGAAATTCACTGAGTTTGGAGAATGGGCATCTCTGTTCTTGAAAGAAGTTTGCAACTTGCTTGTTGCTGTAATTTCCTGCATTTCAAGGGAGAAGCTTGTTGTTTTTTTCTTGGTAGCTTTTGCAAATATCCCTGGCATCCTTGTTGTGAGGGGAGGAAATAATTAAACCAAAGAACTGAAGAATAACTACATTCTTCCACAGAGAGAAATGTGAATGGGGGATGCAGAGATTAACAAGTCCCTAGAACTCTTGGGGGAAAAAAACTAACTGCCTGGCCCAGGTGCAGAGACAGAGACACCCTGCAAGCCCTGACATCTACCTAGAAGATGGGATGAACACCAGGACCAAGGAGTGTTAAAACACCTTGCAAGAAGTGAGAGACTCCTGCTTCTATCACTGTTCAGCTGCCTAAAAACAAAAAAGCACGTAGCAGATGTGGCTGCACCAGCTGATCCCACCTATGCACCAAAGCTGGAACTGCCTTTTAAGTGAGAGCAGGGCAAGAAAAGCATTGGGGGCTTTCATAACTGCTCATCCTAGCACCAGATCAGATTTCTTTGGAGCAAGCTCCACCACATAAAAGATGCTCTCTGGCATATTTTCTCCAGCATGAACTGTCACTTGAGTGACAAAGACAGCATACTGTGTGTTACCCCATAACATTCTGCTGGTGACAAACCTACCCTAGAATTTCATCCTGAATGCTAAATGGTGGCTTTCCCTGGAGTCTGAGTGATTCCATTTCACACTTTGTGCCGCCTCCTTCTGCTGATGTTTGCCTGAACTACAAAAACACATATAGCAGTTCCATGCGTACAAAGTAATTCCTCTGGCAACTTACTAGCAGCCAATCTATAACTATTCAGCCAAGCACTGCCTTTGCTTAACTCTCACAGTTTTCAGAGTCTTGGAGCCTGGTTGGATCCAACTTCCTGGGCAAAATTAGTCTCTGATAATAAATATAGCTCACAGGCTGCTGGGCCTCCAAGGGAGGGGAGATGATCCCACCAGACACCTTTGCTCAGGTGTAGCTGGCTGTGATCACACAGGGAGTGCCAGCCCACATCTGTGAACAAGAGATACAAACAGTAGAGAGTAAAAAAAATCTGCTCTCACCCCAGTTGTGGCCATTTGAAACCCTTCCCCACAGGCTTTCTGAGGCGTCCTCTAAAACTGGGTACAAGGTGCTGTAAAACCAGAATCTCCAGTGTCAGATAAGAAATTGTAAAATAAATCACTGAGCCAAAGAGAAAGTGGCTATTCCTTACTCTTACATATGGCAGTTCCTCTTCCTAACCACCCCCTGCAAAAAACCCCTACATCTGTTTGAACTGCTGTTTGCTGTAAACTGGGCATCACAAGTTGACTGGGTCTCCTCCGTGCATCCTGTTTCCCAGGCTGTTTTGCCAGGGGTGGGCCATGCCAGTGCCCCCCACTAAGGCAGTAGCCTATGTGAGTAAACCCAACCAGAACCAGCCCTGGCTCACACTTGCTCTGCATCACATTGCAAAATACCCACTCACCTGTGAACAGACACAGCAGCAGATTGAGCAGATGCTCAGTGATAGCCCTCACATTTCTAAATAAATGCTTTTTTGTCTGCGATGTTCTTTCAGAAGCAGTACAAATAAACATTCGAGGATGATAGATAAACATTCTTTCCTCAGGTTCCACTTAGCACTTGTTCTAAATTGAATTTTATGTGTTTGTGTTACACACAGTTGAGGCGGGGGAAAAAAAAAAAGGAAGCCATCAGCAGAAAAATCTTTCTTAACTAAACTCTACTTTTTTTCTATCTGTAAGTGAAGCCATTCACTTCTGTGAAACACTGACAACAGTTGCTTTGCACCAGTTCAGGAGCAGAGTGAAACCTCACGAACCGGAGAAGAATATGAAAAAAAATGTTACTTACCAATGTAATCAAATTCTTGATTAAATCAGAGCCAAGTGTGAAGTGAAAGTGACTGCAATGAAGCTATGTCACAGTCATGAGGTTTTGGTAACTCATCCTGCATTCCTCAGCAGAACACTGAGTAAGTGCAGGCTTAGTGACTGCCATGAAAGGTGGGCCTGAGACAGATGGGAGTGGCTGACAGTTCATGGTCTGTGAAATGCAAGAGGTCGTGCTAGACAATCAGAAAGGACTCTCTAGCATGGGAATATATTAATTTATGATAACATTGCTCTTAGATTAGCCACAAGGCCCATCAGGTCATGGAATATGCTGATACACTTGACAAGTAATCAGAATATATGATCATTGGAAAATGTTCATAGTTGTTAGAAATGAACCAAAGGTGTTCATACATGGTTATTGAAGACTTGGCTTTATGACACCAGATAATTAAAGCATTACCCATTAAGACTTTATGGCCAGTATATTTCCATTTATTTTTCAAATGCTTCAAGCAACTAAATATGATGAGGAATTAATAATAATATAAATAAAGCAGTAAGATAATTCTACTGAGCCAAGTTTCACATATGTAATTGATGTTCATTCCATTACCAGAGGCCAAACGTTCCTTGTTTCACTGACATGAATAGCCCCATTGATAGAGTGCAAGTACAAAATAGGATCCAGCCTCCAATGAGATGCTTATGTGGTATTCCAAGCTTGAACAATATTGTACTATTTTAAATGGATGATAAATTCTCAGGAATTCAAAAATATTGATGTGGCCCTGTTACTTTATAGTATTAAAAAATTACACGTGGTCCAATATTTTGAGTGCAGGCACTCTAAAGCAACAGCCATTACTAGAAATCTTTACCAACATGTCTTAAAGAGTTTGTTAAACACAAATAACTCACATTTTTCCTTGGCTGAAAGGAAGCGTTATAAAGTAAGACCACGTCTGGAAGCTTTTAAATGACACTAAGTATGGTAACCAGTGCCCTTTTTTCAGAGCAGAGTAAAGGTCTGCAGCTGTTGTTGCTTTTGTTAAAGTCTGATTTAGTTTCCTTGAAGATAAAACAAGACAAACTACATAAAAGCAAGGAAAAAAGATTGATGCAGCGTCTGTCTCAGATAATGGCTCTTTCTTGTAGCTCACTTCTTTTTTTTCCTTAGTTTGAGCACAGAACTCAGTTTTACAGGCCAATCCGAGACATTGCAGAATTGTTGTTGTATCAGGCTTGACAGAGTGTTGCTTGTCCAGACTCAGAATGATGGTCCTGACTGGCAGATTCAGGCTCAAAAATAAATAGAAGGAATTAACAGAAGTGATGAAACAACACGAGCAAGAAGGTGACAAAGGAAAATTCAAATCCTGTGTTCTGGATGATACATGTTAACAGAAGTTTAAAGTCTGCAAACACAGCATATGAGGCTCAAACTGAGCATCCTGGTGAATGCCAAGACTGTGATCCCCAGTGCTGTACAAAAATTTCCCAAGGGAACACATTAACTCCATACTGAAAAGGAGAACTGAAATCAAATCAACCATCCAGGGTCTCACCACAGAGACATTCTTCTTCTCTAAATTTAGTGAAGAGCATGAGATTATGAGTTACTTCATCCATCTGTATCTTGCAGTACACTGTATCTCAAACTGTGTATCCCAGATCAGTGGAAAGTTAGCCTGAAGGATGATCCACGTATCTTATGGCACCATTCTGAAAAATTTAATAATTGCCTTTTCCTAAGGGTGTTCTCTGAAGCTGCAAATAGCAGTGACTGAAAGAAACCATAAAGTGTTCAGACTTTCAGGCGCCTTCCAGAAATATCACAAGCCATGTTTTTATGTCTGATTAAGAAGAAATTTTCTCGTGCTTCTTTCCCAATTCTAGTAGTAGAATCCAAATGCAATATTCAAATAGGCAGCCCTTATACTTGAAAAGGGATGCAGAAAAGCAGGAGTCTTAGATGTCTTGTATGTAGGTGAACTGAGGAAAACTTACATTTTCAGTGCTAATTCTTTTTAACATCTAAACTATCTGACTAAAATCAGCCTGGATTCAGAAATTCTGAGTTCTCACCACTATCCCTACATTTCAGTGGTAGCTTCCAAGATAAAGACCTGATTTAAAAAAGAAATATCAAAGCCTAATTCTGTGGTATCTCCACACAGTGTGGCTGCTCTCAATGCCAGGAGCAGGCAGGGCTCAGCCAGCTCTTTGATAGCCAGAGCTTTCCACTCGTAGTCACAGATTCATATTTATCCTGAACACCATAACCATATCCCCAGAATTCTTGGTGCTAAATTCTGAGTTAAAATGGGAATCGATGCTTTTCCTGCTGAGCACAGAAGTAAATCAAAATGAAGCTATAAAATGAAAGCTTCGCTGCTGTCTAGCAAAGCTATTTTGCATTAAGAATTTAGTATACAAAACTGTAGTCATGTTGTGCAAAATGTTTGGTATACTTTGATAAGAAGCCAGTGGTAATGGCTTTCTTAGACAATTTAATTTATTTTATACCAATTGCAGGACCTAACAAAACCACAAATTCTTGGCTTTGCATGCATAAAAGAAAACATAATGAAAACTGCAAAATGCCCTGTGCACAAAAAAATCCAGCAACAGAATGAAGGAAAATATGAGTAGCCATAAGGAAGGCAAGTATGTGGATAGCAACATTAAACTTGTCCAAACTTTACATTTGCACAGTAGGAACTGTCACTTGCAGCACTTCTTTAAGAAATTTAAGAAACAGTTTTGCCTTGCTGATGGGATATACTCTTTCTGTCATGATAAACAAGGTAATGAACTTACAGCAATGAGTCTATCTGACCTCCCCATCTTTTCCGAAAGACAATAAACTACAAGTGTCAGGCAAAGAACCCAAAGTCAGTAGTACTTTTGTTACACTGGCACCAAATAATAACAATTAAAAGCCAAAGCAAGAAGGAATTCTTGCCCCAGAGGCCTCATATCCCAAGGTCTCAGTTCTGCAAAAATTCATGTAGAAATAATTCTTTGGGTGTTCTAAAAAGCAACATTGGCTTGCATGAGCAGAACCTGATATCAGGTGCTTAAGTAGGGTTTTCTACCTGAAATTTCTCTCTCTCTCCAACAGATAACAATTTTGACACTGCCACACACACAGAGGTTGCTCTCTCTAGCAGCAGATCCAAGGGTGCAGATGACCTGTCACCTAAACTGAAGTTCTGGGATTTCTACATTTCTATGCATATTTTAAAAAAACCCTCCACTGCTGAGATTTTCTGCAGGAAGAGTCAAGGGACCTGCAGCAGGTTTGGTCTACTTTTTATTTGTACAGTCATAAATCAGGAGTAATGGCATGGAAACAGCTGAGAACTCAGGAGGGACTGGGATGAGTCTATGGCCATCAGGTTTCCTTCAGGACTTGCATTTTATTTGTTATCTCTGTCAATTTGACATCACAAAACACAAAGAGGAATAATCTAAATTAGCAAGGGACTTTTGTCTCCATGGTTTGAGGGATGTAGAAGTTAGGAAAGGACCCTTATCCCTTTGGTTTATAAACACAGCACCCAGAGTAGTTTAGGAAGCTGAAACACCCTGTTGTAGATGTGTCCTTCACTCTGAACTCTGACAGAGTGCAGCCACTCAAATCTTCAGACCTGCTCATCAGGAAAGGCCTCATGGCCCTCATGAACCCACGGAATAAATCACCTAAGTTCTGATGTCATTATATTTTCAGAGATTTAACTCAAACCTATACTCCACACAACAGTCTTCCCTCACTTTCCTACAGGCCCTGTCTCCCAGTTACATTTAAAGTAGACCTACCTTTGGAAACATGTAGCACAGAAAGCCTACTCCATTTTCCCTGGTAGCTTAGAGGCCTGAACTATAGCAGTGAGACACCCATAAACAAGTCTTTGCTATGCCCCAGGTGGAGCAAAACATTGGACCCAAAGGGGTCTCTTATCACCAGTCTATTAAGCGTTCCCAGTTAAGGATTTCTAAAGCTCTGCTGAAGCTGTTAAACTTCACCAGAAAATTACTCTCTGAGCCAGAGAGGAAGGAAAACTAAATGTTTGAGAAAGGATGATTCAAGACCATGCTCCAAGGGGTTGTGAATTCTTTCTGAGAAGTAAAACAGCTTCACAAGCGAAATTTGTCATTTCTCCTCCAAGAGCAGAAAGATCCAGTGTTGCCTTTCTGAGTACAGTCTCAAACCTGAGTCTCTTGAGACCCTTCAGGCCTGTATATCCCAACACTTAACAGTCCATCCTCCAAAGGTCTTAGGTTTGTTCCTGATAACTTTAGATGTAAAGATTAATCCGACAACAATTAAATCAGGCTACAGAAGACCACAGAGGAGAGAAACAAAGGGGACAGATGATCAGAAAGCCCAAAGGGGCCATGGCTGGATGACTTTGGATACCCCCAGTGGGACTGTGGATGTCTTGGGATGTTAAAGCCCAATTTGTATCTGCAGGAGTTTTAAGACTTTTAACAAAGCCAAAGCATTCAATTTAGGTACTCAATGTGGCTTTTAAGGTTCTAATGTCATTTATTATTCAAACCAAAAGAATTTTTGCTGAAATCCTGCAGGTCCTGCACCTTCCAGATATCTCTCCTTTATTTTCCAACCCGAAGCGACCTGTTAGAATTAATGGACCAAAGATCTGACACTACAAATTCAGTCCAAATGAAAACCACCCTACAAACTCAGAATATGCTTATTCAGATGACTTACTGGATTATACCTAGACCTACTGTTGATTGTCAAATGCTAATGAAAACCAGTGTATCACTCTTTTAGAAACAGAATTTTTGAAGCAGTTAAAGAACATTTTTAATAATTGGACTAAATGAGATAAACTGTTCTCTGATAGTTCAGCTACCAGTGGCAAGGAGCAGCCTAAAGTGAGTCAATTGCTAGGGGACAGACAGGGACATAGCTTTGCATGTCAGAACATCCAAACTCTGCTTCTCTCTCCTCAAGCAGAAGCTTACCCAGAAATTGCTAAATCTGTATATGAAGCTGCCATGCAGTTTCTACTCTCCTTTCCTCTCTTCCCCTCTCCCACAGGTGTGGACTTAGCAGCATACCTTACTTCTGATTCCACTCTCTACAGAGAAAAATCTTTTAAAATGCAGTATCTCTGCTCCTCCCCTTCTGGGGAAAAGCTGTATCAGATGCATACCCTGATGTCTCCAGCCTCTAAAGGAAAGGGCAGCAGGTGCAGCTCTAATTAATTGTATGATAATATTCCTATTTGTCTCAAAAAAATGTGGACAGTAAAACTGCTATAAGTAGAACTTCAGAGCAGAAATCCTTCAGCTTTACTGTAGAGACATCTAAACCACAATTCAGAAAGGCTTGGGAGGGAGACCAAACCTAGACACAGGTTGGACTCTTTGATGTCAACAGGCTTTTAAGAACTCCAGGCAGTATGCCCCAGTGCACTGGGGTCCCTAATGTCTGAGTACAGTTCACACCTACAAGAGCTGTCCATTTCCCCTTAAGGAGGGCCTGAGCTTTAAGCAGCAAATTAGAATGAAGAAAGCAACAAAGAGACCAAGGTATCACTCCAAAGAAACATGAGGAAATGTCAGAATTTTTACTTTAAAATAAGCAACTTACATCTTACTGCCCTACATTCCAGAGTCTGCCCCAAGCACCACTTTGAGGTGCTCAGGCTTCTAGAATAAGGCTGTGGAGGGAGTTAGGCACTTCCACAAGGAAACAATCCCAATATGCTGAGCAGAAGCCCAAGTCAGGGCACCTTGGAGACAACATGGTGTACAAGGTACATCAGGCCTCGTTCACAGGAATTCCCATGCTTCAGCCCCACCAGAGCTGGCAGTGGGTGCCTACTGCTTGCTCATGGAAGGAGTAATCTTTCCTAAGACCGCACCATCAGTGGTGCTGCAGGTAGTCACTATTTGGCTACAAACCATCACGTAGGATCACCTGCCCAGCTAGCAGAAGATCAGGGTTTATTTCCTGGTTCCTCTGCCGGAAGCTGAGCTTCTCAATCTGTTCCCTGTAACTGTGTTTAGGCAGTGCCCTCATCCATTGGAAATGTGGATTTGAATTCCCTAAGGGAGTTACCATGTGTGAGTGCTCTGACTTCTCTTCTAGCAAACAAGCACAGGAGTGGTGTTTACCCCACAATATGACCCCCTGTGTTCTGTGGTGCAATTTGTGAGAATGTATTCCCTGGATAAAGTCCTCCAGCTAACACTGAGGAATAAGAAAAGAGTTTATGACTTTACATGGCACTAGGATGGGAAATAAGCACTAAACTCTTCAGCTCTGACAAGTCATGACATTCCTGAGCAAGGTCCATCAATTGATGGTTCGATTGATGAAGGGATGGATGGATGGATGGATGGATGGATGGATGGATGGATGGATGGATGGATGGATGGACAGATCAATGGATCAATGGATCAGTGGATGGATCAATGGATCAATCAATCATAAAGATGGAGACTACCAATTTAGGCAATAGCTGAAGTTTTGAGGATGACCTTTTCAGATTAAGGCCTTCCAGCCCCACCCAGCTGCATGGCATTGTGGTGCCTTGGTTGTCTAGTATGACACCAGCAGTTTGGGAGGGGAAATAAAGCCAAATAACACCATCCTTCAGAGACGTCTCCTGATGTCTGGACCAACTTTCCTCCCCTGGGTCAGATACAAACCCATAATCTTCTGGGTCACGGCCTTGAGTGGTAGTTTTCTGAATTCCATGCCCAAATAGAAGATGTTAGGGGGAGGAAGGAACCTTCATTAGGGTGGAGTATTTTTGGCTTTACTATAGTCATGGCAATAAACAACTCACTGGCCAGTCTGTTGACAAAGTGCAGTTCCCCAGGCATTGATGGAACTGTTACAGTGACATATATGGTAAAGTCTTCAATCCACCTCAAAATTTAAAAAAATCATTTATTTTCCCCAGTTCATTCTGCTATCAGGAGACAAATGATGTAGTTCACAGCCCTTCAGACTAAACAGCAAAAAAAACCCAAAAAACAGGTGTCCTGGTTTAGAGACAATGATTTCCTGTTCTATTTCTGTTTTATATCCTCCTCTATTTATCTATAGCAAGGTAGGGAGCATCTCCTCCGCCTTCAGTATCAGCACAGAAAGAGTTGAGAAGGCAATGCATCTCACCTTGTTCCTCAAAACCCAACCAACTTTCCTTTCTTTCTAAAACAAAGAAGGGACTACATCTTCCCTTTAGAGCACTTTCACTGCTATTGGCAGTGGAGTTTTTCTTCTAAGTCACCTTGCCCATCTGTTTAGAGAAAATTTCCTCTGCTCTCCCTATTTCTAACCTCAAGCTACAAGAAACTACTTGAGTTTAAGAACAATGACTGGTTAACTTTTACTCTGTGGTACTTAGTAGTTCATGTGAAGCTGAATTCCCACTGTTGACAGAGCTTTAATTGCCAGCCCATATTGTCTCTCTCATGGTCCCACCACAGCAAGCACTGGACTAATCACTGCAGAGCTTCACATAGGATTTGAGTCAGTTTATTTTTTAAAAATTATCTTTGTGTTGCTGCAAATCTTCAAATTACAGATAAGAAAACCACAATCCACCTTCCCCACGGAGTCTGAAATTTCTGACTTATCTATGGGTTTTTTCACCAAAAGCCAAATTCCATGCTGGGGGAGCCTATTTCCCTTTCCTCTTTGCTTGCATCAATCCCAGACCATACAAATTCAGCTCAAGTTGTCTTTATGCTGGACATTAACGTCAGTCCCATTTTCCCCAAGTTTGTGCAAAACTGAGGGGATGCTTTGACCTGTGGGAGCTCCCATGCAGCTCTGCATGAGCATATGCTTCAAGGGATGGTCTGAAAACATATTTTCAGTGAAGACCCTGCCAGAACTTGAGAAAATAATGCTAGAAATGTTCAGTTCTCTCTTGAACCCAACCCCAATGCATCTTGAAAGAAACTACATAGCCCTCTATGAACACATCACCCAGTTTATTGTTAGTGATTAATATTAAAATGTCAAGGCATGCAACAGCAATTTAGGTAGTCTGTTGAGGATTTTTTCCATTTTTCAAGATTTCTATGATCGCTTTCCATGTATCTTATCTGGAAAAAGTGCAAGATGCTGAGTTCTGTGTTTGCAGTCATTAAGGAACCAAAAGTTACCTCCAAAAACATTAGCTGGGCTACCAGAAAAAGGCGAGATACTGGTCCTGGTAGCAGACATTCTCTGCTGAGCACTTCTTTCTTGCTCACACAGATGCTGGAAATTACAGTGGAGGCAAGTACAACTTTTTCACAAAGTCATATTTAACAAATCCAGTTTCAATTAAAAAAATAATGTTGCATAAGTGGAACTCAAAACAGAAATAAAAAGTAATTTTTTTATTAAGTGTTGATTGTTAACAACTGAGACCAAGGCCCTCCCAGTTCTGTCTGTTCTTGCCTGTGGACCCTGCATCACCCCAGACATACATTTGTTTCAACACTGACATTCAGGCTAGAGTGTCTAATTCTGCTCACAAGGATTTTTGCAGAAAGGAAAAGCTGCACTTGTATCTGGAATAAAAGTCTTCAGCTCCCTCATCAAAGAATTCAATATTTCAGTTGTATTTTTCATTTCTGAAAACCATTTCCCTAGTTCTGAGGGATTTCTGATGCTGTTGGGGGCTGCCCAGGGCCGCACAGCGTCCAGCTGCAGACAGCCTTGGTGCCAGCTGCAGCGAGCAGGAAAAAGCTGGGAAAAAGCTGGCTCCTTCGTGAGGAGCGAGCCCCTATCAAAGGGGTGGGAAAGCATCAGTGGAGGCGAAGGACGAGAGAGGGGTCTTTGTATAGGTTCCAGCTGGTTTATTGCAGGTGGAAAATCCAGGGACAAAGACAAGGCTGAAGGATCCAGGGACAAAGACAGCGGAATCAGGGAGAACACAGGGTTTTATATGGGGGCAGAACAAAGGGAAGCAACCACTGGGAATCGACTGAGGAGGAGGAGACAACAGGGGAATAACCAACGGGGATAACTTAGGGGAGGGGATTACATGAACCATCCAATAAAGCATCGGAAAAAAACGAACTTTCTAGGACTGATACATAAGCAGTTAAGGGAAATGCATAAAAATGAACTTATACATAATACTGGGTGGAGAGTTAAACATGTGAGCTACAAACCACTGGGAATATATGAATCTGCCATAACTGAGGGGTCAGAATTAAACTTCTGTTCTGGAGGCCTGTCCACCAGTCCTAGGACTGCTCGGCCACAGTGGCAACCATCACATGCACCATAACAGACTTCCACTGAGAAAAAAACCAAAACAACCATATTTCTATGTGTTTATCTTTTAAGGAACCTTCATATAGAAATAGCTTAAAGGATCCTTAAAATTTTCCACTACAATGAGTGAAAGACAATTGGGCAAAGGAGCTGGAGCAGAAAACCATCCTCAAAGCATCTGTTCCAAGACAGAAACTCTTGTGTTTTTTGAGAGAGTGTGGGGCCAGCTGGTTTCCACAGATTATCCTCCACTTTGCCACCACTGCACTTAATGGGTTAAGCCCGAATCCCTGGAGGAATCTGAACTATGTATCTTAGGCTGCCAGGATGAAGAATCAGGAACAGGTTTAAAAAAAAAAACAAAAAACAAAAACCATATTCAAATAGAAATCTAGCACCCAGTTGCAAAAGATGGCTTTTATTTCATTGCTAAAAAATAATTGATGCAAAATCCCTAGATAAATGCTAAAATGCCAAACTCATCTTATCTGCTGCTGTCATTGGGCTAATTATAGTGGTTTCTGAACCTCTGCAGTTAAGCAAATGATAGGGTTTCTATTATAAACCTAATTTTTAAAATTCATCAGTGAAAAAAGAGCCCTGCTTTGAACTAAAACTTACAAGTTAAAAAAAGTACACGATTTTGAAGGCATAGAAACCTTGTTTTATACTGGGAGAAATAAAAATGTAGCTAATAATTTTGATTAGTAACTAGTTTCAAAGTATCTCCTGTGCTGGATTTACCTTTAATATTTTTATGATATATTTTGCTGCATAACCAAAACATTTATATTTCAGTAAGTAGGACTGAATACACTTTAAATGGTTTGAATATAATAACTGGAGAAAAAAAAAACAAACAACACATAATTCATTCTAGTAGAAATAAAGAGGTCATATTTCAAATAAATGTTTAAGCTTACACAATGGACATCTAAGGTATGCACTATTATTTTTCAGATTTTCCATTCAGACCATTTGAAAATATCTCCCTAAGTGTTATTTCCTGCATATTTACAAGTATTTTTCACAAAGCAATGTAATAAAGATATGATAAATAGTCCTATCTGGCCATTCCTTTCAATATCGGCATAATCTTCTGGAGTCAATGAGTGCTGGTCTAAAACACCATTATCTAAATATATGTTGATGGCAGGGCCCTCTCAACAGCAAGGTCCAGGCTCAGAGAAATGAAGTGAGGCATAAACCCACTGCTTCCAAAAGGAGATTTTCTGCCTAATGATCCCTTACTGAACTTAGCCCTTTTCCTGAGCCATGAGCAATCAACAAGTAATTTAGGATCATCCCTTACTGATCCCTTGTTCCATCTGGAGCTGAAATTAAGTTTTCATGGTGATGGGCGCTAAATCAGTGTACAGTATCATTTCTGCAAAAGCATCAAGCAGTAACATATTTCTGACCAGCAATTCAAGAAAAGGACAGGAGTACTTTTTACTAAGAGTGTATCTTTTAGTAAGGGTGTATCTTTGAAGGACCTGCACAGTCAACATTCACTGGTGTACAACTTCTGACCGCCCCAATAATACAAAGAGTAAAAATATATCTTTTATTTACTTGCTGTCCTTTGGTTGTACTTTACACTGAACTTTTCATTCCTTGTGAAAAAACCTCAAAGTTACTCCTCCAAAGAATACTCCTTTGCGCCATCCATCCGCCTGTTCCTGAAACTCAAACATCTGTAAGTCCCAGTAATGACATGACCCCAAAACATTCCTCTAGCAGCATTCCTCCACCCAATGAGCTGGTGGCCCTTGCAAAGAGACCAGCATTCATAAAAGAGGTTGCTAAAGTTTCAATAAGCTAAAATAGCATTTTAAGTAACAGGAATTCACCTGAATACAAATGTATTTTTCAGTTTTAAAGATTTATCTGTACATTTATCAAAATTTTGTGAAGGGAGATACACTATGCCTGGAGAGACTTCAGTGATTTTACTTTATATACCCCTACAAATCTATGGTTCTCAGTTCCAACAATACGATGTGGTGTTAATTTTTTCAAAATAACTGCATGAAGAGAAAACAGGACAAAAATAAGGCACTGGACTAACAGGTCATTTATCATAAAATTAGATATTCTGAAAATCAGGGTCTACTTTTAATTGCAACACTGGCCCTGTGTGTTTATGAGTGTTATTTTTGCACTAAATTATTCAGTAATTGTGCAAAAAGCCCCAAAATTATGCAAGTTCAAAGCTATTTCTCTTTAACCTTTAACCAGTATGTAAAGTAAGAAAAATACTTGTCTTTGTGCACTTCTTCATATTCTTTGAAGACTGTAGGCTCACTTTTTCATGCTAACATAAAGTACCAAACATGAGCAGATGTTATAAATAAACAGCCTGTACTCATGTAATAAGTCGGGTACTTGCCTTTTCTTGGTGCCCAGTTGCTGCTGGTTATTCCTTTCTCTTGGTTTTGGGGGATTTTTTTTCTTTAATTGAGTATTCTAAGGATCTGCTCTCCATCATAAGCTGAGGAACCCAGTCCTGAGTGACAGGTGGTCTGTCCCACACTGAAGCAGATTGTGATGGGATAGAAAGGATTCTGCTTTTTTTTAAGTTGTACTGAAAAAATCTGTTCTGTTTGAACTAGTTTCTCTTTGACAAGCTCTCTGTGCATGTCCTCAGATCCTTTGAGATTTGCTGGAGTGGGGGTGTTTTGGCCAACAGCAGATCCATTTACCAGACTTGCAGAGCAACCAGGGCCCTCAGAGGTCCTCTGACTGCTCATAGGTCCTCTGGCACAAAGCTCACTGGTCAAAGCTCACTGCATAACTGCAGCTCAGGGAAGTTTCTGATCAGATATAAATTTTTGGGGTTTGGTGCAACTCATCCTCAAGCCAAGCTGAAATAAAAACCACACGGAATGTGGTAAATGTATTCATGGCTGGGAGGCAATAACAGGGGGTGGAACAAAGCACACCTTTCTGAGACAGTTCATTGCTGTCATCCTTGCATTTGGTGGTGATAATATGCTCCTGTTTTACTCCACAAACAGGGCGGCAAGTCTGCATGAGACATGCTGAAGAAAAGTCAGAGTTACAACCTAACACAGCAGGTTAAAACTTTCCCCAGAGGACAGACTTGTACTGAAATATACCATTTTTATAGTCCTGAGCTTTTAGTGTAGAAATCGTGATTTCTAGAAAAACTTTGTTATGAGAAAGTAAAATAAACCAGCAAAACCTCAAATTAATATACTTACATTTAACTCAATACTTACATTTAACTCTGTTTTTTTCTTGAGATCTTTGTGAAATACATCCACTACCAACATTCAAGTAAGAATTAAAAGGTATTTATTTTGTTAAAATACAATTCCTCAAGAAATACAGCATTAAATATGTATAAAATTTCTATTCCACTTGAAATTTCAGATTTGCTAGTTTTACAGCACTTTGCAACAGGTTTTGAAATCCTTTCCCACAATACAGGAATTCCCATTTTTGCTCTGATCCACAATCTCTTACTTGACATAAATAAGACACACACACCCCTTTCATACGACTAATGAACATGGCTGGAATGTCAGAATGAATACATTACTATATAGGAGCCTCCCTTGTGTTCAGTGTTGCCACCAAGACATCCAGGGAGCACACAAACAATTGAGCAGCGTGCAATTGGCGTGGTGGAGCACAGACCAGTACCCAACTGGTCATGGTCCATTTATGTTTGCTAGGATGGTGACAGGCAATGAGAGAATATTTACTCCTGACTTGAAGCATGAAGAGATTAGCAACAGCCAAATAACAACTGGAAGAGGGATCCCCCAGTACGACACAGCCCTACCCTAAATGAGCCACAGGCCCAGAGGGTCCTGTCTCTAGGACTCTTTCTGTACTTTGTCATTTCAAATTCTTTTACAATGATATAGCCAAATATGAAGACATAGCCCAATATACCGGAGTTAAATATGAGGATCTATCTCATGGGGGCCATTTCACAGACATAAAATGGACCCTCTTTCCTCTTCAGTGGTGGCTACGTTCTTGCTTACCAAATACATTAATTAGAAACCACAGATTTTGACTCATTTTAAGTAATGTGACTGACTAACAGATTGAACACAAGATGGGTGATGCCAATTCCAGCACACGAATATTTGCCACCTGGATCCATTCCATTTCTGATTTAAGATTTTTCAGTGATAAGAAATGAAGCTGCAACTTCTGTATCTTTAACTCTGTAACCATGGAAACCAGCATTAATTATATGTATCACTAAGTTTTAAATTTAACACATAGCTCTGAAAATATTGAGGTTGTTTTTCTGTCTCACCTTAATATGTTACAGTTCGCCTTCTGGCTTATTTGGCTTATAAGCAGTTTCACTCATAAAAAGATAAAAGTATGTAGGTGAAAATTACACTAATTTTCTTTTATGTAACCAAGAGGTAGAGCCATGTAAATGTTTGATCACTCACTTCCTACCACTGCTGTAATCACATGTGTGGGGTTACATTTCATGTTAAGGAGTTGCCATTCACAACAGTGAGAAAGCAGCAAAGTTCTGCCACTGACTTAATGGAATAGCAACATCTCTGTGGAGGACCACAGTGATGGCTCATGGAAACAGGAATATGAAGGAAAGGAAACAAGAAGGAAAGAATCCCACAATTTTCTCATTCTTCCCACTGCTGTACCATAACCCCATAATAAATGCCAGAGGAAACATTGAAATAAACTTCTGAGGAAATCTTAATTCCCAGACTTGCAACTGACATTTTGGTTTAGTGCACTGCCAAATTCCTAACCATGTTTGCTCTGTGTTATCACATTCCATGACTGATGCCTAAAGGATCCTGAACCTGCACATTCATCGTTTAGGGCATGAAATTATCAGAGACACATTCAATCACTTCCTAATTTTTCTGCAGGTAAATGGGCATCTACTATAGTCAAAATATGATGTGGAAGCACAAGAGAACTGACAGGATAAGGCTTTTAGATCAAAAGCTTTTCAGTTATGATTCTTTTTATAATCCATACAAATAGCTGAGTATGGAAATGCAACTCTAATTCCAGGACCCAGGTGGATGACAGTTATCCAGGCTTGGACCAGAGCTTCTGGGTATGACCACACAAATGAGCTGAGCAGTATCTGGGACTAATCCCTGGAAGCAGAATTCAATCATAGTAGTGTTTAATTACAAGGCACATACTCTGGATGGTTCTGGCCAGAACCAGCTAACAGTTTCCAAACTATTCCCAGACACAACTCCAGAGCTGACGCAGATCCAGGACTTTTTGCAATGAGTTGTTTGGGTGTGGCTACTCTATTTTGGAGACCAAAGGTATCTATTAGCATGGACACAGCCCATAAGTGCCAAAAACCAGACCCAAATATGATATATTAGTATGAAAGGGACCACTGAGGTAGAAGTTTACTGTGAAGCTCACATGTGCTCAATCATGCAGAGCAACAGGTTCAGTTCTCCATGACATCTGGCTGCTGGTCCCCATCTACATTTCACAAAACTTTCTCACATTGATATCAGTCAAACTGAACTGAAGGAACTGCACAGGAGCCTGAGAAGGCTACAACATCCTCCAGGGCTGTGTTTTCTCTGACCAATTTAGTGTTCATAACCAGCCTGCTCAGGAAAATAAAATTACCCATCCCTGTCAACAAGGAGTCAACAAGGGACAAGAGCTGTTTGGGTATTTAGGGCAAGGTCAGTAGTTTTCCCAGGTTCCTTACCTAGTCAGTGCAGAGACAGATCCCTCCAGAAGGTGATTCAAATGAGTTGTTCAAATTCAGCTGCAGTAGAGGGCAATTCAGGACCATGAGCCTCTTAAGACAGGCTAATTTCAGGTGCCTCCCACCACACTAGAATTCCTCAGAACATTTTAAGATAATCTTTGATCATTTATTAACCTAAGTCAAATACTTTGCGTTTCATAATCAAACTTCAACAAGCAACTGCTGCTTTAGAATGTCACCTCTAGTAGATAAGACAGAAAAAAAAGAGGAATGCCAAGTGAAAGTCTTCTGTTAAATGGCCACAGGCAAATCAGCTTTAACGAAATCTGATATACATAGAGAGTTTGATTCTCCGTGTTTAATAATGCCCAGGAAATCCAGGAAGGAAGAAATACCTGAGGCTATCAACTGAAAAGAAAAAAAAAAAATACAACATAATACTGAAAGGGTTGCCTCACTTTATCCTGTCCTTTTTCACAGAAATGGCTTTAGATCCAGGTGCTGTTTTTTACCTGGTCTTATTGTGCCAACATTGTAAATCAAAGATCATGTTTATCCAACAACAAAGTACCAAAATGATCACTTCTCATTTCAGGAAAATAACAAATTTGAGAAGCAGAATTAGATACCCCTGAACCAAAGACACTAGGTAAAATATATACCTTTCCTTCTTATGCTACTGATTTGCTCACTGGTTGTTGAGATGCAACATTTTTCTTTGGTTTACTTACTTTTAAGGGTAGCTTTTAAGACACTAAAATGTGGGCACTATAATAAATCCCCTGAAGCCTATGGGAGTAATTTAGTAACCTCCAGGAATGACATATTAGGAATGCATAGGCCTTCTTATTTATATTGTAATAGTTCCTATTACTAGTGGACATTTTGAAGACAATCTGGTTTATCCCTGTTCCAGGCTGGGCCAGCAATGATTTGTCCTTGCTGACAGTCAGGACACTGCACTGGTGTGTCAGTGGGCTAATTAATTCCTGAAAATACAAGCTGCCCTAATTAAAAAGCTGTAAAAACACAACACGTTTTGAAATAACCCGAGTTCTACATGGGATAGCAGTAGTTGACACCACTGAATTTTCTCCCAATTTTGCAGGGCCAAATGAAGTTAATGGCCTGATGGTTTCCACCCAGCAGGCACAGAACCTGATTCACTCTCAGTATGTATCTCCATGCAAAAATCAATTTGACTCAGATTCTCCAGCTTAAGAAAAAAACCAACTAGAAAGAAAGTAGAATACACATCCATACTGTCACAGTAGGTGTGGGGGAGAGAAACAAGGAATGACCAACTCTTTCTTACTATACAAAATTTAGAATTAACTAATGAAGTTACCATGCAATAAGATGAGAATAAGTGAAAAGAAGTTGCCTACCCCCAAGAAACACACACAAAGCAATAATTAAATTACACAGCTCATCACCACAGGATACAGTGGTTTATAATCAAGTTCAAATAGGGATGAGATAAATTCAGAGAAAACCCACCAAACACAAATGACCTAGATGTAGGATCTCCTTGAACATAGTTGTTTTACTTATATACTTGCTGTAAGCATTTTTACCAAGACAGGAGGCAGGACTTGTCCCTGAGTAGTTGTGCCTATGGTTCTCTCAGCTTGTCTTGGTCACATCCTCGGGGCTTAAGAATGAGAACTAATTGTACTTAGTACTGACACCAAGGGGATTGCAAGGCAGCTTTGGAGACACATTTCCCTCACCCAGTGGATCAAGGGCGTGATTATGCAAACCTATTCCTAAAATACTCCCAGATGACCACACATCCTCTGGCAAACCCACTGCGAATGCTGTTATGTTGTATCACCACGCAAAACTTGCTTATTGTACTTAAGAATTAAAAAATCTCCATTGGTGGTTATTTTTTGCTGTGTTTATTAAACATTTTCTTCCATATTACTAAATTATTAAAGTCCTAAACTCACCCCCTAATTATTTTTCAAAAGAAAAAGAGCTGAGGGGAGAGGGGGCAAGGAAGGGGGAGACAGTGCAGAATACTGGAGTTTGCCTCCTCTTTACTTAATCAAGAGAGCTATCTCTTTAAAAACCAACCTCTTTGTTACTACAAGCTGCTCTGTACACAAAGTCACTGCTCTATTTTTCCTGGAAAATAACACTGACCCTTCATTAACTCTTCTAAGGCCCAGGATTTTCCAAATATTTTCAGATTTTAAGATTTTTAACAAATAAAATACTTTACATTCAGGTGTACTTTTAAAGAAAAATTACTCCAATGAGACATTCAGTGAGACTAAATGATAATGTCTCTGAAACTGAGAAGGCTAACTCAGAAAGGTTTACCTTCTGAGTTCCAGTTCAATTATTTCCTATTCAGGGCAGCTTGGACTGGCTGCCAAGACTCACTGATATTAACCAAACTTCTGAACTCACCCCTAATTATCTCGAGAATATCTGACAGCCAGCTGAGTGCAAAACTCATTGGTATTGCATCCTATTACAGCAGAAAGCAGTGGGCCCATTGAACTGGCTTCTTTGTCTAAGCACAGCACTAAGCATCTGCATGAATTCCTGTTCCCTTCCTCACAAAGCAAACACTGCTTTTGCAGCAAGAGGGTGGCAGCCCTATTCTGCAGTGCAGCTCAGTGCTTCATGACATTGTCTGCAATACATCCTCCTATAAAAGCAAACTCGAGCCCACCCATGCCTGAAACTCAGTTTAGATAGTGGAATCTTAACAATCCATCCAAAAAACTGCCAGAATCTGTTGTAATACAAGACTGTTTCAAGGAGGATTTACAGGTAGCAGGTCTTCAGTAGATGATGGTGTTACACATCTGTGAATTCCCATTGCTGTGCATAATTAGGGAGTATTTACATATGCTACTGCTTTCCACTGTTCTGAGGCACTCAGAGGATGCCAAGTTACTGGATCATAAATTGTGTTGTTGAAGCAGATGGAACTCCTTTCTCAGTTAAAACCTAGAGTTAGGCTTAATTAGAAAACCCTGCTCAGAATATTCTTTATTTCTGTAACAACTTATCAAGTTCTTTATATTGAAAGCAATTCAGATGAGAGGTCGTTTGAAATGTGTTGCTAATAAGCGTTTTTACAGTCTCTTGCAGACAGCTCAGTCACTCCACACTGAATGACTATTTCCCACCCTTGTCCAGGCACAGTTACACTACAATTTTCCTCTCTCTTTCCCTCTTCCAGAAAAATTACAAAGTGGCTGTTTCTCTAGTATTGCCCACATAAGGATCTCCGAACACTGCCCCTGTGAACTACCACAGCACTTCTTCAGGATACTAATCTCGTAAGCTTTTGAAGAAATTGAGTGCAAAGAGATTAACATGAAGATTCTTTAAAAGTTGCTGAATGTTTGGTTGCTTGTCTTTTTTTGCTCACGCTGGCCTCACTTTCAGAAGCAAAGGTCAGCCACAAACCCAAGCAGTGAAAACTGTGAATGCTTCAAATCTTTGTTAATTTTGCAGAGCTCAAGTTGGATCTGTGTTGGTACCCTGGCTAAGCTGGTGGTGCAATTCAAACCTGTAGAACTTAATTTTGTAATTTTTGGTCAAGGGGTGGGCTGGAGAGTCCTACATAGTTGGAAATCTGTTTGTTATTTTAAAATAATTTAGGGAATTTAGTAAGATCCCCACATTGGTTCAGTTTTGCCAGGCTTCATCACTTGGTCCTTTGGTTGTGTTTGAGAGGTTAGAGCCTCTCCACAGCCAACCCCATGCTCAGCTGGGTGGGCCATGGTGCAGGCCAGCCCAAAAAATCACTCCTTGCCTGTAGCAGCAGCACACAGCAACCAAGAGGCTCTCCAAGCCATGTGCTGGGGAACAGCTGCAGGGCCACAGCTTCTGGGGGAAATCACCTCAGATCATGCACAGCTAGTGATTATAAAGCCCAGCTAAAATCAGCGTTAAATGCAGTGGCCCTGGCTGCACTTGTGTTCTAGAAATATGATGCTGAGAGACCTGAACTGGATCCAAAGGGATTTGTTTATTAGTCTTGGTGATGTGTTGGAAGCTGAGTTAGATAAACAAACAGCATTTCTGGATGCTGAAGCGATGCACCTCAGCTGAGTAGCCCTGCCAGATCCAGGCAAGCTCTTCCCTTGTGGCACTGACAATCCACTGCTTGGGTGCAGGGCATGGGCAACTGCCAGCCAATGGAGAGTGTTGGTGCTGCACTTAAAGCCTTCTCCCTCCTCCCATCAGTTCACCATATCTGGATGAGGAACCTGCCCTCCAAACTGGGATCTGTGGTCCAACTGTCTCTCCCCCTCAGGCTTCTCTGCAATTTAACACACTTCTACCCTCACAGCAGTCTGGAGATGCAAGCGCTTCAGAAGCATAAAGCTGATAGGAGTGACAGTAGCAATGTCCTCCTTCCCCCACCCAATAACACCAAACATGATATTTTAAAACAAAATTGGGTCAGCTTTAGGAGCAAAATTATAGGATACAGGATGCTTCTCATTCCATGTAAACAAACAGGAGACTTTGCACAGGGATTCTGAGCATGTAGTTGTACTTTCCTTGGCAGAACAAGTATTTTGAGGCTTCTGCTCTATTCAGCCCTTGAGTATCCATTTGCATTCAAGACAAAATTTCTTTCCTCCATTTCATGCTTCTGTACATCTGTATGTGGCTGCAGCAAGGCCAGCATCCCCTTAGGGGTATTAAACCAAGCCAAAACCAAAAAAAAAAAAGTATGAACAGTAAGAAGATAAAGTCCAGTCAAGCAATCAAAATGGACTTTGCACTCTGGTAATTCCCAATTTGCACTCTACCCAAAAAAAATAGCAAGCTATGCAAAATACTTTTAGAACTGCTGGGAAAAGAGAGCAGGTGAAACATGCAAGTGCACACAAGCTGCCAGCACAACCCATCATAATCATGCTTTTCTCATGTTCCTGCTGTGACCACCTGTGACTTGTTAGCTCTCTTGGCATGGGAGAAATCCCAGTTTCTATCCTCCCACCTTTGCTTCTTCTGATGTAACTTAGTCAGGAAATTTTGTCACATATGACCATAGCCTTAAAAGGCATATATTGTATCTGACTCACCACTCCTGACCCTTCCAAAAAAGGGTTAATAGCTTTCAGTTTTGGGATCTGCTTAGCAGCAAAATCAGCTGCTGACAGAACATGATGCATTCAACAGTCCTGAAGCCTAAGGCAACAAAACAAAGGTAAGTGGCCAGGCAAGGCCCACAGAGGTAACAAAGGAACAAAATTATTTACACTTGAAAAAACTATTGCAACTTCTCAAAAACAGATCTGTGAACACATTAAATTCTCTTCAATCACAGTAAGGAGAATGAGAGGTCATACCAGTAACTAACTACTTCAAATGTCACCCTTTTATAATTCACTCAAACCACAGAAAACCTGTGTTCCAGAACCTCCAGAGACTCATGGACATAGCACCACCAGCTGTGAAAATCAAATTGTCTGCCTTTCCAGTTCACATCCTTCTGAGCAAGGGTTCTTCCACATTCATAGATTGTGTATAGCAACATCTTTCTTCCATCAGCCTCTTATCTTCCAAAGATCCCCATTGATCCTCTTCAGGCCAAAATGTCTGTGAAGAGATCTGTGCTGAGTTCTCAGCAGCCTGGTCTCTCTAATATTGTTAGTGACTGTTGTCTTTTCATCTTTATAGCCTTTTCTTGCTATGGCACATTCAGAGGCCTTATCACAGCCTGATTTCTCTCCCTGGTCATATTCTTCCTCTTCAGTTTTCAAAAGCTAACTACAAAGATTTTCCACATCACCCTTCCTTTCTGGTAAAATATCTTTCCTTCCCATCGCGCAGAAGATGTGTACTTTGGTCTCTCCACCTGCTCAGAACTTCTTCCTTCCCTTCACACTGTGCAATGATCTTTCACAAGCTTCTTTAGCTCTGCAGCAACCCCAAGTGTTGAAAATCCCGGCAAACATTGCTGAACAACTGCTTCCTCCAGTGTGAAGAGCTCATAAATGCCAAATATGCCACTATGTGCGGTATTATCTGCACTCTTCCTTCAGTCTCCACCTCCAAAATAATCCCCCCGCCTCTGGAACAGGAGAAGATGCTTAACTTCTAGAGCCAGAAGCTGCTTGCCACAAGTGTCAAATTAGCAGTAGAGACTGAATCCTGCTGAGTTTTTACAACTTTCAAAAGCTGTGTCCCACTGTATCTTCTGGCTTTTGAAATGAAATCTCACCATTCACCCCATTGTCCTACCTCATCAACTCTTTTTAATGAGTTAAAGCTGTTATTGCTTCTCCTTTATTCCCTCACAGCAAAGCTCCTTGCCCAAAAAACTACAGGCACATTTGCTCCTTATTATGTTATGATTTCAAGGTCTTTACAAGGGCAGTTTTGAATTTTCCTTGCTCTGTACAGCACCAAGCACAGCAGGTCCTAACTTTGTGCATCACTAAGCACTACACAGTGTAAGCCAAATAATGAATAGAGCTGTCAATATTTAACTTACTGAGCATTTCCCTGGGGCCCTCAACACACCTCTCAGAAACTCCTGTTTAGAGGTTCTTTCACAATGAAGAAAACCCATCCATTTGCTCAACTCATTTCTTTGACTTTTCTGTGATGTGACCTGCAAAACACCAAAACGATACTTTCATATCAGTTCATCATCTCTGAACACAAGACCCTCTGCCTTTTCACTCCCTCTCAGATCAAGGCAGCTCATTGAAGTGTGAGACTTCCTAATCTAATATCTTCAGCCTTTTCTCACCACACATTTCAAGTTCAATTAGTGAGAGTGGAGAGGGGACAGTACTGACATGCAGGACAGGCTGGAACAGGCTTTTTCCCTTTTTCCCCTGGTGTGGTTTAACCCCAGCAGGCAACCAAGCCCCGGGCAGCCGCTTGCTTACTCCTCCACCAGTGAGATCAGGGAGAGAATGAAAGGGTAAAAACCTGAGAACTCTTGGGTTGAGATAAAGACAGTTTACTAGGGAAAGAAAAAGCTGTGCACAAAAGCAAAGCAAAACAAGGAATTAATTCAGCACTTCCCATGGGCAGGCCAGGGTTCAGCCATCTCCAGGACAGCAGGGCCCCATCACACAGAACAGTGGCTTGGGAAAACAAACACTATCACTGCAAATGTCCTCCCCTTCCTCCTTCTTCCTTCCATTTTTTGTACTGAGCACAATAGTCATATAGTTTGGAATATCCCTTTGGTCAGTTTGGGTCACCTGTGCCACTGTGAAGCGAATTAACTCTACCCCAGCTGAAACCACCACACCCCACAGATTCTGTGCTCAATAAAAAGTAGGCAAGAGAGCAACTTTAATGAAGAGGTCCCCTTTTCCTACTTATGATCAAATTATCTAATCCTTAAGGAGCTCTGAACATTCCAAGGACACCCAGACTAGTCCAATGGGCAAGAGAAATTACCTGCCAGCTGGCTGATTCAGAAAGATGTATTCTTTCCCTGGAAAAATGGAAATTTCTTCAAGCTATAACAGTAGTTGGATTTTAAAAAGCAGACCTCATGAGCAGCACAAGGCACAGGAGAATAAAAAACAAGGGGAGAGAGAAACTGTCTTAAGAGTGTGTTTAGCAACTATGCTTCAAGGTCTTACTGAGCAGTGTATGAAATGTAACACAACAGGACTTTTCAGCTTGAGGCAACAGGGAAGGCAGGGAGGGCTGATTCTGCAGGTCCTGCTGCTCACTGCTGCTGTGCAAACATTCAAACAGGGACAAACCATGAAAATAATCTCCTTTCAGCTTGGAGCTTCAAAGTCCGTATATGAGGCTACTTCAAAATATATTAAAGCTTCCCACATAATTTCCAACATAAAGAAAATTAGGAAAGTCAGGCTTTGTCTTAAAGAATCACTTTTTTCAAATTGAGAAAGTGCTTAAAGTTGAAAGAGTTGTGAGTTAGGTTCACAGTGGATACAGACATAACCAGAACTTTTGAAGGGAATTACACTGATGTCCCTCTGATGAACATCTACCTCTGTTCTCCTGGTTGCAAAATCACCCGTTTCAAACACAAATCAACTTTTCGGTACCCAAAAATGCATTCATCTTTATATGTTCTTTATTGTAGCTTCCTAGTAGGATTACATAGTCACTGATAAATACAGGAACTTATTTTGCCATGTGTGGATATCTGATCCTGCATAAATAGATTTTTGTTTAACAAACCCTTTGTTTCCTGCTGCTTTGTTGCCCAGTGGTTAATTTTGGCATGCTACACGCTAAGGGATATATTGCTTTGAGTCAGAAAACAGCAGGGATGCTGTTTGTCTGGAATGCAAAGAGAATGGAGCCAATCACTACAGAAAATAAACACTGTGGCCTATGCTTTGCCACTGCTCTGGTTCTGAAGGTGGCACTTGAGTCTGCCTGATCACAAAAAACACTGACATTTTTAATACTGTGGCTCAGCCTGTGTGTGTTTGCTGCAGAGTGATATACCACTGTAAAGCACTGAAGCCTGATATCCCAAGGGGGGTTCTGTCCTACTGGATGGAACAATTAGGGAAATTTTGCAAGCGCAGCTCTATCCTGAAAGAAGTCCAACTCACCAGGATACCATGGAAAACTTGCACTGGGTTAGAAAAGACTTCAACCAATAAGACTCAATGGATGTTCCCAACTGCCCATGCAGAGGGTAAGACCATCAAGGATTAGGGCACAAACAAGACAAGCAAAAAGGCAAATATTGGTGGCAAACGAAATTCTAAGACTAGCCCCATGACTCAAGACCTGCTAGTGGATTTGGTCTGGCAGCCTTCCAGGTCATTGCACAACCGCCTGGTTCAGGTTGTCAGAGCCAGGTAGATCTGAGATGGTCATGTCCACTTGTCTCATCTCTGTGTACCATGAGGTGGCTCTTAAGAGATCCCAGCACCTGTGGCACTTTAACAGGAGAGAGGTGCAGAGCAGGGGTCTAACAATAAGAAAGGGAAAGCTCATCCTGTGCCCTCATATTTATCCAGACAAAGAGATTGCAGAGACAGTTCTTTGGAGAAAAAACAGGAGTCTGTGATTTCTGTAGTAGGTGGCAACATATTCTGCCTAGTACAAGGGCAAAGTGGCATCAGAATACTTGGAAATGCCATGCAAAAAGAGGAATATTGAGATTTCCAGGGTGTGGTCCTCCAGGCTTTGTTTTCTAATGAACAGATTGGAGGTTTTGTGGCACTGCTTTTGTAAAAAGGTGTGAGATGGGATCAGGTGACCTCAGCAGTTACGGAAGAATGGTTTTGTCCTTCAATTAACAGCTTCTTTAGCCAACAGTCAGTTTTGTTGCAGTGGGGAAGGAGAAGTGGCCCATTGTAGAATGCCCCACATAAGGAATCCAGGGAAGATCAGTCTAAGGCTACATCTCTCTCCACCTCATGCCAGGCTAGAAGCCCTGTAAGTGTCAGACAATCCTGCTGCCATCAGCTATGCCCACAGAAGAGCAGCTTTTCTTTGGGACAAAGGGACAAGAAGGTGTCACCCACAGTCCAGCACACGATGGAGAAAAGGGGAGGGTTTACCCACCATCTCCCTTCTCTGCCTTCTTCTGTCCTGCTTTCTTGCTTCATGTAGATTTTCATTCTTCTTTGAATGAAGCCCCTAGCCTTTTTCTGTTTGAAAACAGCTTTCAGGCTTGCGGACTTCCTCGCAAAATGCAATCCAAATAAAAACAGTCCTATTTCCCCCTCCTGGATTTCTGCCCAGGCTGGCTTTGAGTGCACACTAGCAATGCTAGCATAGACAGAGACTACAGGAATCCTCTCAGTTCATGCAAGAGCAGCCAAGCTAGAAATCCTTTAGGATTTTCCTCCAGAACATGCAGAGTCTTAGCCCTGAACATTTAAGCCAAAGGTCTGGTTCGAGAGATCAAAGAGGTGGTGCTGCTTCCATTCTTTTGTCTTGGGGCAGGAAACAAGTATATTGAGAATGAAAGGACAAGGATGGGGAAAAAATCTCTTTGCTTGAGTGACTCTAAAATGGGAGAATATGGCTGTACTGGCCCCCTGCAAGTCTTGAGAAGGTAGGTAGATTTTGGACCATGCAGGCAGTCAGACCTCAGGAGATAGGAGATAGATCTGCAACAGAGCCGAGAGCTTGGCTGGGCTGTACATGGTGTATTTACTAGCAGCTGAGGTTCACAATAGCCTCCAGGCTCATCCCTCTTGCCAGTCTGTGTGCTTTTTCTCAGGTGTTTTTAGAGCCTAGAGCGAGTCTTGCTCTTGCTCCTTGGCCCAAACTAAAGCATGTAGCCCACCGATTCCTCATGTTCTGTACTGGCTAACACTGTCTGGAGCGTGAGATCAAGAAAGAGGAGTGAGGTCTCCATGTTTGACCACAGTGAGGTTCCTGCCACCCACGGTTGCTCAGCTCCAACTCTAGTTCCATTCCTATTCCCCAGCACAAGTGCAGTGACAGAAGTCGCATGCTTTGGGTCATGGCCAAGTGTGGACGCTGAAAGTTGGTCGCTGAGAGATTTTCCAGCTCTCTGCCAGTGTCTGTGGGAAAGCAAGGACTTTCACACGGACGCTGGGTGAAACAGTTAGAGGTTTTTGTAAACCAATCCTTTATCTTGCAGGTGCAAGCTGTTATGCTGTATTGTTGTGGTACTGACTGGAGAAATATTTTGCAATGGGTGTTGTGGGGTTTAGCCAATCATTCTGAGAGGTGGATGGTCGGTGACCAATAACCTTATGCCATTCAAGCGAACCAAGATATAAAATCAGTCTGTATATCAATAAATTATTCCATTCCTTCTGGGATCGTGCCCATGTCATTTCTTGCCATCCCCGATACAACAGCAACAGCCAAGCATGGGCTCTTCTGACTGCCCTGACTCACAGTCTCACCCCCTGGGAAATGCACACACTGAAGGACCCATATCTTCAAGGCCATGGAACCATGCCCCCACCTGCCTGCCCTCTCTGTCATCGTGCCACAAGGCATTCCCAAGCAATGTCCAAATCCACACTGCCCCCACTCACTTTTCACTACCCAGTTTTCTTATGAGAAATATCCACCAAATCAGTGCCACACATCCAAGAGCACTTCTGTATCCTCCTTCTCCTCTCCTGTCTATCCCTATAATTCCCAAGCACCCTCACAACCTAATCCAAAGCAACCACTGCCTCGAGACGTGCCAGGAAAGCTGACATTACACAACCAACTACTTGACTTTCAAAGCCATCCTGCCTGTGAGGAGCTATCAAACACAGCTGTTCTGGGCATGCCAGCAAAAGCAGAGTGAAGCCAAAGCATTACTGGGAGTTTAAATCCACCTGATATTGTTTTCAAACAGCCATTTTCCTGGTTGATCTTTTAAACATTTCTGAAGATCTCTACGCTGCCTGAATAGAAACAGCAGCAACTGCCAGTCCTGAGCAGCAATTCACTCACAGCACTGCTCTGAAATCTAAGTCTGTGCACTGGTGCATTCAATCTCAAAGGACTGGACCAGCATCTATGACCCAAACTCTGCTCACAGCTTCATTTTATACAGAAGGCCATAGTTGTTCATATTTCTTGAAGCTGCTGGGTTCTCTCTCCTGCCTGCTGTACACATGCAGTACTGAATAACACTGTGGGGTATGTTTACCCTGTAGGGTAGACCCAAAAGGACAATTCAATCCCTAGTAAGGAAAAGGGTTTTACCGTGGGGCAAACCTGAGTGTCAGTGACTGATGCCCAAATGGTACAAAGGGTTTAGTCCAACTCTGACTAATTTCAGGGACAGCTTCTTGGCTAAGTTACACACACTCCTTTGAACCATATCTTAAGGCCTTCATCCCCAAGGGATAATAACTCTTCAGGCAAAAATTAATGCAATGAATAAAACATTTAAGCAAGATCCTTGAGACTTTTTTTTCCCTGTGTGTTTGCCCAGTGGGGGCCTGGCATAAACATGCAGGTCAGAGACAAAGCTGCAGAACAAATAATCGGTTATTTCTTCTGCAAACCTTAGGACTAATCACTACATGGATATCTGTACTGCTTTTTCTGCCTTCTGCTTTTGACCTCTGCTTTAAGCAGGCTCTTTAAACAGAGGATTTTGAAAAACAGCTTATATAGCTTTTCACTCCACTCTTCCATGGCTTTAGGGAGAGCTCAGCAACAAAGTTCTTCAGGTATCTTCAAAACTGCCAGCCCTGAATATTAACCCATTTCCCATTTTGCCCTCATACTTCAGAGTTCTTCAGCAGTAGAAAAGAACGTCAGTAGACTTTTAATTCCCTTTCTATAATGGAAAAACATATTCCTCCTTCTTGCTGCTATGAAAAGTAAAGGATTCAAGAAGCAGAAGTTAAATGTTTAGTTTCAGCAGAGTCTTAGATGTCCAGCCAGTTATCAGTATCTCTTTCTTCATGCTATTTTAATATCTCATGTCTTTATTTCCCTTCACTTCCCCTGCCAATACAGGCCCTCTCCTACAGCACTGCTCCCTAGCTTAGTGAAGGAAACATTTTGCTGACTGTTGAGGAAGAAATTCTGTTTTCTTTACAGAAAGACTGAAATAGTCTCCTGAGGAAACTGCTAGAAGGCCAATTGTTTGAAATGGTTAAAACAATGTTTTTCAGGAACAAGCAGGGAATACACCATACAGAACAGTCCTTAACTGGCAAGAAGTAACTGTTACACCTAAATGTACAGAACGTGCTTGATCATAGTGGGATGATATGGCTTCCACAGGGATTTTCTGCCAGGGAGGGGAGAATAGCTGAGGTGCAAAGGGAGATGTTTGTATTCTCCCATTAGCAATGCCAGTGCACAGGGTTGAGGAGACATGACACAAAGCAGATGCACGTCCCTTCCCTCCCCTTAGCATCATTCTTGTCCTCTGGATCCCTTTTCCCCTTGCTCTCCATTTGTCTCTAGAACACATGTGCTATGTTGACACATCAGTAATCCTGACTTTTCTGCTCCTAACACCATCAAATTTTGTAATTAAAGGGAAAGAAAAGAGAAAAAAAAGAGGGGAAAAAAAAGAAAATTGGGCTTGTCAGCCACAATTGTTCCTTACAAACCCATTCCACTCCCTGCATTTTTGGTGCACTTCTAATGCTTTTTGGAAAGAATGATTCTGGATTGGGCCAAATAACAAGTTCTGTCATGGGAAGCCCCTAAAAAGAGAAAGACAACTAAAAAGAGGTAAAAATTTGTAGGTAATGCTATAGAGTCAATCTGATGCAAAGTCTTCATTAGGATCTAGAAGGGGCTTATCAAAACCAGCATTAGCAGAGGAGTGGGTGGTTCTGCAAAGGAGGTACAGGACAGAGGGGAAGAATCAAAGCATAGATCTGCCAAAATCTCACCCACCAGGCATCACGATCCCCAGAGCTCACTCCTGACATATTCTTACCCTATGCATGAAAAGGACAGTGCTATGGTTTCTGTCCAGCCTCATGGCCCCATGACATGAGATTCTGCCAGTGACTCAAATCCACCAGGCATCTGCAGTGGGGACACAGTCTCAGTGCACGAGGAAGGAGCACCCAGAATATGACATCTAGTGGAGTCTTACTACACATGTGAAACCTGTACAACATGCTACTCCCACCTCCAGACCATTTTATGACCAGATACAGGAGGTCTCATCCACTGAGGGAACAAAAACACACCAAAAATGTGAGCATGGAGCTCTCCCAGAGATAACACTAGATGCCAGACTTAGTATTTCTAAGCAGTGAGTAATCTGTCTAACACTAGAACAGCACAAGAGAGCATCCACGAAACACATGAAGATCAGTCAGGCCCAGCCACAAAACTGTAATTAAAGTGAATACCTGGAGAACACAAGTTCTGTACCACAGCACTGACCTTACAAAAAGTATCCCTATAATTAAATCAAACTCTACAGCAAATGTTTATGCCATACTGTAATTGGACCAGCTGCAAGATCTGCAATGATGGAAACCCTTTGAAAAGGTTAGAATTATAATTCTATAATATGAGCCTATTAATGAACATTTTATCATTTAAACAGCGAGTCAGGAAAAATACTTTTCTTTCTTTTTCTTTCTTTCTTTCTTTCTGAATTTTGCTGTGGATACAGACATTGTGAGCAACTGTCATTCATACATTTTTTATTTGCAAATGTTTCTCTTCCTATGGGAATAGCAATCATGAGACCATTTGAAAAGATGTCTTAAAGGCTTAAAAAAGTAGTAGCATCTTGCACTCAAAAGAGAGCTTTGGAAAAAAATCTCAAAAGCAGTAGGGTTTTATACTGAATAAAAGCTAGGAATAATAATACTTTTTTTCCTTTCTTTTCTAAATGCCACTTTGCAACTTCAGAATTTAGAATTCAAAAATCTACTTTATTCCCAGCTAAATATAGCCCTGCATTCAACCCTCACCAAGGTTAAGGTGTTTCTACAGGGAACTCCTATTAGTTTGCCATATTCTCAAACCACAGCAACAGACAAGTTTTTGTCATTATTGACATGTGGAGCTGCATTTCCCAATGTTCTTGTAGGAATATGAATCACACTGACATTCAGCAGGATTTGTGCTCCTGGATAATATTTGAAAATTCTACCCATAAATATTTATATTCGAAATATTGACTGGAATATATCCCAATAAAGCCCCTGTCCCAGTTGCACAGAGTAATGACAGAGTAACATAAATAGTAACATAAATAGTAACAGCAAAACCCAGGCATTGCACAGGTGAGCCACGAGGGTGGGTCTCACTGAGAAGGAAGGCTGAGCATGGTCCAGTGTGGGATGACACAGTGAACCACCTCACTACAACCCTGACAGACAACAGCAGAGCAGAAATGCCCAGCAACACCTGGTATTTCAGTGGCATTTCAGCCCAGCACTATGTGTACTATTTACAGCAAATGCCAAGATGCTGTTCCAGAACAAGTGGTAATGGTTTTAAACTGAAGGAAGGTTGGGCCAGATTAGATATAAGGAAGAAGTTTTTTTATAATGAAGGTGGCAAAACAGTGGAACAGCTTGCCCAGAGATGTGGTAGGTGACCCGTTTCTGGAAACATTCAAGGCCAGTTTGGATGGAGTTTGAGCAGCCTGGTCTAGTGGAAGATGTCCCTGCCCATGGCAGGGGTGGTGGAGTAGATGACCTTTAAAGGTGCCTTCCAACCCAAACCATTCTCTGGTTATATGGTTCCATGGTTCTATGAAATAACACAGCCCTTCCCTGTAAAGCTCAGTCAAGGCCCTTGCACTCCACAGAGCACATGTGCATGGGCATCAGCAAGGCTTTTACCCCCACAGGTAGGGCCACAAGCAGGGCCACAGGCAAGATGCAAGCAAGATGTAGGCTGGATGCAGGCAGGGCTGGCTCCGTGGGGCCTCTGTGACACCTCCTGGCTGCAAGGCTGTGCTCGGTGGGCTCACATTTGTACTGTTGCACAGGACTCAGGGAAATGCTAAGCCAGAAAACCCAGACTTCCATTTCCAAAGGTGAAGCTGGGGGGAAAAAGATAATTTTGGAAGGTTTCAGGGATGCACCTGAAGTTCTGCATGCTGGGATGGAGGTGTGAAAACAGGACAGGTGGGAGATAGCAGCAGCAGAGGATGGGGTAAAGACCAGTTCAACATCCTTCCAGATGGCCCTTGGATGTCAAAATAGAGTTTCAGCAGTGAAACCACTGCAGGAAAGCTTTCCTATCAGAAAAGAAGTCTGGAGAAGAGGTAAGTATGTCAAATGAGTACAAAAGCTGTGGAACTGGAAACAGCAAATCTCTGGGTGAACGAGCATCAAGGGATCAGATAGTCATCTGGCAATACTTGTCTTAAGATTTATATAGCACTCAAAGTAAAGTGAGAAAGACAAGAAGTAGTCACTGCATAAGTATTTCTCACAGGTGGTCAAGGTGAAAACCCTTGGGAAAAAAACTCTGGAGAGACCCAAAGACACCCAGAAGCTAAAAGCACTCATGTAGAGCCAAGAGAAGACTTTGATAAGCAGCTTTCCAATGTCAGAAGACAGCCTGCACACACAGCACACGTTCCCACAGAAGGTGCTTCCAGACTCCCATCAGCTCTCCTGCCAGGACACTGCTGTCTTGTGAGGGACATGCACCCACATGGACCAGTCCAGCAGGGAAGAGAGAGCAGAAAAGTTAATTCCATGGAAAGGCATTAAAAAAAAGGAAGTTTCCTCTGTAAGACAGGTATTCACAAATTCAGCTTTGCCCCTAAAACAAAGACACAAAGCTCTTTAGACAAAGCAAACATCCCAGAAATCAATGTAAGTACAAAGCAGTGATGCTGGTCAGGTGTAAGATCCTCAGCTTTGGTTCAAGGACCGCATTCCCCTCAGCACTTACCTAAGTTCTGGGTACCCAAGCGTGGTCTGGATCAGCTTAGCACAGTAGCAGTGTTACAGCAGCTTGCGCAGCCCACAGTAAGAGGCATGGAAAATTCACCTGAGCTGTGATCTGCTGTGACTACTCTGCAGCTGATCCAAAAGTCAGCAAGTCAGAAAAGCTGCTGAGTATCTGCACGATACTTCTGTGGCATCCTGGCAAAAGTTTCACAAAGAGTAGTAGATGCCCAGCGACATAACATCCTTTTGTTAAAAAGCAATAATTTCTCAGTTTCCAAGTGTTGCATTATGCTTCTATTCCCCATCATACAAGAGAGATAGGTTTCAAATTTACATGTGACTGATAAGATTACCTGAGTGATCCACTGATTTCCCTAGGCAAATGAAATGAATAGAAATGTTATTGCTGCACAAGAACTGTACCCAGTATAGCATACCCTTCTCACCTGGCCATTGTCTGTATCACATAGAGCAGCAAATGGGTTTACTGTCATTAAAGTCCTAGCTTCAATAAATCTGTTGCTCTAGCAAGAGCTACTCTGTGCAAGCTGGTTTGAAAAAAAACTAAACCCATTTTTTTTCTATTCTAGTTGTCAGGTCTTCCTAACCCAAGTCACACCCACATTTTACAGAACCCTTTCTCTGCACACCACAGTGCGAGAGCATTTCCCAGCATTAAAACACCTTTGTCTCACATCTACCACTATCATTAGGGGGCAAGGTTTTTCTATGAGTTCACCAAGCCAAGATGTCAAGCAGACCGGCCATAATCTCTAGCCATGAGTGATGCACTGCCCTTGATTCAGTGCTTCTAAAAGAGCTCCTGGGTGCAAGACTGGACTGACGCCCACATCTCAGCACAATTGCCAGGGTGACGTGACCCAGCTGGGCTACGCATGATTTGGATACATGCTGCAAGCACATCACCCTGTTGCACTAGAAACAAACTTTCACAACTGCTATTTGATAGGGGAAGGAGTGTGGTGAAAGGGCTGGGTGGGACAGAGTTAAGATTACAGTAAACGGGCTGTAATGTTGCAGGCAGCAGTAGCAGCCATGAGATCAGTTACATGCTGTTAAGAGTGGTAACTCCTCATTTCCTTGTTTTTTCTGGGTTTGCGTCTAGCATGTGGCTGCCTGAACAAATCAGCTTAATGCGTTTCTCCATCTGTTGGGATATAGTGTGATAAGCTTGTATAATTTGTAAGTTAATTATTTACATATGTTCCTGAAACTGGAGGAAAAGAGAAAACTGTATGCAGAGAATGAGCAAGGATGGAGGAGAAGCTAAGGGACACAATGACTGCGTTCATCTCTGATTTCACTGCAGCTCCAGGACAGCTTGGTGGTTCCTAAGGATTTTCAGGAAAATAATATGAGGGAAAGAAAGGAGTCCAAAATGCAGTCATTGGCTTTCCAGCTAAGAACAACTAATGCTGAAGGAACTTAAGGACTGTTATGAAGTCCAAAGTTACCCTGCTGACGCACCAGGCTTCCAAGTCTGGCAGGAGGGAGCTGGGAGCCATTGGCATCCCACGCTTCTACTCTCCCACCACAGCTCACCACCCTGGGAAACCTGCTCAGAGATATCCATGGGCCAAACCATCCCTCAGATAAAGGTGCTCCAGGCAGGAAGGTGCTTCCTACTGACAGTGTATATGTTGAAATACCCATCCATTCCATTTTCCATATTTCCAAATGCAGCATGTTCCCAAGCCTGGTGGAGCAGACAGACTGATTTAAGCCACAGCTACTCTCCCCTGCAAACATCAGAAGTTTAAGAGCCTCATGTGTCCAGTCTGCTTTTAGCCATGGATTTCGGTTATGTTTAGCAACAGCTGATGTCTGAAGTCAAGGAAAGGCAGAAACTTATTTTCCAGTTTTCTCCTTGACATCACTTGCCAGTAGACTCCAGAGGGGTGACAAACCTGGCTTGCTAGTTCCTCACTCCACAGACTGCATCCATTGTGAAGTGGAATCTTAACAGTTTACCAAAGCTTTTATAATTTCAGTGTTTACCAAAACCAGTTTTTGTGAAAGAAATATATTCCCATCAAAAGAAAATATTTTCCCTGAATCTTCTACAACTTGTTATTAGCTAATTTCACATTACCCCATCCTACACTATAAGTAACAGCCTTCAAGACCACACTGAGGTCAAGAGAAGACGCATCTGGACCAGGCTACCCTGAGATGGTGCTGTCCCTTGCCACAGCATAATACAGTAAACACATTCTCATAAGAATTCTGGCCTGTGAGAAACAAAGACAAAATTACATTGAATTAAAATTTCCACTACAATGGCATTTTCCTGTTTGAATTTTATTCCTAACACAGATTTCCTGCCAAAATCAGTGAAACTCATCTTTAACCAATCAGAACAGACAGATGACAATATTTGCTGTAATTCGCTTCTTATTTCTGGGGATGAGGGTCCTGGCTGGTTTTGACAAACAGACGATGCTGAGGAGATAATGCCACAATCCTGGAGAGATTTTTCTGCAGCTCTTACTCAGAGAAGAAATTCTTACCAAGACAAGTAGCACCATCCTCTGGACATCAGTGGGAATCCAGCACAAAGGAAACAGGCTTGGTTCTTTAGGTAGTGCCACATTCAGATCTTGCCATCTGTGGTGTTCATGGTCTCTGCAGCACTTGCTGAAATTCAGTATGTCTCCATCCACCCTGTGCTCAACAGTCTCACAAATTTAATTCAGTATGAAAGAAAAGCCACAAGAGCAACAGATTAAAGTTATAAGGAAGAAGAAAACAGCTAAAGAGATAAAGCCAATAAAAAGCAATATATATCAAGCTGTAAGCAGAGGTCTTCTGAGAGCTATTTACCGTACAGTTTTACAACCTGTAGATCACTATCACATTCTCCAGATTAACACAGAGTCATTGAGTCAAAGCATAGCACAGAATTCATTCTGAGATTTACATTAAGGAAGGTTTTGACTATGCATTAATATAAAAGAAAATCTTGGGGTTTTTTTCATATTTCATTCAAGACTTTAGGACCTTGCAGAGAAAGAAATCCAAAGGCTAGGAAGAGTTATAGTTCAAAACAACTCCACAGTCAGGAGATCCCAATTTCTTCATGTTATTTTGATATTTCTGTTTATTTGTAATCTGTTTTCAAGTTTGTGAGAACAAAGTTAAAACCTAGCAGTTTCTTTTAAAAAATAGCACTAAAAAAGGAAAATTCATTCTTGAATGGAGACATCTGGATTTTAACTGTCATGGAACAAAAGATTCAAATCATCACCCCTGATGGAAAAATCAATGGAGAGGTCCTGGCAGTAGTTTATCAGAGAGCATCGATAATTCCTTCTTGTTCCAGTGATGTCTCTAACAGCATTTTAAATGAAGTACCCTGCTCAAATGGCAGACCTTGAAGCCTGATATCACTTGTGCAAGATACAGAAGCAGAATTCATGGAAGAGGCAAAATTCACAGCTCTTCAACGTACAAGAATGCTAGACAACACACAAGCATTGCATTAGCTCATTTCCACAAACCTCAGTTTGCGAAATCTCAGTGCTTATTATTTAGCTGCTACAAAACAAAGAACCTTTTGAATAAGCAGGGATAATGACAAACCTAGGTCAGATGGGACTGTAAGACCATTCCATTAGTTTTCCAGAGAGTGTCCGGAAAGGTAAATCATTTGGACTTTTAGGAAAAAAGACAAAGATCTTGTTACTTGCAATATAGAGCAGAAAGGAGATTTAGCCTTTAATTTCCCTAACTACACTGCCAGTGCTACTATCTGAATGGCAATCAGATGATCAGCCTGACAGGTTGGTGTCTTCCTCTGTTTCACAAGATCAGATCCAAGTAATACCATCACCCTTATTGAGAAATATAAAAATATTTCGCACCAACAACTGGAGTCTATTCTGGGACTCATTCTTGTAGATGCTGAGAGTCTCCAGTTTTGGTGACAGCAGTGGGAACAAATGTCCAGCTGGGCCCATTCAAGGAAATAGCATTTGACTTCTGCTCCCCCATAAGTACCTCCCACATAGATGTCCAGAACAGATCAGGAGAGGGTTTGGGGATGGTTCCTTATAAACCTACCTCAGTCTTTGTGCAATGGCAAGAATTGATTATAGCAACAGATGGGACTGTGGACCAAACTTGCACTTTCTTTTATGTAGAACCACATCCTGGCTATAGAAAAAAAAAAAAAGCAAAGAGCTGATATTCACAGATGCAAAGGCATTTTGCCCAACTTTGAACTCATTCCAGACATTGCAACTGGGAGCAGAGCTCAAAGCACTGCAGCCCTGGCCTCTTGCCAGCTCCCTGCCCAGGGCTGATAGCACAGACTGCTGTTGCTGCTGACAGAAATTCTGAACTGGTTCAAGGCTGTGTTTCCCAGCCCAAGACAGAACTTTGCAGCACAGATTAGGAAAGCTAAAGTCAAGGATTGTTGTTAAGGACAACTGCAAACCACCTGAGCTTTGCATGGAAAAAAGGCAGTTGTTCAGTTCTGCTGTTCTTGGGTGCACACGTATGTGTATGTACATAGTCAGATGTGCTGTACCTTCCTGTCACCAGAGGAGCAGACAGATGGCCCTCCCAACCTCCAGACACTCTCCTGTCCAAGTGATGCTGCTTCTATCTTGATCCTGAATGAAGATCCACCAGACCATTTTTCTCTTTATTGTGCTCCAATCACATTCCCCACTAAACTGTTTTAGTGATAAGTTCCTCATATCTATGATTGCATGGAAATAGAAATGCGTGTCTTCCTCCACCTGCCATGTAATCTTCCAATAACACCCATCCATTCCTTGCAGATAAGTTCCTTAAATCAGCCCAGAGCATGATCATCTCTTCATGCAATCAGCCTAAAAATAAAAATCTAAAGATGAGGGATTTAAAATAATATGTGGTGGAATGACTGCAGTCATCAGATCTAAGGAAGACAAGAACACAAGGACTTGAGCTGCACAGTAGCTTCTAGAGAGATGAATGTACTGATCACAAAGCTGAAAAACAAACACATACTTGTCTTAGCTTTTCTACTAAAGATGCAGAAAATGTGCCCCATTTTTCACATAATACCTGTGTATCCTTCTGCTATTGATGTTGAGCTCCTATGTATGTTACACTGCTTAAAGCTGAATTTGTTTCATTTAAGTTAAAAAAGCAGCCTGCCGACTTCCCATTTCTTAAATGTTACTGTTGTTCAGCCTTCCCTCACAACGGTTTCCTAAAACCTCTCTAATGGCTTGGTGGTTGTTTAAAAAAACACAAAAATTATTTTAATTGCCTTTTTTTTCCTAGAATGTTTTGGCCACTGAAAGTGGAATCACAACCCCAGGGCCATGGGTTTGGGGAGATAACTATCCTTAACCAGTGCTGGGAACCTTTGGCCTCAAGCTTCATGGCTCATTACCCACTGAATGTGAGAAAACATGACACGGCCTGGAGGGATGAGGGGCTCACACATTTTGCACTATGAATGATGCTCCTTCCACTTGGGAAGAGGTGCATCAAGTTCTTCTGTGCACAATTCATACACAGCTCAAGGACCCTGCAGCTATTATGTGGGGTGCTGTGGGATAAAACACATAAAATTGTCTTTCCCCCAGTTCAGCAAACCAGAATTCTCCTTGCTCCAGTCTCCTGTTGGAATGCATCAATTGCACTGAAACAGAAAACTGGCTGGAAATCCAGTGATCACAGATATTCTAAAAATGTTCCCAGTAATTTCTAGTTCTGTGTCTGGATGAAATAATCTGATATTTCTGATCACTTTTCTAAATGTCTAGAATTTCAGTATGTCATAGTTGATGTTACAAACCAGAGGGACAGTGCTTGAAATACTTGTACTAATAAGAGAGCAGGGAATGTAACAGATGCTCATCTTCATCCTGGAAAGGACCACTGAACTAGACCTGCCTTTACAGAGTCCCAAGGTTCAGAATATGCCCTATCCAAAAGCCCTGTTTTTTCTTCAAAAAAGCAGACTGCAGCAGCTTTGCCTTCGCAGCTCCACTCCTGGTCCAGTGCTGACCTGGATGGAGCTGGGGGAGGGAACAGGCAAAAGGAGGCACAGGAAATGTGATGCTGATGAAGGATCATCAGGCCTTTGATCCAAAAGGCATTACCACTTCCCCAAGGAGGGCGTTTTATGGTGTCTGTTCTCCTATCACAAACCTCACCTTAACATCTCCCTGAGAAATTGCAGCAACTGATTTCCCAAGAGGAACCCCAGTACTCATTTCCTCCACTACAATTCTACAATTTAGAGCTGATTTTCTTCACCCTCTCCAAAACAGCAGTTTCAGTTTCTCTAGTTTTATGATGCTGCATTTTATTGTCCACTGGACAAAAAGTTTCAAACATCATGATTCTACCCTTGCATTCATTGCACAGTTACTTAGAAAGGAAATTTTTAATAGCTAAGTCCAGTTTTTCTCTTCACTGCAGCCCACCCGTGTAGTTATTCACAGGTATTTTTGTTACTGTTGCAGTCACAAAACTCTAGGTGATGCTGGTAGAGTTGCTGTGGTGTAAGTAAAGACTGAGATTTTCTCGTCCTAGAAAACTCCTGTAGCTTCATATTGTGACCTTTTCTAAATCCTCTCCTCTGTGCTGGTCTAGATATATCTCCAAATGCATGGCATTTGAAAAGCAAGAACTGTACATATGCTACAATTATGCTTATTTTTGTCAAGGTCTGTGCTACTCTTTGAAACACTTGCAGTAGGCCACAATCCAGCATACCCCTTAAGGCAGAATCAATTTCTACGGAAACAGATTAATGTACTAAATATATTTGCATAGTAGTCTGCACAAGCACATTAGTGAAATTTTCAGCAATGAACTATCTCAGTATTTTCCATGAGCTATTTTGAGCAGAGCATTACTACAGCTCCTTCTGGGGCTGTTTCAGTGCATGCAGTACATCAGTCTGATATACTCAGTGAGGAGAAAGGGAGTCCCATAGTGGACACTGGCCAAGAAGCTGAATCCTTGTAATTTTGTCAGGCTACTCCAACAAGCGTTCTTCTCTTTCTCATAAACAGTAAGATGAAAAGGATTTATCTGTTTACCAACTTCAGGTCAGAATTCCTTTGAAAAGTCTGTGTCTACTCTAGGGAAGTAAAAGTTAATACTTTTCCTAACTTCTTTGCATAATCCTTTGTGTTATTATTCTCCTGCTCTTGTTTATTTGTCAGGTCCCTTAAGGCCATTTCTATATGCATCTAAGCACACCACAGCTTAAACACAAAGGTTTCCCACTTAGTAGTAGTACTGGTAATTCTCTTCTTGTCAGTACTAAAAACATTGTGTCCTTTGACATTTCAGTGACGCATTAACCTGTTGTCTGGAATACAAATGTGAGCTGAGACCTGATTTCATAACACAGTAGATTGTAATTTTCTTGGGAAAGTGGTTCAACCTTTTTAAGTTCTGTTTCCAGTTTTTCCACTGGACAGGCAGAATTTGCCATGATTACACAGCTGTGAATGAGTACTTCAACATGAATGTTACCTGACAGAAATTATTACTGCAATGGCCAGGAAAGTCCAGTTTAAGTAAATGTCTTCTATTAGTTGCCTGGCCTTAAGGTCACTGTTACTTCTGCTTCTGCTTAGCAGGAGGTGCTGAGCTTAAACTGCAGCAGGCTCACTAAGCAGACCCATTAAAACCAAAGACTGCCAGCACATTACTTCACTTTGAATGAACATTATACGCTAAAAACCAGGACGTAGAAATTGTAGGTTCCAAAACTTTTTTAAGCCTATTTACAGAAATGGCAGACAGAGAATTGTCAGACTAACTCCAGATCCCCACTGCAGGAGCCTACTCCCTCCCTGCGCATCCCCTGGATGAGCCCTTGTGCTTCCAGAGAAGAGATCTAATATACATATGCATAAACTCCCCTCTGGAGGAATGTACTGCTCTCCACTGATTGCCTAAGCCTCTTGTCTTAGAGCCCCTTGACTTAATTATGGAAAGTTAGGCACTGTCTTCTCCACTGCCTCCACAAAATCAAGCTCCACTTGTCTCTCAAAAAATAAATGAAGAAGAGAAACCACAGACGTAGTTACAGAGCTGATGTGGTAATGAGAGTCTGAGTTAAAGATTTTAATGAGAAAAGTTATCTTAACCAAACAGTAAAACAGGTCTTCTAACATGGTTTGAGAAACTGTGTTCTGGATAGGTTCAATTCTTTTCTGCTTGAATACCTCGACCCTAAAATTATTGAGGTTTATTTAAAAAGTTGTCAGCCAGGTTCAGACTGTGACTGTAGCTTTTTCCTAAATTAATGGTAAACCATTCTCTGCAGTCACACATTTTCAAAGTGCTATTTCAATGATAGTGATATGACTTAAGGGGAAGGTGGGGAGGTTAATAGACCTGATGTGTTTGATGAAGTTCGTGAGAAGGAGTACATCTTTTACAGCAGCAGGCTCCACAGCATCAGTTGCTCCATAATCCCATATTGCCTGGCACATGTGTGGCATGTAACTGCAAAGCAGCACTAAGGAAGGATCAGTTTTGTCCAAATCTTAATTCACCACTATCTATTAGCATGTTTCAAAAGCTTTCTGAATCTGAGACTCAGTTATAAATTAAATAGTGTTATGGGAGGATGAAGGAGAGTTTGAAGTTTTCATTTAAATAGCCTTTGCAGGTAAGATAATTCAGGCTCGCTTTTCCCTGCTGCAGCTGTGTGCAATTTCCAGTCAATAAGCTGAGCAAACGGCATCTGCTCACAATAAAGCAACCAGCAACAGCCGCAGTAACTGATAAAGAAGCAGAAACATGTCCTAGCAGGGACTGCCCTTTTCCACAAAAGCCTTCGGGGCCAGGCTTATGTGGGAGAGACCACACACAGACAAGGGAGGCAACGAGTTCCCTGTGGCCCCAGGGCTCCTCCTCCTCCCAGCAACACCGGTTTGGCAGCTGGCACCCTGGAGAAACCAGCACAAGGTACGAGAGGTGTCAGCAACCTCCCGAGTCAGGCACAGGTGATGGCACTGTGCCACCCTCTGAAGGGCTGGTGGAGCATGTCACCTCCCTGAGGCCAAGAACCCTTTGCAGTCCTTTCCCACCATGCACAAGATGCCTTTCTTCTGCCCAGCTTCCTTTCCTGACCCCTTGTCAATGACCACTCTTTCTTATGTCATTCTTTTATTCAGTTTCTCTTATATATACTTATAAATTACTTATTTATATACTTAAGATTCAGCAGGCCTAAAGCTCCCTTGCCATTAGACGAAAAGCAAAAAGACAGCCTAGCATGGCTCTTTTCTCAGCTGGTTTCCACTCCCCCACATCCTCCTAAGCTGTCTCCATGTGCCTCCTCTAAGACAGTGAGACTTTGCTGTCTCACTGCTTTGGCACGGGAAAGACCCAGATATTTGTCAGCAGTGTTAAGCAAGTGAGTCAGATGTGACCCAAATATAGGGTTTGCCAGTTGGGGTGGCCCATGAGCAAGATGCAGTCCAAGAATGAAGTTGCCTTGGTTCTGGTGCCATCCACCACTGGGCAACGAAGCACACAAACCTATGACGAGCCTGCTGTCTCCTTGTCCCAACAAAACATCAGGTGCTGACTCTTCCGTCATGCTTTCTCAAACACTTGTGCTTGCAGTTATGAGTCTTAATCAGCAGTGAGGATCCAGTCCAGTGCTTGGTTCCCAGGCAAAAGTCACAGCAAAGCTTGGAGAGGTAGGATCACCCCCCTGGGAGTTTCAAAAACAGCACCCTTCATTAATTTCTCAGTGGCTGTGGTTTTTAAAGGAGAAAAATCATCTCTTTCAACATCATGGTGAAAAAAAATAGTGAAATACAGACTTTGATGTGGTGGGGAAGCACCATTACCTATTCACAGACAGCAGTCTGGTGTTCACGACATTTGATAGAGAGGCTGCATGCAGCAAATGCGTGTAAGGACACATTTGTTTCAGACAGCAGTAAAAGTGCACATTTCACACTCACATGCCACATAAGCTACTTTTCACACAAGCAGGCCAGCTGGCTCCTACTGCTCCCTGCTCTGGGGAGACAACTGCCCAACCCTCTTTAGCCTTACTTCTTTCTGAGGCATCCCAAAGCTGGTTTAAAGTTCAGCATGCAGGCAGGTGGATTGTCATCCAGCTTTGGCCTTCTCAGTTCAGCTTCTTCTACCAAAATTTGCTTCTTCCAGCTTTCATCTCCTACCCACTTGAAAGGCTGAAGTCCTTGATCTAGCTATATTTTATGTATTCCCAGTCTCTGATAGCATAATGAGTAGCTCTGAGTTTTACAAGGAATATTGGATTCATCATCAATATCCCTTATCTTTTCTCTGCTCCTACTACTGTTCCTTTGTCCACCCATAGGTTTACTACAAATTCTGTAATGCAGGCAGAATTCCCAAAATACTAAGCTGGCTTTCAAAAGTTAAAAGCTGGGCCAGGTCTAAAGAAAAAAAATAAATTTAGATTTAAATTGTCTAAGAAATTGCAGTTCCTACTAAATAATAACAGAATATTATTTGAACAGATGAGGAAAAGTAATAGAAAAGGGTTTAGCTTTATTATTGCATTTCCTGGTTAGTCAGGAGTTTATTTTCTCCCCTTGGAGACTGCATTGGCATTGTTTGCATTGGATGCTGAAGTGAGCCTGTACAGTCTATTACTAAAGACACTCATAATGATATAGTCATGCAAAAAAAATCACAAAAATATCTTACAGGGAAATTTTGCAAATAATGAGAAGACTGTAACTAGGGTTTGACATCTAGAACTATTCTCTCCTTTTCTTGGCTCTGTGGATTATATGTTTCCCTCCTACAAGCCTGGCAACAAACTCACCTTGTCCACACAGCCCTAAACAGCCATAATCCTACAGATCTGGGGACTGCCCAGTTCACTTGAAAATTTCCAAATCAGAGGGCATGCACTAGGGATACAGGAGAGTATCCCCAATGTTACATCCAGTGTCAGGATGTTAGGACAGCAAAATCATCACTTTCCCACAGGGTTCCCCACTGGAGCAGATCCAGGGATGAGGATTAACACACTTCCTATCTTCCTCAAAAGTGCACCCAATCCAAAACCTCCTCAATGCCCCTGTCACCCTCTGCCAACCCCCAGCAAGCCTCCCCACCTGCTTGTGCAGAGATCTGACAGGCTGAGGAATCTCAGGGGGTTGTGTGGAAACAATTACAAATGAATTTTGGATCCTGGATGAAAGAGCTTGACAACAACTGCTCCAGCCTTTCTGAGGGAAACACAGAGAAGCCAGATCCTAATCCCCCAGTCCTGTCCTGACAGTGTGATCTTGGATCAGTCACTGCCATCTGTGTGTTCAGATTTCTCAGGTACCAAACAAAGCCTGGCTGTGCTCATTTACCTACAAAAGTGTGGGGATGCAGAGTGGATTAATTAGTACTCATGCAGAACTCAGAGAACAAAGTAGCCTTATGCTGCTAAATACCTTGAAGCCAAAGTCACCTCTGAAGAGCCAGGTTCAAGGATGGATTTGGTCTATCATTCCCAGATATTACTTTTCCTCTAAATAAGAATGATTTCAGCCTTTCCCAAGTTCAGAAACTGATGGGGACTGATTCCATGAAACAAGTGTTAAAATTGCTTTTGACCTTCTTCCATAAAAGTAGAAAGATTAAATACAAACATTTAGAAGATCACAAGAACTATTCCAGTAATGCTCCTGTAACAGAACTGTTCATGTTAATTACTGTATTATCTGTTCTACATGCTCTAATTGTCTCCCTGTGGCATACTGGGGAAAACATACAATTTTGTTAGAAGAACCTCACAAGTGGTTGGGGTTTTACCCCTGGTTAAAATAAAAAGAATTTCAACAAACTCTACTTTCTCGGCTTCCTTGGGATTCAGGCAGGATCTGAGCTCCCCCTGCTGTTTGCAAAATTAAAAGCTATGTACGGCCGAGCTAGATGAATTCCTAATATCGAGTTTCTCTGGCCAAGGGCAGCCTCTAGGGATCCTGCTATTTGGTCTTTGGCTCTGGCTGCCTCATGGAAAGAAATAAGTAGCTAAATATCAGTAAAGGCCCGTTCTTACAGTCACACCACTGAACATGGAAAATATTACATTCAGAAGGAGAGAAGATAGCTATGCATAAAAACAACCATTTGATGTATGAGTCAGAAGAGGAGAACATTTATACTAGCCCAAAAAGGTGTTGACCTTAAACCATCCTCTAATCTGTGGCCAGAAGTGGATCCAGCCCTTTTATAGTAGGCAATATTCCCAGCAGCATACTAGGGCCAGAGCTGAGGCTGTGTGACACTGAAATTACTATGTCCTTTGTGCAAAGAGCAAGGCTGCCCATGGAAAGATGTGCTTTATATGTGTGAAAATATTTTGATCTGAAGCCCTTGGAAAAATGCCCGGTGCCCCTGCCAGAACAGCCCTAAGTCAATAGGGAGCAGGTCTACACTAGGGAATCAAGGGTTTGGGGATGCTCACCCCGACAGAACGAAGAGTCCGGTTATCATGAGCCAAGGGTTTCAAGTCTTATTATTAAAATGCCTCTGGCACCTTGGTGTGTGGTATGAATTCCCCTTAGATTAACCACTCATTGCCCTCAGACTTTTAATTCTCTCATCAAAGAGGCAGACACCTCTGAACTGCTCTCCAGGGAAGGCTAAATTAGATGCTCTGAATCACCCTCTGGAAGAGCCCCTTGTGCAGCCCAGATGGGGAGAACATGGCAGATCCTGAGCCAGCTGAGATGCCTGAGTGCCTTCAGCACCAGCCCTTGATCTCCCCATCTCATTTAGTGCTTTTGAAAAATAATGTGTTTTACTGATGTTAACCCCAAGGGGGGAAGAAAAAAAATTTTTTTTAAATTTTAAAGTTTGAAAAAAATAAAGGAAAAAAAAATACAAAGGCAAGTTCTTCTAATAAGGATTCCCAACTGCTAAAATATTTTCCTGTTTTTCTGGTTACATGACAAGTCTCATTAGGCTGTGTTAATGAATTTGTTCCAGGCAAGTTTTGGCATAGCTGTTGTTTGTGGTTTTGCCTAACACACGTGAAAGGGCAAGCTAAGTCTGGCTCTTTTTCAAGTAAGCTTAACAATCAGAAAAGTTGGGTGGGAATACAAAAGGAGAAACAGCTTATAGTTTACAACTGAGTACTTTCTCTATAACAGTAAGAAGAAAAAATTTTAAGCAGTGTTCTGCACTAAGATTTGTCCCTCTACCATGGTACAGGGATGAATGGCACTTTTAAGGGGGATTTGGTATGTTTTTGTCTACATTTGGGTTCTGTTTCAAAGAGCAGCAATCAGAAGCTACCTCACATAAACCCTGCTGTGCTCTTGATGCAGAAAGTATTTACACCAGCACAGTAATCTACATAGAGCCTTGTCATTCCTAGAAAGTTTCAGTAGATTAGATACATCTTTGTGCTGTAAACAGAAAGGTCACATACCACTTTTTGGGGTAGAACTCCCCAGCTTCCAAGTATTCATGGCACGAAAGAAGCCAGGTATGAACAGGAGAGATATCCAAGGCAATGAGGGCTGCCAAAGCAAGAGCTTGGCATCATCAGTATTTTCGAGATCTCACCCCAGCTACCCCAGCCACTGCATTCCTGGGATTTCAGCACCAGTTTCTGAAGAAAAGAAAGTTAGTGACACCAAGGAAAAAACTCCATCTCATAAACTGTCCACTGCAACAGGGATACTCTGCAAGAGAAATTTAAATCTGTCACAACATCTGGATGATAACAGAGGGGATGAGTCAGCCACATATTGCTACTGCTTGCTTTGTTTATGTTTCCCATACTACTTTGAGTCTCTCCATTATTCATTTTTATTTATTTTACAGCATTGGGATTGCAAAAACTGAGAGCTATTACAAAAACAAGGTCAATGCCCTGCTGAAAGCAAAGTTTAGCAAAACTATCTGTACAGCTGATTCTGCAATCCTCATATTGAAATTAATTGTGAGAGCCCAAAACAACTGCCAGATCACAAACTTCAAGTGGAAGGCTTGCTCGATCTTCATCCAACTACTACGTGCACTGACAGAAATCTAAATAATTTAGAGATATAAAGGTTTCCACGTGTCTATAATCAGCCAGGTACTCAACATGCACCCTTTGGGACAGCCTGTTAATATTGAAAAGCTAAATGAAAGCTATACCACTCAAGAGCCACGTTTGACAAGTCTGTACTGCTGTCACTGACAGCTAGCAGTCACTCTGGTCCTAGAGAACTGTCTCTTCAGGACAAGTTTCTGAGTTGTATTTCTTTGTCCCACCGTTATCCAGGTGACAAACTGCTGGTAGAACAGGAAGAAGATGTTTATTCCTACCACCCTGTTTCTATCTGTGTTCCAACTCCTGCCCTATATGTCACTACCATCTCTTCAGCTCCAACAAGTATTTCTCAAATCAGTTTAGTACTGTATTAACAGCTCTCAAAATCCCTTGATTTACCATCAGCCAAAGAACATCTTTCCTTCCTCCGGCACAATGGCAAATAGCACCCAAAAGTTTTCTCTTACACAACTTAATTCAAACCTAACAGGCTCCCTTTACCATTTTTCTACCTACCAACCTCAGCAGGCACTACAGGTGCTTAACCAAGACCTGAGAACTTTGGCCACATTGCAACACTATCACAGGCCAATAAAGGTGGCTACACCGCACGGCATACTGGCAGCACACGGAAGCTCCAGGAAAAGCCCGTAGCATCCTCTAACACAAAGTTGTTTAACCTGCCCCAGAGCAACACCACTGTCCTTTACTTACACCCTTTGGGCAGTTGCATCCAGGTTTCCTGAAAACTAGCAGTGTAAACACAGCTGTGGACTTGGGTTCTGCTGAAGTCTCATTATTGCAGTTCAATTATTGCTGGCTTTTCTCCTCCAAGTTTCCAAATTACCCCTAGCCTCTATGTTGTTATAAACTAATTAGGCTTTAATAAATCAGAAAAGAAGACAGATTAGGATAATTTGGCCCTGTGATTGATTACTGGGACTGTTGTGGAATATACCAGGTGAAAGGCAAGGAAGGAGAGAGTGGATATTTGCAGAGACTGAGCAGGGCTAGGAAAACCGACACCCAGACTAACCCTGAAAAATATTAGTCTTGAGCTAAGGTCAGTCAATTAACCATTAAAAAAACCCTTAGCATAGATGCCTCCTTCTCTTGTTGCAAAGGAAGAACAAAAGGCTTAGACATACAAGGTGTGGGCCCTCAGCATCTCACCAAACATGCTCATCTCTCCCACTTGCTGAGGTAGCAGCCTGAGGGGAGTAGTGATGGCAGTGCTCTCTCTTTTGCATCAGCCTGTCACACAGACAGCACAGGAATGAGGGAAACATTGAGCCCTCCTCAGCTTCGCCTGTCTTGAGAGCTTCTAGTCAGGCTTTGAGTCAGCCAGAAGTTCCTGCCCCTGTGGCCCATCACACTGCGTGCTTGCAGTCACCCAGGCAGAAGGTCTTTAGCAAACACCCCAGAACAGAGCTGGCTCTGTGCTCGAGCACAGGCGAGGCGTGACTCATGCCCTCTGAATCCAGGCATGCGATTTTATTTCCCACATGATAATAAAAGGGTAGTAACACTCATCTAGTCGGCTCATCACATCAGCATAGCAAAGGTTTTATTTAATAACCTAATCCAGCTCTGAAATACATCCAGTTTTAAACCAGTTTAAAATAAAAACTTCTCCAAGCAGTTATGGATGAGTCAGTTTATCATGTTGTTTTAAGTGAACTTTGATAAAATGTTCAAAGAAAATTGTTGTCCCTGTGTGAGGCAACTCTGAGTAACAGGGAACATTTTCAACAGACAGCCACATTTTGAAAAACACCCTAAGTAATTATATTAAACCGAATAATTTCACCCATCTTTTCTTCTTCTTATGTATCCTCCGCACATCTGAAGGTATTTAGAAACCTGTAAATGTTAGTCATATCTGTGCAGAATACAATTATGGTTCATTGAAGCTCTGTCTTATCAAACCCTTGGGTAAACCTGTATGGCAAAATTAAGAAAGAAGGAAATTACAACCCTGTGTGCTGTGAAAATTTAAAAAAGAAAAAAAAAATTGTTCCAGAATTAGAAAGTTCCATTTGGCAACATTAGGATTATGATTACTTAAATATGCCAAGTTATCAGTCCCTTGACAAGCACATTAGAGACAAATCCTTTTAAGACACCAGCCCTATAAATACACAGATTTAACAGGAAGCAGGTAGGCACTGATGAAAAGGAACCTCTTATCCAAGAGCTTTCTCTGAAAAGTATAGCAACAAGGTGTGGCTGTTCGATAAGATGAACTCAGGACCCAGGACTAAGTCACTGAACTTACACGTTGCAGTAATCTACAGGACAAAGGTTTGCAGTGAAATATAATTGCAATAGCCTACTCTTAGAAAACAGGTCTGAAGTAAAGGTCTGTGGGGTCAGAGCACTCAGCTAAGGCACCGGAAAACTGTTCTGTCTCCAACCTGCATGGTTTTGGGCACATCATCAAATGCTACTTTTATTCTGGATCCAGAACCCACATTAGAAATAATTGTAAGCTCAGTTCAAAGTTGTGAACATGAACATCCCTGTTCAGCTGCCACATAAGCATCTCAGGTCATGACCCTACATTTTTTGATGAAATGCCAGGTTTTGTGAGGTTTAGCTACTCCAAACCTTGTTCAAACCCAAACCCAGAATCCAGGTGTTCAGTCACAGCTCTTTCACAGACAGGATCAGGTTCCTCAGGGAAAACTGTAGCACCTGATGCTCTTCTTCCAGAGCAACAGTCTAATGATTTACACTGTCAGCCAGCAAGTGGGAAGCTGAAAGCTGAATTATTTCTTCTGCTATCAGAAATGAAAAGCCCTGTTTCTCCCCTACAAGGTTACACGTTGAAACACAAACACTTACTCTGAAACAGACGTACAGGTGCACTTCTACCTTAATTGTTCTGAAGTTTGCTTGCAAAGAACAGTCGGGGTTTCAATCTTGGGATAGTTCTAAACAAAACCATTGCTGCTTTATGCTCTTTCCGAGCCAGCAAGAATAAGGTTATTTTCTGCACAGTGACAAGACTTTAAAGGTAAACAAAGGTGCTATGACCATATAGCAGCCTGGATTGTGATATTCAGGACATTTTTCAAGGAATTACTGTTTGCAGATTTGAAAGACCGAAGGCTCAGGAGAGAACGGCTTCTCCATAGCTGCTGGACTGGATAGGTGATATCCTCAAAGTCCTTTTCTGATCAGAACAATGAGACTCACAGTCAAAAATTAGAAGGGCTGTGCATTTCCCAGCTTTACTCTTTTGTCCCTGTAACCCCCCTCATTTTGGAGCAAGTCTTTCTAAGTAGGCACAGGGTTACAGGGAGGTACTTGAATTAAGGCTTCTGGGACTTGGGATTTACCACCCACCCCTGTTCTCAGCTGCCCTGACTAATGAGCCATAGGCAGCTGCATGCTGCATACACTGACTCTGGGCAATTCCCTGCTTAATATACCAGCTCTCTGGGGTCATCAACTTTTTTGTGCCTCAGTCCTCATCTAGAAGGACAGCATAGCTACAAGGGTACTTGTTTATATGGACAGTGTCCCCAGGAAGGAGATTCTGTGGAGATGCTAAGTCCCTTTTTTCAACCCTTCTGATACATTGAAGACAGTGACAGCTTTGGATTCTGCTCTAATCTCTCTTGCCACTTGACTTTTAGATGTTTAAGCCGTTTTCTGGGTCTCTTCCTGTAAGCCCCCTCTCAAGAGCAGTTACGGAGAGGTGGGACTGACTCATGGCACTCTCAGCTGTTTCTGCAGCACTGTTACCAAAGGGCCACACTTTCTCTGCAGGTTGCTGCGATGCAAGCAGTGAGCTGCAGTAATTAACGTCAGGCAGATACGAAGAGGAAAGGGTTGTTTCTAGTTGTGAAGAAGCAGGTTTGGCTGAGGTTCTGCTAAGACAGTTCCCACACTTGAGCTGTAAAGCAAATGCAAATGTTTCACAGTGCCCTGAGCAAATTTCACAAAGTTCAAGCCAGGCCAGCAGGATGGCTCCTCTGAAGAGCCTTCCTCCCCAGCTCCTCCTCAGTTTCTGCTCTGGTACTCCTGTGCACGAGAGAGAGGCACCAAGAGCTTCCTTTTCCTGGTGGCCTGCTGAAAATGTCTACCATCACATAAGCTACGAAGAGACAAGCGAAAGTGTGGACAGAAGCTCAAGCTTCTTTTGCTTGTATGTAGGGATGATTGTAATTATTAATCTCGCAGCTGCAGAGGTAAATACGATAACTTCATGACTCAGGATGTGCCTTAAAGGTCATTCTCTGTTCCTATCCCAAGCCAAAGGGGAAGAAGGAAAAAAGCTTGTTGTATTCATGTTCTCATTTCTCTCTGAGGTGAGTCACCCTACCAGTTAAACGCCATAAAATGACAAACATTTGTAAATAAGATAGGATTAATGATACTGATGACTCAACTGAAATAAACACACATCAGTCACAGCTCAGCAGCCTGAAAGAACCTTATGAAAAGAAAAAACCTGCTCAAATCAAAGACAAGATGATGATTGCAAATCTGCTATTAATAAATATTTTCTATGACAAAGCATTCCACGCAGTATTTATATTTCATTATGCACAACACAAACCAAGCGACTGAAAACATTACTCATAGCAATTGTGGAAAAAAACTGTGAGAACTCTTTTTCATTTCTGCTAGGGCAATGCAATTGCCTCTTTTAAAAGCAACAAACTTGCCTTCGTATAAAATCCTTTTGTCCCCTGGCCTGGAAGATTAGGCTTCATTCACAGATTTGCACCTGTTTCCTAATGCTGAATCTGAGAAATAGCTGAGTGACCAGCCAGCAGAGTGTCCAGCTCCCTAATTCAGCAAGAAACTGCACAGCATAGCAGGTGTACAGGTATATTCCCGGTGCATGGAGGCGTGCCTGCAGCAGCTAGAGGGTGACAGATTGGCTCTTCAGCTGCAGGTGAAAGTCCTGTAGGCTTTCAGCCCTAGGACATCCCAGGTTTCAGGGCAGAGCAGCCTTCATGGTCTTTGATTGCATTGCTCTTACGGCTACAGATATTCCTAAGGAAAGAGCATGAACTATGGCACAGCACAACAGCATTGTTTTTATCACCAGGACATCCTCAGGACATGCTCACCTGTGCACCTGTGACATCCCCTCTCCAGCAGTGGACTGAATTGACCCTGTGCTTCCTGCACATGCCCTCCCTCCTGTATTTTCATTTTTCCTAGATTAATAACTGTCTCATTCATCTGATAGTATTTTTGTCCCTAAATCATGTCTTCATCTATCTGGGAGTGTACATAAAAAGACTGAGCCAAAATGAAGCCTAGATATTACAGGAATTGATGTGTGGGCTTTCTTGCAGGAGGCAATCCTTTTTCTGCTTCTGCAACAAACTCTCTTCCTGATAAAGTCTGGAGATACAAATCTTGCCTCCCAATATGTGGCTCTCAGTGAAGTCACCAGCAGGTGTTTGCAGACTGAGGGTAGAAACTGCACATGGGGAAGAATCATTTGCAGTTTGCTCTTCAGAGCAGTTAAGCCTGATCTGTTGGAGATACGTACGTGAGTCATCTCACACTCACCCACTTTTCTCCCCTTCTGAACAGTGAGCAAACTTCAGTCTAGTAACCACGTATCTGCTCTTCAATATCTTTATGTTTTCTTCTCCAAATACTTCACAGACAAATTAGAGAGGGAGAAAATTTACACCAAAATATTGAACAATTTTAGGCCTGATCTTGTGGAACAGAAATTATGGACTTTCCTTCTTGATCACATATCCCAGAGTGTTTTAATTTACCAGGATATAAATATAGAGAAAGTTTAATGTCTTTGAGTGTAAATCAGAAGTAACTCAAAGGAAGGCACTAGAGAATTTTTTTGTCATTACTGGCGGTATATGCCATATATCACGTAAACCACAGACTTCAAGGCAAAACTCTGTTCTCATCTAACATGGTATAAATCCAGAGGAGCTCAGCTCAGCACACCCGAGTCTCCCCAGTACCAAATTCATCCAGCTGTATTTGTGATTTAGCAGCTGCAACGCAAATGTCAGTGCTGAAAAGGCACTGAGGACACCAAGCAGCTCTGCAGCAACTCCATCTGGCACCTGGCTCTGTCATGGGCTCTGTTCTCTAATTTCCTCAATTCCAAAGCAGTTCTGCCTCTTGCAAGCATAGGTTTATCGCTTTCCCACAGCTTTTCTCATTTTTCATTCTTCAAAATTTTTGTAATTTTCTTCATTACAAGGACAGGCCCTTAGTAGAAGTTAAAAATCTCTGACTAGGTGGAGAAATATCCTGTGTTAAGCGCTCAGTTATACAATAAATGCAAGTTAATCCCTGCATGGCATAATTCTGGCATTGAACACTGTCCATCTCCCTGCTCTGCATTAATCAGCCTTCTCTACAGGCTTTTTAAGCAAGAGGACTTCTAGGACGTAAGTATTAATGGCTATGTGGCCTTGTAACAAAACTCTCCTTTGGAACTTCTGAATGCTTCCCTGGGCAATTGAAATTATTTCAATAGCTCTGTGTCCCCCCCTGCGTTCGTATGAAAACAATTAGGTTCTGAGAAAGCATCTACACATCTGAGCTTACAGTCCAAAGGAATGAGGAAATCTCTCCTCCAGCTGCAGTGGATTTTACATAAAATGATCAGTGAGCACAGTCCCAAACACAGCTTCTCCCCCTTAAAGTAGTTTCTCCGAGTTAATCTCTGGTACTGAGCATTTTGCCATCACTTCTTTAATCTGCTGTGATTTAATGATTTTTTAATATAAAAGGTTGGGGTTCTGAATGCTCTGGATTATCATCAAATCATTAACAGGAGCTAACTGGAGTTACAAAAAATAGCCACAGCACAGGGAGACGCTTAAGATGCCTGTCCAGGTAAAGCATTATTTTCACATTTGGGGGGACATAACACATAAAAATTTGCAACATGAAGAACTGAACACTGATAAAATAAGGTAAAACAAATGGTTTATCACACTGGCACAACAGTTACAAGGGGCAAAGGCAGTCACTGGAATCCCATAGCATGAAACGAGTATGTTCAAGCAACGAGCTGCTCCTGCTGCTCCCTCTGACCTCACGTCCTGGTGTCCATCTCAGCTGTGCCACTGTGCCTCTAAGAAGCCCTCTCCATCTCAGTAGTTCTTTCCAAAGAGGAATGGATCAAATAACTTGCAATATCTAGACTAGAATAACTCCTTGTAATCTCAATTACTGGCATATTACCAAGAGAGTACAACTGCCCCGAGGTGCACCTGAATTGTGCCTGGGCAGATCTCCTCAGAAGGAGTCGTGAGGATATCTCAGGGCTACTTATGTAATTTGTTAAGCAAACCTTTCTGCATACTAGAGCTGATCAGTACATTGTCTATAAAGTAAACTTTCAATATTGAAGTATTCTTGTCCAGACATCAGGTTTTGAGAAAGTTTTTTTTGCAACAGTCATGTCGTTTACATCCTTGTGGTTAGGAGACCAGGCAGATGAAAGAGCCAGGTGAAACTCCTTTCCCTGCGCAGTGGAGGAAGAGCTGCGATGAAATCTTTTGACCAGGAAGACGGATGGGGCTTAAACAAGAGACTCTCACACTCCAGGCATCGAGTGCCTTATAGATAAGGAACAAAAAAGCAGTCTGACACCTTGAAAATCACTGCAAAACAGAGTAGTCATCTTCTAAGTCAGTTCTGCATATGCAGCAGGCCTGAGTAAAGTGGTTTCATGCAGAGAACAGTAATTGAAAACAGTCATTGAAGTGGTAAACAAAACCAGAATGCCAAATATGAGTGTGCAGTAAGTGATGGTGTAGGTTTTCCTTCAATATTAAGGATTTAAACCCCACAGTGTATTTGCAATAACCCATTCTTGTTTTTAAAACATTTTGTTCCAGACAGCTCAAAACCCTGGTCCTTCCTGGCAAAGAGAACAATAGTTTTCTATTGGAAGCTGAGGATAACTTGTGCTAGAGTAAAAAATTCTGCAGAGTTCAACCAAGGCGCTCACAGGCAAATGGGGTCTGTAGCAAGAAGAGTGGGTCAAAACTTTTTTTTTTACTTCTTGCCTGGAAAAGAACACCTCCAACAACACAAGCCCCATAGCAACATGCTCGGGCATTGACTCTGCACTGAGTCAGAGGGAAGAATGCCATTTCATGACTCACCAGCACCACTTATGCTGCATTGTATAGTGCTAAATAATCTAATCTGTCTATCTACTTGAGAGCCTTTAAAGAGCACTAGTATGCAATGTAAAGAGTTTTCATTGGCATACATGAAAGGCATTAAAGTCTGGATCGCACTCAATGGAAAGCTGCCATCATTTCCACTGGGAGTTGGACCAGAGCTTATATATGCAACACATCATGCTTGGGAAAGCTCTTTGGGGGAAAAAAAGGAGGCTTTTAAAATCAAAAGGTAACAGCTATCAAAGACAGTGGTTTCTGGACAAAGTTCTGTTCTCAGGTATTCTGCATTATCTGCAGATGCAGATCTCCCTTTGATGTCGATGAGAAACCAGCTCATCAGGGGAGCCCCACACTGACAGCCACATCTCTTGCAGAGGAGGCAGAGGACAGTTGGTCCTGAGCTCCCCGGACAGGCACTGGGTTTTCCGGCACTTTCCTGCAGGTGGCACTGCTAAATTTTTTAACAAAAGTGAATGTTGTGAACTTAAAAGTTCTCAATCATTTAGTAATCTTATCTGAGTGGAAAACCCAAACCACGGGAGCCATTTCCCAGTCCCAGCAGCATGCTTCACAGAGGTACAAAGGAGCCTATGTCTGATCTTCTATCTAGTGAAAGTCCAGGGGAAAAAGAAATGTAAGGTCAAGACTTATGTCATCAACTGAATACTTTCCTGCTAGGAATTCAGAACAGATGGAGAATTCTGGATCTAATTTCCTCTCAAGATGACAATTTCAGGATCTCCCTACCTTCTAGGTTACGTAGTAATATGCGGGTGTGTAGGAGACATTCCTTGCCTCCAGTATAAAACTTGTGCTTCTCTTTCAATTCACAGCCTGGGTTAAATTAGCCATGCTGCCTACTGCTGGCTTCTGCTAGCAATTCCAGTGCCTCACAAACAGTGCTGTGAGGCTACCACAAGTGCCATGTTGCTCCTTATCTGGCAGAAGAACCATTTCTTCTTTTCCAGCCCTACTGACAAATCCAGATATTTGCAGCAAACTAAAACAGTCAATCAAGGATGGAAAAATCAAAGTGGCAGTGGGAAAAAAAAAGGCCATCTGGAGGGCAGAGGATAATCCACTCCAAAGACTGTTCTCCCCTCATCAGCCCTGGGCATCACATCTCAAATCCCTATGCCACAGAAGTTCAGTGCATCTGCACACAGCATACAGATAATGAGGCTACAACAACCACTCATCAAACCATCTCCCCATGCAGAGCCAAATTCAAGTTGTCCGTTGGCTGCTTAGCAAAGGGCTCATACTAAAAGGGCAGTCCCAGACAAGTCCAAGCATGTATGGAAATGTCAGCAATATGTGTAGTTTCTTCGGCTAACACTATCTACTTAATATCTGATATGTAACTTATTCTCTAAAGGTCAATACTTTTCTCTCTGAATAGTGTAGGAAAATTCACAAGCTTTCAGAGTCCTACAAAAGTTTGTTTGAAGAGCATCATGTGGCAGGAAGTTCCAAGTGCCAGAAATTATGCTACAAAAACATCCTTCTCTTGCACCAGTTATGGATCTGTCACCATCAGTTTCCTTGATCCCTTTAGTCATCAGATGTAAGGAATAGTAACTAGCAGGGACAAAGCCTCTGGAACATCCTACACCGAAAGCCTTGTTCCTGTCCAGGCTATCAGTCCAGAGAAGCTTCCCATTTCTCCCCAGACTAGCTGCTTTCCTTACGATGGGAAAAGACGTCAAGCAGGGATCTGAATTTGCCAAAATTATAGCTTCTCTGGTGGCCATATTCAAGGAAATATGGGTATAATCATAAGCAGAGGCAAGCTTGTATCATGACTGCCCTCTTTGTACCTCTTCCTTTAATGGAGGATCTCTCAAGCCAGCTTTTTATGCCAGTACTGAAAGATGAGAACAAAAAATATCCCTCTCTTCCACTGTTGAAACAGTTCTCGTTTGACAGGCACTCAACCCAAGGACGCTTCTTGCCTTCCAAGGTGAAAGCTCTCAAAAAATTGATGCTGATGTATCTTGTAAACCCCTAGTTTTTACTATCATCATGGGATTCAAGTATCCAGAGAAGAGATTTGACTTACGAGAGATGGCAGCATTAGCAGCTCAAAAGTTCATTCATCCTCAAGAGCATATATATCAGCTGAAATGAGCTGATATATTTCAGAGGACCGTTCACTTGAACTGATTTACAGGTACACCAGCAGACACAGAGACACTTCTTTCAATGACATAATTTTAATAGGCCAGGAGCATTTTTGCTACTGCAGCCAAGATCAGGATATTTTTATTTTGTTTGTCAGAAAGAAAGCTTTACTTTGCATGCATTTAGCCTCAGGAATAGAGTTTCCTGACAGTATTGCCAAGAGCACATCATTTTTGCAACAGAGGCAACACTGGGAAAATTACGTGCTTCACTGGTCTTGACTGGAGCCCATAAATGCTTTTGCAGCCGTCACAAAGGACCTGAGCCAAAGTGTCCAGCACAGGTGTTTCTGAGTGGCCACATGATTCCAGCACTGCCCTTCTCTGTCCTGAGGCAGAGGCAGCTGCATTGGTCTGCTCATGCCTGCCAGCACTGGGGCAAGCTGCCCAGCTCCACCTCCAAGGAAATAAAGGTGCCTGCAAGACTGCATGCACTGCCATCACATGCAACAGTTTGGAAGAGGCTCTAGAGAAGGTGCAAAAATGCTTCATTTGGATATACTGGGGTTTTTCTCAGTCCCAGGAATCCCAAACGACAAGCAAACTAATAAAGTGCTTCAGCTCACCAGAAATTCACACTGCTAAAGCAGAAGTATGAGCAATGCCCATGCAGGGCAAGGCTGACGGTGACGTGACAGGAGAGAGTTTGTAGAGGGAAAGGGTAAATTGCATAACATTTCCCACCTCCTCAGCAAAGTCAGCACTTCATGAGGAAAAATGAGGTGGCTCAGTTTTATATTTCTTAGGTGACATTTTTTTCCCCCATTAAAAAGGGAACTTTTCAGCCCTGGAATTTTCACCTCCAGACTGAGCCTGTGGAACAAATTTTCAGCTGCTGACTCAGACAAATGCCCAGTGCTTTCCGTGGGAGTTTCACCCAAGCTATGACTGCAGAATCTGGTCACTGTTCTAGATGAAGTGGTTTTAACTCACATCTGTGCCACTGTTCATGTAAGAGGTTGCCAAAGCCCATGTTATTCCAATGTCTCCTCAAAGCTCATCTTTAAGTCAATCCAGTTTTTTCTCTATACCAAGAGTGGTGGGCAAGAAAAAATAGAGAACGGTGAATGTGAAAGCTAATTCCTCATTGAAACCTCTCAGAGGAGAATGGAGTTTAAGTCTAGGAAACACTAAGTATTGCTAGGTAGGGACGATTTTTATGGGTTTCCTCTGTAACAATAAGCATTTTGCTGAAATTTAGCTGTACCTGTGGATGGAATCATTGGCCCTGTAAAGGATCCTATACCTTGCTGTCACATTAGACTCATGTAAAGCACAATGCATTCACATCATAAATATTCTAACAGTAGAGATGTAGTCAAACTTGCTCCCAGATACACAGCCTGACCCAGCTGATCACAGAAATGCTTCACCCTGGAGCAGGCCGGGGGGTGGTAAGATGAAAGAATAATTTTTACTCTAGTTTGTCTCAGATGTTTCAGCACTGGGGTTGTTGTACAGCAAGACATAATCGGGTACTTGAATGGCAGACAGCCATGGCCCTCATCAGCAGCACTGAGGTGAAAATTATCGTGCTATAATTCAAGCCCTGTCATGCCTCATTGCTTAATTATACAGTTCTGATTACAACGGAATCATTTTTCTATAGTATGTCCCAAGCTGACATCACTTTGATTAATAACTCATTTATCTGATTACACAGTAACTCAATAACATTTTGAATTGGAAGGAAACCAGGAAGCCCTTTCATGCCCATTCAGCTTCCTAGCTAGTGTGCATATGAGTACCCTGTAATTTTATCTTCTTTATTTATAGCTTGAACAATGCTTTAAGGACCTGGAGAATGGAAGGAGCAGTAAGGTACAGAGATCTGAAGATAATAAAAAACCTAAGAGCTGTGAGAGAGAGAGATAGACCCTACAGGGACCTGTAGCATTCCTGCAGCTGGTGCCATCCTTAAGCTTATGTACCTAACCATTTGTTACAGAGGGACTCAGAGGCCCCAGGTATGTCATAACCCTATTATGTTCTGAGCAGGCCTCTAATTGAGGAGAGTCTGTTTCAAAGAACTCACAGTCTTAGGCTTTGATTCAGCAAAGAACTGAGGCATTAAGTCTCTGACTTTAGGCTTCATTATCATACCTCCTCTTGCAACACCGACTCTTTCTTTTATGACTCCCAACGATTCCCATAATATGGTGCAGTACAAATCTTCAAAGTGCTATAAAATATAAGTAAATTAAGCTTTAAATCTGCCCCAGTGAGATCAGCAGACAGTTGTTTCAGAAGCAGAAACTGAGTCACAGAAATATGAAGTGACTTACCCAAGGCCCCATGTTAAATCATTGATAGTAAGTCAAACAGAGAAATGTTAGTTCCTAAATCTCTGTTATCCCACCACACTTTGCTATTTTTTCTTGATTCATCCATTTGCTTTAGGTAACTTCCTACATATGCTGTTGGAATAAGAGAAGATGGCCACTGCAAATGACCATAGCTTTAGCCACGGTAGGTTCAAGGGAGAGAACTATGGGACATAGCAAGCACATTTCAGCAGAAAGGCTGCCCATCAGAAAGGGCTGGTTAAGTGAGATCAGTATTGTACAGAAGTGCACTCGTTCCATTGAAATTCCCAGTTGGAGTCAAGGTGGCTGACATAGCCGTTGCTTTGTTCATTGCTCCTACTTGACTTGAGCAGCACTTCAGGGAACAGGAATGTCCACAGCAGTGGCTGGCATCTGCCTGCAGCCCAGAAGGCTTTCCATTGCCTGGTGTCTCCCTACAAAGCTAAGGCACTGACCAGGACTGTTTAAACAACTAAAAATCATGTAAGCCAAAACTGTTTTATAAGTAAGATAGATGACAATTTTTTTGTTGAAGCTGGTTTTTCACTCCAGCTTGTTCAGAACAGTTTTGATAACAAAATCATGCTTTTCTACATTCCACTCAACAGTTTTAGCTGATTAAAATAGCACTCCAGCTTGTAACATCCTGAGGAAAGGGATGTCTGCTGCACGTGTAAGGTGGTGGTAACAGCTGCCTTATATGTTGTTCATTGTCATTTCATTTTTATTATTACTTCTCTTACCCCTTAAATAAAGCTCTATTCAATTTTCAAGGCGTTTCCAAAGCCAATGTGTGGTGAATATCTTCTTATCAACTCTGCATATAAATGTGGTGGAGGCATTTCATTAGTTGATATCTGCAGGCTGCTCTGATTTCCAAGACACAGTTATATACACTAAACCTCAGATCAAGCCCCTCGTGATGTGATGTGCTGCACAAATGCATATGAAATAAGCCATTTGTTGTCAAAGTTCACAACCTGTGGGACAGATCCAGTGCAGCAGGTGTGACTATCATGTTCTCCAGTTGTTTCCTGGTCCAACGTCTATTTATTGACTACCCTGCAGCTAATCTCTGAATACTTCCCATTTCTCTTCTTAACTACACAGACATGGCATGCAGCCTGCTGCAAGAGAAAGATAAAGTGCATCATGTGGGTACACCACTTGCATGGAAATGTTTTCCTAAGTGCCACTGGAATTGAAATGCTGTGTATGCATTCATGGCAGATTGCAATTGGACTGAATATGAAATGGCAGCTGCATGAAGACTACAACATCCTCTGATACATTTAGAGGGGCAGCAGAAAGCAAATCATCAGCATTTTACCATCAGCACAGTGTGAGTTCATGAAAACCAAAATGTAAAACCAGGGCATGATCAATTTTATCAACAAGCATCAGGAAGAATCCACAAGAACAATTTCTAACCTGCTTCAGTAACACCAGGAACAAACCCCCACAGTACAGCCCATTGCAGTAACAGTTACTTAGCTGTCTCACCACACAAAGCCATCTGGCTTTGGCTTTTGTCTACAACCCAACATTCATTATTTGAAAGGCTGGCAAATGTCTCAGGCCAAAAGTTACCCAGTTCTGAGCAACTCTGAACAGATTGGGATTGTGGAGTGAAAACCGTCATTACAGATGTTGGGATCCACAGATCTTGGTACAAATCCAAACCCGTCACTCCCATCCCTCCCCAAATCTGAGCAAATTTGCAGTATCCTGAAGGGCTGAAGCCACTGCATTTGCTCTAGACAAGCTCTGCTTTCTAATGGGGAATAAAAGACAAATCGCAGCGAAAACATGATTGTGAAAACTGATTGCAGGACCCGTCCTGCTTCACTTCTAGCCCAAGGCGTTGATGCTAGGGGAAGACAGCTATAAACAAACTGCACATAATTATTCCATTATTACAGTACATGCCTACTGCGTGGGTGGGAATTCTTCTCTTCTATCTGTAGTATGTTTCCCTGCCTAGCTTCCTCCACCCCCCATCACATGTTCAATTAAGTAAGCCAACCAAAGGACATTACCTCAATGTATTCACAGGGCCTACCAAAGCAACAGCAGACAATGTTTGAGGAACTTTCACACAGGTGTGCATTCATCTGATTAATAATAATAGTAATAATAACAATAATAACAGCACTCCCACAACCCCCACGTTCTTCTTTTCTTTGACTTTCCAGCTATACCAGGTGTAAGTTATTTGCATTTTATTATTATTTTTTAAAGAGCAGTAATTAGGGAGGGTGTGAACGTAGAAACACACTGCATCTGGCTACAATCTTTGCCAAACTGACTCTTCCTTGCATTCCGGGGTTAGGGTCAGGGAATTAAGAACTCTTGTAATGTGGTGCTATAGGAACACGTACCTCTCAGCCAGGGCCTGATTCTTTACTCATTTATATGGATGAAAATCATGGTATCTGCATCAAATCAGCTGAATATTACATAGCTGGAATTGTAAGAAGAAATTTTCTTGTTTCCTTTTCTTTGAAAAAAAAGAGGAAATAGAATGAGAGTCTTTTTGTGGACAGGTTGTATTTGCATATTTATTCCCACAAGTACAGCATTTTGTTTGTGTGGTTAAGGACAAGGTGTATTAATTGGGCAAGAAACTATGAATGAAATGTGAAATGACCAACAACCTCCTTAGCATATCCTAGAGCTTCCATCAGCTCAAAGGCTTCCATTATGAAACAGAAGTTGCATAGGTCTTACTCTTTCTGTTGAAAAATGGGCTGGACTAACTCTTTGTAGGGAAAATGTTTCCCACACCTTTATGAACCAAGCGTCAGTGGGCCTGGTTGGAGCAGATGTTGCAGCACTCAGGAGTACCACTACTGGATATTAGAAATCCTAATTAGTGAATAGTCCTTAATGATAACCTAAATCAGCAGTTTTCCTGAATATTTTGTCACAGAAGTTGTGCTTTTCTTCCTCCACTTTGACTAACATCACACCAACTAGGATGGGTACCTCACTCACAAGGACAGGCTGCAGTAGATTTGCCAGCCTCCCACGTATCTCAGTAATTTGACATTTCTTCTAAGTTTATTGACACATTAGAGGCCTTGTCCAGTTTCCAAGCCGTTGAATTCACACTCAGCTTTCAGCTTCTACAGGATCATAGACTGATGTTATCCTACAATAGCAGGGATATGAGGCAACATCTTGGCTGGCTCATCACTACACTTTTCAGATCTGCTCACCTGTAGGGTAGGTGCGTCATTAACTTCTTCAAAGACTGCATTCCTCTACCAGCTCCTTTCCAACAGAGCCCTACTTTTTATTAATATCTCCTTATGGAGTAAAGGTTCATTTCTTCAGCTCCAGCTCACTCCACATGGACTGTCCAGCCTGCCATTGTCCTGGACAAGGTGCTACCATTTACAGCTGTGCACCATGGAGGTAGGATATGGTGCTGTCACAAGTAAATTATGGTTCCTCCTCTGTGCTGTAAAGGACTGTGCAAAGGAGAGGGCAACAGAAAGACAGTCGCCTGCTCCCTTGAAGGACAACAGAGCACACGGAATTCTGAACGCACAAATCAGCTTTCTTGCCCAAAAAGAAAGAAAATGGGGTTCATTCATCTTCCTGATCCCTAAAAATCTTTATAGTCAGAAAGTTTTGCCCATAAACCTACACTAAACTTCTGAAATAAACAGAAAGTAAAGGATTATTCTCCCTCATCCAGCATATTCCCACTTTGTGAAAATAAATAGATCTCAGTACAGAGGAGATGGTTGTCCTGCCTTCTGCAGAACTACTTTTCTCCATCAAAAGAGCAGTATGCTATAATTAGCCAGTCAGGATTTGAAATACAGTTTTAGCTTTTAGATAATTTTGTAGAAAAAAAATTCTACAGCCTTTTAAACTGTAGTGAAGGGAATTATTTCTGTTCAGATAAAGAGTAACATTTTGTGCTTTGGAGTTTTCTAAACAGCAAATAAGATTTGTACTTATTATTTGCTAGGTGAACTACATTTGTAGCAAGGCTGGACAAGGAAGGTGTGACTTTAAAAAGGCCTGCTTTCCAAAGGGCTTCAGAAGACATCCTACTATCAGTAAGATCTTCAAAAATGCTGCTCAGCTGACATCTAGAGCTACAGGCAACCGAGTTCATGCCAGAAGCAACCTCTTCCTTCTGACACTATCAAGCTTTTTGATGGCATCTTAACTAATGCTTGAATCCTGTCTGGGCAGGATTGAACCTAGATATACCCCCACTTGTCTCCAAGGTTCCAAACCAGTAAGTACATTCTAGGTATATTCTGCGCATGGACCCAAACTCATGGCCAGGCCTTGTACAGAAAACCATTGGTGAGAAGGTGATTTTATATTTATCACAATCCCATTTTAAGCCAGTCCCAGGTGATTACTTTTAGAATGGGGGATATCTACATTTATTCCCTTTTCCAACTCAGGAGGTGGAAGAACAAGAAAACAAGAATCTTGTCTCCTAAATGGTAGGCCTGGCTGTGAATACCTTGGTACCAGTGAGAAGACATGTCCCTCTCCTCAGTGTGCAAGGATTCTAACAGAAGAATCCCATAGAGTCTGTACCAGGACTGTTCTGGAGGAAGGTACCCCATTCAAGGGGCCTAACTGTTGAGCTCTCCTCCCCCATCTTTGCACGGTAAGGAAGCCTGAGTGGTGAACACCCCAGGGTCAGGCTGCCATGAGACAGCAGAATGTGTGGAACTGGGCGATGCAATGTCTATGAGCCCATATGGAGCTGGCCCAAAGGGCCTCAGTAGTATTTCATAGAGAAATGAAACAGACTCTGACCATTGCAACACTTGACACCAGAACCTGCAAAGTCAGCTGATTTTGCGAGAAACTTGTGGGTGAACACAAGTGTTGGCAACATGTGCTTTGTACTTAACACGTGCTTTGAAACTGTAATATCTTAAACACCAGGCTTAAAATGTAAATGATTCATTTTTCTCTTTTCCACTACTTTTAATAAAACCACCTTGCTTGTTAGAGAAAACCCTCTCCCAAGAATCTCTATTAGTAAAATCAGTGAAGCATATAACTGCCCTTTTCTCCATTTAACAGCCTCTTTCAAACTCCTTTTTCCAGCCATCTAGTTGACAGAAGAAGCTAAGAGCAGCCTGATCCAGTACACTAGGAACTTGGTTCTTGTCCTGGGTCTGACACCATGTTACTGCCTGACCTTCATCTTCATGGGAATCCATTTCCCTGTCAGCTCTGTCATCCCTCACTCTTGTTAGACTAAATTCTTCTAGAGAAAGACTGCTTCTCATTAACATGAACTCTTTTGCTTAGCTTAGTAGAAGCCTGACATAAACCCAAGAGTTTTAATGTTTAAATACTGTAACTGCCCACCTAGGGGAATTTAATGAAGCCAACTACTAATGATACACTCAAAGATGATCCTCATGCTGGAACTTCTTTAAGCTTTGGAGCAGTATCAAGAGCCTGGAAATAATTCCTAACGTTTCGTTTGTATGTCTTGGTTTTCCAGTTCTGATACAAATGCAGCCAGCAGTAGCTGGATTTCAAGGAGGAGGCCTGTATACTGCCAAGAGAGATGATTTTGTGCAACCCTTATCATTCCATTTATAAGAGATGCCCAGAAAAGAAAAAAAGTTAATAAGCATCTTTTAACACTCAGCGGGCTGCAGGAGAGGCTTCCTGGGTACATGGGAAGTCTGCACTGTCTCAACCTTGAATGCACTGTCTGTTAGGAGGGAATTGCACAAGCTCAGATTTCCTCAGAAAACAGCAGTTTGTTACTGTGGGCCTGCAATAAGTTGCTACAGCACTGAGAAATATTCCAGATAAGCAAAATCTTCAGAATGTAATACAGTATGTTTGCTTTCAGGAAATGTTACAGTGCTGACCCTGCTACATCTGTGAGTCAGGTTTGCATGGCAGGCAACCGGTCCTCGTGGGTGGGATTTCTTCACTCTCCAAAAGTCAAACTCCAAGATCTGATCTAATCACCATGGGCTCAGTATTTCACAAACAGTGAAAACATTCACAAGCAATTTCACCCCAATTTCTTCTTCCCTTTAAGTTAAAGGTAAAAGTTGTCTAGGTCAAACACACATTCATGTACCCTGTGTCCTAGACCCAGTGATGGATTACTCACACACTCCAGCAGTAAACCTTGAAGCTGGAATCAAGGCCATCATGACTCTTTTCCCATTCTGGTGCTTGTGTTCACACTGCTCAATTCAAATGCTTTCACACATGGTTTATCAACCTGAGATGCAAATCATCACACCTGCCTTCATAGTGTGTGACGGATGCTTTCAAGAGTTAACTTTGACTGGGAGATTAATAATAATAATTGATAAAGGTTTAAATGATAGCAATAATCCTAAAGTGTCCACATACCAAAAAAACAAAACCAAAACCAAAACGAAAAATAAAAACAAACCAAAACAAACTAACAAACAAGCAAACAAAAGTCCAGTTACCTTCATTTGACTCCTTCTTGAGCAGCTATACTGCAATTCAGTGACCATGGCTGGAGAAAAATAATATATTTTTAGGCAGATCCTTGATTTTCAAGTACCTTTAGGCAGGGCAGTGCCAAGCCAAAGGGCGGATAAGGTAACGAGCTGACAAAGTTGTTAGGTAAAAAGACAAGGTGAATCTGAAGATTCAACATTGTACATGCTTTTTATTAAAAGATCTGCAACACATTTTGCTAAGAAATTATCGTCTTCTTTTTTTACTAGTAAGACTTGATGTTTATGCAATAGGCAGAAGATAGAAACATGCTGTGAATTTCAAACACTCAAAAAATACATCCCAGAAAATCCTGGGATATACCTCTGCTTGCCATCACTGTTTGTACTGACAAAATTTGGGCTGGCATCTAAATCCAGATACATCTTAAAGTCTTTCTTATGTTGGACTTCTGAGCCATGTGCCCAGAACATGAGATAAGAAAAATCATCAAAGAGACACTAATTTTGCAACCAGGAGCAATAAATGTCGTAATCCTGTAGGATGTTTTTCTCCTTTGGTTGACACAGTAAACTCTCCTTCCAGTTTGATAACAGGGGTTCTGATCCAAGTAGAAGATCCATTAGAACATGAAATTTTAGTAATATGAAAGTCATTTTGGATCAATAAGACACACAGGAGCAACACTTGGAAGTAATAATAGTCAGATCAACAAACAGGATTGCTGCTCAGTTGAACATGGGCATGCTAACAAACAGAAAAGGTCTCATGTTTTGAAGGATTAAGTGGCATTTGTAAGTAGCTAAAAACATGAGAAAATAAGCATATAAGTCACCAAACCTCTGTCCTTCCCCCCAAAAGTAGCTTTCTCATCAAATATTGACTGAAAAAATGCTCCTTGTACTCTTTTACTCCAACTGAACTTTCTAGTCCCATTTCAGTTATTTCTTATAACCATTACTCAGTTTACTGCCCGCCAGTGAGGAGGCTTGGGGTGCACAAGGAGTTGGGAAGGGACACAGCCAGGGCAGCTGACCCCAACTGACCAAAGGGATATCCCAAGGGATACAATATGGCATCATGCTCAGCATATAAAGATGAGGGAAAACAAGGAAGGGGGAGGGACATTTGAAGTTAAGGTGTTTGCCTTCCTAAGTCACCATTACACATGATGGAGCCCTGCTGTCCTGGGGATGGCTGAACACCTGCCTGCCCATGGGAAGCAGTGAATTTATTCCTTGTTTTGCTTTGTTTTACTTTGCTTGCATGTGCAGCTTCTGCTTTGCCTAATAAACTGTCTGTGTCTCCAATCCACAAGTTTTCTCACTTTCACCCTTTCAGTTCTGTCCCCTATCCCTCTGCAGGGGCAGTAAGTGGCTGTGTGGTGCTCAGCTGCAGGCTGGGGTTAAACCACGACAAGGAGGAAGCACCAGAAACTGCCTAAGGCCCAGTTCTCAGCTGTTTGTGCTCAAAATGACCCTGCAAAGCACCTAAGCATCTGCTCAACTCAGTGCACAGGTGTGTCTTCATTGACTTTGCTAGGACAGGTATGCCAGGTATGCAGCATCTTACAGGGCAAAGTTCTTCACACAGCAGTTCTCAAATGCTTCCCTGTTGTAATTCAGTTTCTGACATTCTCATGACTCTAAATATTCATCCAAACAGTTTAGTATCTGTTGAGTCAGGACGCCACTTGTAACCCACTTGGGGCATGACCTCTAGTCTCAGAAGAGCTGTCCCAAAGCCCTGCAAGCACACAGCGAGTTTCTGTGGTGATTATATGTCAGTGTGTGACCACTACACAAGCAAGGGAAACCTCCCCTCTCTCATTACTGAGGCTGGTTTGGGCACTAGTCCAGTTCTGCCAAGTCCTTTATCTTCCCATGTAATTAGTAATCAGTTTGTTTCCACCTCACCCATATTTACTGTGGTAGCTGAACATCATCTCAGTAAGGTGAGCAGCTCATTTTGTATTCCCTTTCCTAAATGAAGCCTTTAGGCATCAGATCATGTTTGTGCAAGACACAGTAGAATAGCTCAAAAAATTCCAGTTCTAGTTGATTTGGGTAGTAGAGAGCATTGATATCATCTGCTGCATTTAAGATGAATTGGTTGCTGTGACCCAACACTTCAGATGAGTTTTAGGTACCATTTTATACCACTGGAACAGAGCATTCCCATATATCTGAAGTATATAGCAGAGCTCCAGTTTCAAGCTATGACACTAAGCACAATATAACAAATAAACTAACCAAAGGAGCCAATAATCAGATGTCACATGCTAAGAGGTTAATAGCAGAAAATTAGCACAAAGGAAAATGTCATCTTAAAGGACCATGTAACTGTCAGATAGTGGCAGAAGAGTACTGCTGGAACCAATTAAATGCACTCTGCTGCACTACAGAAAGATGATCAAAAATCATACCTTTGTCTAGGGTGGAAATTTTTACCTTACATTCATGAAACCAGCACTTAGAAAAAGAAATGTTAACACTTTCAAACATATATCATCTCCTATTTTGACCCTCCTTTTCCATGTAGACAAGTATTTTCTTAAACAAACCAACACTGTCGGATTCATTAGCTTAAGTGACTAGAGTACAAGCTGGGCAATCCTCGGGGCTCCATCTGTGCTCTGCAGTGAGACAAGACTTCTCAAATGTAACTCAACCCCATCCTAAGCAAAGTAGGTTTTGGCACCTGATACTTTTTTCTTTCCCTTTAATTGAATGTTGCCTTGTTCTTTTATAGCTTGAGAGGGTAAATTAGAACACCACCACCCCCCCTTCAACTTTCTCTCTCCCATTCATTAATTTGTATGACTCTTAGTCATCTACTCTTTAACAAAGTAGTCCTATTCTTTTCAGTTTCTTCCTGAGGGAAGTCTGTCCATGCTTAATTATTTTTGTTGCCTGTTCTCAACCCCCCTGTGTTTCTGCTGTCTCCTTTGTCAGGGCAAACTGCAGTTGGTAGTCCTGATTGTAGGGCTGACAATTCACACTGACAATTCACACTATGCTGACTAGTTGTGCAAGACATTCAAGTTAGGGGAAGAGAAACTCCACAAATCTTGCGTAACAAACCAAAACCATGTAAATTACTACTGAATATGCAACTAGGACTGCCCTGCTTCCTACAGCAAAAACAAAAAGGATGGGAACTTCTTGGTAGGCTATTGTGCGCGTCCTGCTTCAAAGTCAAGAAGAGCTGAGGCAGTAGGAAGAAGCAGGAGTGCTCCACAGGAAATTTAAATACAGTCTGAGACAGGGTGCCTTACTCTCTAAGCCCCCTGCTTGTCCTGTTTCAGTCTCATGCTTGTTACCTCACAGTCCCTTCTCCATCCCTGCAACTCCTGCCTGCCTGCCTGGACACCAGAGCAGCTTCTACCACTCTCAGCAACCAGCCCCAGAAAAGCCCTGCTCTCTTATTCTGCCAGACGCACCTTTCTACTTGCACATCACTCTCAGCCCATCCCAATGGCATAAGTATCCCACCCCTGACCCCCTCTCATCCCTCCTCAGGTCTGCCCTTGCTCAAAGCCAGCGGAGGATTCAAACAGGCAGCATGTCCATAGGAGGAGGAGGATGTCCCTCTGGCAGACTTTGCCCTGGGGAGGTCAGTAATTGGGCTGACAGGGCCAATTACCACAACTGACCATGTCCCTGACCTGCTCTTCCCACATAAACAATTTTCAATCTTTCTTCTGAAGGACACATGAGACACATGAGAACTAGGACATGAGACACACTTCTCAAAAATTGTCCCTCAATGGCACCTGAAAGGTGATGAAAAGAACATGTCCAATGAAAAGCAAGAGCTGTCGAAGGCCTCAAAACTGGCTTCATTCCCCCTTTTTTTCCCCTTTTTTCTAAAAGCAGTTGTGAGTTATTGTCTCATAATGTGGATGGCAAATGCAATGCTCTGTCATGCTGTTGAGACCAAATGCAGACAGAAGACTGCTCACAAAAGATCATCAACCCATGAGTGACTTACAGGGAAAAAATGTGATTTTCAGCAGTCGCGGGTTTTGATTATTGGCACCCGCAGCGAGACGGCCACAGGAGGGGAGGCTTTCCCGTGGACCAGTAGCAGGCTGGTATGTCCCTCTAAGCTGGTTAAATAACACAGTATTGACTCTGCCCCTTGGCTGGGCATCTTAGGTAAGAGTGAGTTGTGAAATCCCAGCCCAGTATTACCCTCTGACATTTGCTTTTGAAGAAGTTACCACAGAAACCTCAAAAGCAGGTTTCAGTGAGACACACACAGGGCTTTGGTCCTGTACCAACCCTGTGCGAGAAAGTGTATTTCATGCTTCCCAAGGCCCCAGAAGTCCACAGGGTCCTTGTCCCAAAGTCAGAACAGCCTGTCCCTGTGGAAATACCCATAGATGCAGTGAGACCATAAACCCCAGGGGTCTTAAGCTGAATCTGAGAAAAGAGCTGGTTGAAACCACCAAGGAACTGCCATGCATGTTTACAAACCCCAGTCTAGGTCTGGGTATCTGACTGATGAATAGGAATGGCAGCAGATAGCTGCAGGGGTTCCCACCTTCACCTTTGAGCCCTGCCCCTGCTTCAAGACAGCTCAGCTGCTGGTGTGGCAGTAATTGAACCACTGTAAATTACAGCCTGGTGTATTAAGGAGAACCAAAGACAGTGCCAGTTTTTCTGTTAATATTACTGGTCTGAAAACTGTGCTGGTTCAACAGCTGCTTCCCAAAGAGCTGAGCCACCTTCACAGCGTGAATGAACACTTCCGAGAGAGAGGTGGGGCAGACAGCCAGTGGCAGGAATCACTGCAGCCATCCTAGGGTAAGTCATCATTGCCTGTGAATCAAAGGACTTATAAACTGGACCCAAGATGGGATGTAAAATATTACACATAGCTCTAATAACTCTGGGGGTTTTTGAGCCTCATGATGTATGGCATTCCCCCACAGCACAGACTAAATCCATGACTGCATGCTTTCTAAGAAGCTTAGGAAGTGATTGTATAAAATTAGTATTAACTAGTTTCACTATTATTAAATGGAAAATTAAAGCTTTCAACACTAAGCTATTCAAGGTGTTTGCTACACGAATGCTCTGTAATGCCCTCATCAACAATAACCATCATTACGGTTGCTCCTTGAAAGCTGGGGAAAAATGCATAATCTCTTGTAGTATAATCCACTTTCCTAGACCAGGCATGAATTTAAAAATCTATTAAGAATGGTGTGTAGAGAAAGCAGTTTCCTGTAAGATCACAGAATGGCTCAGCCATAAGTACAGCAAACTCCATCAGTTAAGTTGCAAAGGATAATCAGACATATCCTGTCCCAGATTCATAACATCAGTTTATCTGTTTGGCTGACTTTGTTTCACTTACCATATTCTATTTTGTGGTTCCAATGTACCAGGATACTTAAGGAAACCAAAAACCATGAACGATGTTTTCTTTGCACCACATTTTGGTAATCTTAAAAATCATGAGTTTTATTTTCCCCTTTTCTCTTATTTTTTGAGGTCCTCAGCATTTACAGGCTTCAGATCCACTGTGTTACCTTTAGCCAGGCAAACAAGCACAAATTCCCCCTCCTGGGTCTGCTAAGACAAACCAAAGGGAAAAGCTAATATCACTGCCAGCAGGACAAAGCGCTGCTACCAGAATAAGGGACAGCAGCTGTTGCTGTGTCAGAGACTTAGAGCTGTCCATTTGCAAGAGGAGAAAAAGACGGTAAAAGTACCCCAGGGCTACAATGAGGCAGTGAGCTGCCAGGCAGGCCAGAGAGCTTTATCTGAGTAGAGCACAATGGAGAGGGTCCCTATAGTTTCCCCATTTTGCAGATGAGAACATGGGGAACAAATTCTTTAAGGCCATCCAGTGGGCCAGGACTACTTTTCTCATAGCCTCTGATCTTTACACATAGTTTTCTAGAATACCAAATTCTACTTACAGCTTTCAAAGTTAAATGATAAGGCTCAAGACATCAAGAACAAGGAACAGTTTGGATTTGCTGCTCTAATGGGTTCTTGATTGTCTTATTTACTAGTATTACCAAGAAAGGAACAAGACAGGAAAGGGGCAATCTAAAATCCCCCAAAAGTTTCAGATTCTTGCAAATATTTGGGTGGGAAAAAATTTTGTTGGACTGCCCCATGTTCACTGAACACAGAACGCAGTAAGTTCTCAAAGGCAGGGCAGTCTGCCAAGGACCCAGGCAAGGTTTTAATGGATGAAGCTCTGTGTTCAGCAGAAATTAACTGAATGTAGATGTTTTAAATGAGATGTGTCTGTCTGATTCCATATCAGAAGAACATACCTCTGTGCTCCCAGGATTGTCAGTCTTGAGTTGTTTTTGGAGGGAAGCTCCCAAACCAGCCTTTTCTCATTAAAACAGTAAGTTAAAGAAAACAACTTAATCATACAGTTCTTGGGTTCAGATTTCTGAAATTTCTGTGTCAAAGGGGATGGAATGGCCTTGAATTTAAAGCTCCTTTGTGGCAAAGAAATGCTGTGCCAGTGTGTGTGCAATATTCACTAGCCCATTTCTAGACAACACCAACAAGCTTTCTCTAAACGCATATTATAGGAGGCACAGTCCTTGCTCTCTTCCTAACATGCTGTGTAGCCAAATATACCCCAGAAAGGCAAATCTGAGAATCCTGTGAAGCGCCAACATGAGCATAGGCTGTGACACATCCCATATGTCAGCCCTGGGGCACTTCTGCCTATGTTCACCTGCGGAAACTGGGGCATTGGGAATTCTCATGATCACCCCAGCACAGCCCTTCCCTCTCCCCACACTCAGTGCAAAGCACTTTCCCTGAATATCCTGGCCTAGATTTTGCCATCAAATATCTTAGTGCCAACTCACTTTTGATGAAACAGGGTCTGTTCTTTCATAAAAAGAGCTTTAAATAAATCTCCTATGTGAATACTCAGGGTACAACAAGCAGGAAAAATCGGATTTTCAGGAGCCCTCACTGTTGTTTTTCATTAAAATTAGAAGCAAATGCTCCCATTGAGCTTGAGGAGAACACTGCAACCAGTGCTAAGCTATTTTAAAATATCCTGTCTGTATTGACTAAAACCTACAGTCTTACTCCAAACGAAAATCAGTTCCGTGCAAGAGGCTTAAAGGAACTAGACTATGAAAAATCCATAAATTAGCTCATAGGCTAATCATCTCTTCAAAGTCCTTCTTATTTGTTTCCTTGGAAATGTAAATGCAGCCAGAAGAAAAAGTCCTCAAGCTCATGAAAATGCTCTCCCTATAACTACATGAAAAAGATCTGAGGATTTAAGCAAACGATGAGTGCTCAGTAATAACCTCTTCAAAGTATGCCCTCTATACTAATGTCCTTGATTGTGATAGTCAGAGGAATAATAAAATTATACTGACTAAGAGTTGCTCATTCAAGTGGTGTCTGCTTGAAGCTTATTTTCTGCATGGAGGTCAAATTCAAGCCACTGTAAAACTAATAACCAGATAGCGTTGCAGTCAGTAGGAAACCCTGCCAATGTTTCTAAAATATATGGTTGATGCCTTTCTCTTGGTTTTGATAGATCTCTCGTTTTCCTGTTCAGATTGTAAATGAAGATGATTTGGAGGAATGGAGCTTTAGTCTGCCAGATTTAATCCAGCATAAACCCCTGCTTCCACAAGGAGATACCTAATAACTGGTCAGAGGCCACTGTGAAACAAGCTGGTGGGAACATTCGGGGGAAATTTCTTAGAAGATCATTGTCTCACAGGATTTTAAAAGGTCAGAGTGTGATGGATTATCCCATGATAGACACCACTGAGATTAATGCATTCTTGGTTTAAATCTATATTTCCCTTCATATTTCCACATTTTACAGAATTTATACCATAACATCTAATCTCAGGAGCACTGGCACAGAAGCTTTCTATTTTTGTTTGGATTATACTACATGACAGGCAGAAACTGAGCCATTTAAAAAAAAAGCAACATACCTTCTGTTATTTTGCTAATCAGTTATATCCTTGGGTTTCCTGGTCATTAAAGAACCTGCTGATTTTATTGAAGTACGAGTTCTTTCCACTCAATCAGCAAAGAATAATGTTTTAAATATATGTAATTTTTAATATTTTCAGTCCTCTCTAGTGTAAAAACAAAACTGCAGTTTCTGTTCCTCCATCCCACCAAGACTGAGCTATTCCTAAAGAAGCCTTCTTCCATAAAAGCATTTGTAAGTGGCTACCTCCTAATATCCCTAACCAAAACCTGACCCAAGAATCAGGCCACCCTACCACTCTACCCAACATTATATCAAGACATTCTGAAATTGCTTCTTCAGCGAATGTATCATCTTACTTACCTCTTTTGTCAGACAGAAGAGAGCATGACTGCCCACTTAGACAGTCCTAACGACATCTTCCCAGAAAGTCTAGCAGCAGTGAAATGGCCAAGCTTCCCTCTGGCAACTGAGGCTTCCAAGTCTCCTGAGCATGAAAAGGGCAAACCCCATACTAGAAAGCACGTCACTTGATCTCCAAAAGGTTATTTATTGCCCACATCACAGAAGTACTTTCACAGTGCATTCCCCAGAGAAATTCCCTCTTTAGGACTTCTGATGCCTTTGCTCAGCCAGCTCAGGGGTCCTTGTGGGTAATAAAACAAAACTATAGTGTAGCTCCCACCCACAAGTGGCTCTAGGAGAGTAAAGCTAACCTCCCTAGGCACCTTTGCCATCTCTCAAGAGGCTTTTAGGAGTGTGGAGTTGCATGTACTTTTCTATTTGATGGGAAAAGAATAACAAGACATCTAATAATCCCTCTGCATGCTTACAAAGAAAATAAGAAGTTTAATCTCTGCATCAGGAATTTCGTCCACCCTCTTATTCCAGTCCTTTCCACTAAAGAGCTGGCTTGAGGAAGCCTGGCCATCACCAGGGCACTTGCACTCTTTACATTGACTTTGCTGAGTCCATCCTGCCCAGATGAGCTCCTCCAGCCCTGTGATAGCAGTGTGCCAAGGGCTTCTCCGAGGACCATCCTCTGGACCCACCACCTCCACCGCCGGGGCTGCCACTTCGGCGGCGCCAGCTCTGCTCTGCCACCATGTGTTAGACCCCGCTCCGTGCTCACACCCATCCCGGCAGTGCCCACCCCCAAAGTGGGATGGTTCTGGAAACCTCCTTCCAGTCAGGGCCCTGACCGCTGCTTGCAGAGGATTGTCCCTAGCATGACGGGCACCCTCCCCAACCTTCAGGGACCACACGCAGCAGCAGGGCGAAGAAGGTCCCACCTTCAGACAGCTCCTAACTCACTGACTGTGATAGTCATGTGGGAGATGTGGCTCAGACCTCCTCTGGTAGAGGGATGGCGATTGTATGTCCCACATTCTGGCCAAGTGCCTTAACCACAGGAATATCTGGGTGAAACTTTTAGAGGGAAGTTCTGATTTCGTATGTGTGTTCTGGGATGTCTTCCGACTCAGGCTGATGCCTTCTCCAGCCACCTAGAAACAGAGACTAGACAAGAGTAAGGGAACAAAGATAGGTGTTTATTTGAAGGGCCTTCAAGGTACACCCTGGGGAGCCAGAGGCTGCCTCCAAAAATGGACCCCAAGATGGACGACAGGTCACGAGTTCTTCACACCTTTATAGGTTTGGTTCATTTGCATACCATGGTTAATTCTCCAATTAAAGCCCCAGTTCAATGATGTAATTCCCCTCAGCTTGCTCCCCCCTTAGAGGCTTTGGTTTACACATTTTGGGCCTAGAAGAGCCTGGCTGTCCTTGAAGACAAAGCCTGGAGAGGCTTTGTTATGTCTATCTTGCACAAAGGAGCAGAAATTACAGGCTACAAGGAACTTCAGAGTTACACTCTAAGCAGTACAGAATTTGAAAAATAGAAAAGTTAAAACCTAAGGCATCAAGGTCCTAAGTGATAAACAGGAGCAGGAGGAATTGTGGATCATGGAGGGGTGTAGGCACTCCTCTACTCAAAGCAAAGCAGAAGCAGAAACAGAAACAATGCAGACATGCCCAGAAGCAGAGATGTCAAGGACTGCCAGAACTTTCTTGGTAAAAGCCTGGTGCCTGCTAGCTTTATATACCTCCTAATTTGTAGTGCATTAGTTTGTTTAATGTCTTGGCTTGCTCTTCTCAAGGGCTGAGATTTCAATGCTGAAGTTGTTCTGTGAATTCATCTTGACTATAATTAAACGACTGGTGTACTAAGAGCACCATACCAGCATCTGGGAGAGTCACGTTCCAGTCCCTGCTCCAAACAGTTGTTTGGTTTTTTTAATGTGAAACAGAAGCCCACCCTCCAGAGGCATTCATAATGATTCCCAAAGTCCCAGCTGACATGGAGTTGCATGCACATCCCAGTGCTCCACCACCAGCCAAAAGCAGATCTGAGCCCTGGCTTCCCACATGCCGTAAGTGTTTACCAGCATTCTCATCCTCTCAGACATGAGGTGATTTTTTTCTTATGCTGTTTTCTGAATCAGTCTGGACCATCACAGACAGACAGGTAGAGGCATCTACCTTGTGAATCTCATTAATGAAGAGCACACCATAACCTGCTTTCTCCACAGAGTAATCCAGAAATGCAAACGTAGAAGTAATGAAGCAACAGAGACATTCCTGGAAGAAGTGGTAGTCCTCAGATACAAAAATTAGAGACGTTTTGAGAGCTTAAGTTGACAATTAGCCATTTAAATGTGCCTTTCAAGCTTATCTCCATGCTTCTAGATCATGAGGATCTTCAGTGTACTTCTACCTACAGTAGCTCAGCACCTTTCTACACTACCTGTGTTTGTTTAGTAGAAGAAATACTGATGCTGTTGTCTCCATACATCACCCTTGCGAGGCATGGAGCTGAGTAGAAATGAGGTCATTAAAAACTGGTAAATAAGCTATTATATCCATTAAATGTGTGGATATAAATGCATGTAGTCAGGCAGGACAATTAGGTTTAAGGCATCATTATACCCTGCACTTCAGACACAAATATAATGCTGGATCCTGCCTGGAAGAGGTAACAAGATGAAATGGAAAGCGGTTATTGGGTTGAGGGGTACTATTCCCTAACATATTACACAATTATCCTGTTTCCTGGGGCATTATAATTAACATCACAATCTTGCACACAGGTAAATACAGGGAGAATACTTTGTGCTATTCTCCCTGCGGACCTTAAAGGCATTTTTTCATAAGCGCTAGATTTTGACCTGTGCTTCCTGTCAAAATCCAGTGAATTTGGAGCAACAACACTGGGACAAGCAAAGTGTTCAGAAATGCTCAACAACATACTCAGAGCTCTTAACGCACTTCTATTCTTTACAGTGGGTGGAGGAGAGGAGGGACAAGTAGCAAAACTACATTGTCATAATCCCTTTTTGATTTTTCCTCGGCTGCTAGAGATGAAATCTTAAGAGAAGAGCAGACTAATAAGAGAGCATATGACATCTGGGTGAAAAGTTTCTTGCATTGTGGGATGGTAAGGAGCAGGCTAAGTTTTGAAAGCAGACTCTTTGACACAGGGTCTTGCATTTCGTCTTGCTGTCACGCTGTTACCACACCACATCACACTGTGTGACATAACCAGCAAACCCTGTTGTAACCTCCCTTAGCGTGTGTCATGGGAAGGCAGCCTGCTGCTTGGAGCTTGTGAGGGTGCTTCAGGAAAAAGGCAATCCTGCTACTTCCCCACATTCTCAAGTGTACCAGAAGGGAAGTCAAACATAAAAAGCTGCTGTCCTCCTGCCCATCCGTGATCAGCTCCAAGCAGTCATCACTTGTCCCCTAGAACATTTCAGAAATTCCACAGTGCATAGCAATATAATGTCGTTGAAATGGAGTAACGTCCCATGAAGAAAGAGGCTGCCTGTTGAAACCTACTATTTCATATTCAAGTAGGAGGTGGTATGATAGAGCACACCACAGCAGTCCTGGCAGTGCTCATCAGGGAGGACATCAGGGATGAACTCTTTAGCGCTGACTCAAGGCATTTAAATGTTGTCTTCCACAGAACTTTGCTCCACTAATCCTCTTCACACCTTGCCTTCTTCACAGCAGTGCTATCAGTTGGGAAGTGAAACCAAGTAGCTACTTAGAACCTGAGAACTTTACCCTTTCCTTTTTGCTACATTCCCCAGGAATTACCAGTTGCCTCACTTTGTGCATGTCCCCACAGATGACATTTAAACAAGCACTCTCCTGATTTATCTTGTCCCCAGGGGATTTCCAACCTATGTGGACTGTTTGTGGATAATGAAATACATTGTCATACCTCACATTAAATACATTAAATTAAATTACTGTCTCTCATGTTCTTTCTCACTTTGTGAACTTCTAACTATGTATTATTGTCCCTGACACCTTCAATACCACAGACTCACCTTTAAATTCGGAGAAATAAATTCTGTCCCACAGCTCAATAAGCTTATTTTTATATTCACCAAGGTCTTTCACCTCTAGGTGCCAGCTCAGCCAAATGGTGAGACTTTTCCTGGCACCTTAGCATAGGGGTGGATTTCAACCAGCTAGAAAATTTTGCTTCTCCAGTGAACAGAATTTAATTCTGAGCCATGTAGGCAAAGAGGCAAATTGTTACTCTTCTCAATACCCCCCAAAACAGGGGGTTTTTTTGTCAACAGGAAGTATTGGGAAGAAAATATCACTCTATGCAATGTGATGTACTGACCCCTTTGGTACCCACGTATCGCACCAAAGGCATCATAATGCACAGGTGAGGCATCTGTAACACACTCATTGCAGAAGAACAGAATATTCTCATCTTTAAACGCTTATAGTGTAGGGTGAAAAAATAGACCGAACAAGAAACAGGTCACATGCTGCCACCCAACCTGCATTGCAGTGCACTGAGCTCCAACTCTCAGGGCTACGCGTGTTCTCTAGTGTTTGTGGCCTTGTTCCTCTGCTTCCTTGCTGAATTTCCTCAGGAGACCATACAGCATGACCGTGACAGATCTGTTGGTGACCTGCCTGGGTCTCTGCCCGCAGCAGCACTCAGGGGCCATGCAAAGCCAACAAATCCCTGGGTGCTTTCATCAGGTGCTGAGAGTCCTTTGGTGCATCAAGGCAAACATTTCACTGCGTGCAGGAGCAGCCCAGTGTGACATCAGTGCGAGTGGCATGGGGAGGAGAGCAGCTCACCCTCTGTGTGTGCAGCAGTTGCTGAAGCGAGCGGCTGTGGGCACAGGGATTCGTAAGAGCTGAGATGTTCAGCTATCTCGGTGAGAGAAGCATATTGGATTGCAGCACAGGCCACTGTTCACATATTTGCAGGGAGAAAGGACAGTGTTAATGTTTCCAGGGACAAATGGACATGACCACAGCCCCAGCTGTATAACCAGGCACCTTCAGGAGGCTCAGGATGCTGCAGCCATGGGCAAGTAATGAAGGAGAGGGGTGCTGTGGGCTGAGGCTTGGAGAGAGTAGGGCTGAAAGTGTTGCTGGGCCAAAAGCCTGACAGTGGTGGAGGGACTCTACAGTCAACATCCTTCCCAGCTTTGAGGCTGCAATATGGGCCAGCCAGGGCCCTCATCAGATGCTGCTACCACCATGACCACAGACATGAGGCGAGGCTGGGATTGTGGCTGGCACTTGGCCCACAGACTTGACAGGGCCCTGTGCTGGTGGCACGTGTGGGATGCTGACACAGCCACTGGGGCCAAGTAGCCATCTGCCCTCAGGAGCAGGACTGGGACCGGCATCTGCAGAAAACAAAATCTCTGGCTGCTGGCAGGAGGCCTGCCATCCTTGCCCTGCAATCTCATCGGATCACCTCAGAGAAAATGGCTGAGTGCCTTGGCCAGTGCCCAGGTGGGACAACAGAGGGCGAATGTGGGTGACTCGGGCTGTGCCAGACACCTCTCCTTCCCCACCAGCACCCCGTGCTGCAGCAGCACCCACTCACCCCAGCCATGGGCACCACTGGGCTCTGCTCCACAGGGATCCCCTGACAACATTTTTAAGGTTTTAATGCCGGTAAACTGTCCCAGCTCCAGCACAAAACCCTCTCAGCTGTTACAGGACCTTCTCAGTGCCCCAGACTCCCACCTACCCCAGAAGCGCCAGGCCTCATGCAGCCCCCCTCAGCCCTACTTTACTCCCCAGACTGTGCTTCTGGTGGGCAGTTTTGGTGAAGGAAATGGGAGCAGACTGTTTTTAATTACACTGCTAAGTTTTGTTTTCCACAGTTTTGTCCTTGTGTAGCTCCTACTGCAAATCCCCAGTCCCTACAGGGTCCAGGCTGCTATAGTTAGCATTAGGTAAGATAAAATAAAGGATAGCTAGCTAGCTAATTTATCAGGGATCCAAGAAGGAATACACCTTGAATATTGATGCAGGTGACGGTTAAAGTCTATCATTTCTCACATCTTCACAGTCTAGTATTTCGGGGATTCATTAGAGAAACAATTGCATCAAACTTGTTCACTGGGCATTTGAGATGCTTGTCTCTAGAAGCACTGAAATAATACTCATGTTTTTCCATCCTATTTCTCAGCAGCCTTTATGTACCAATTGCCCAGCTTTCAGAGGCAGCAAGGCATAGAGGAAAGGATTACAGAGAAGGTTTACAACCTTTGTTTTCAAGGAAATTAAAAACCCTGGGGTTTCTTCAAAATTACAGAAATTGAAGTGCTTCAAGCAAACGTGAAGATGATTGGAGGGGAGCAGAAGTGTCACAGCTGGAGAAATTTTATTGAATCAGATCATATCAGACACTACATCAATACATACCAATGCTCAGAGAGTCCCAAATTTCCAGCCCTCTAACCCACAAGCCCATGTTTTCTTCATTGCATGTCCACTGCTTTGACACTAGTACAGTTACATACTATAGTAAACAGACGTGCATCTCTATTACATTGTTGTTATCATATTTCTATCTCATACATAAATTTAAAATATTTTGTGTTCCCTGTGGGTAAGTTTGTTCTTCTTAAAAGCACAATATTTTACAACAATGCTGTACAGTGTTTTTACAAATAGAAGCATTATTAGTAATAGAATATCCTACTCCAATTTACATTCAAGCATCTTTACTTCTGGCTGGGAAAGTGCACTTGCAGTGACTTCACAACCTCTTAAACTCTAACCACAGCTATACATCTGTGAAAAGATAAAAAAAAATTCTCATGATTCATGGGTAACTCTCTCTGTTAATTCTAATAAGAGGGTTAGAAGAAACAATTTGCAACCTACTTTAAGTTTTAAATTTAAGGATCTTCAAAGTGTGTCCTGCTGCTCTTCAGCACAAGGGCAAATGGATAGTGAAAGAGAAGCAGCACACTTGAACATCCAAAGCCAGAAGTGCCAGACGAAAACAGGAAACCAATCCGGTCTAAGAGAAGCAGCAAACTGTAAATATGCATCTCACTGGAAACAGGTTCTCAATCTGCAGTGTTCTGAGCATACACCCTTATGCTTCACAAATGCCTGGAGGAGGACAGCAAAGCTATAAAACCAACTCCAGGCAATCTCATCTTCCAAGCTATGGTCTGGCAGTCATATAAATGGCTCAAGAATGACATTCCTTCATCCCTCACCACTGAGTCACCGATTCTCACATCTTAGCTTGGGGATGGAGACACGGTCTCTTCTGACCCTGTGTTTTATGGTTCCCTGACCCCATTAATGCCTGCACAACCCTTACAGTAATAGAGAAGGGACCAAGCATAGCCTTTGCATGACAGTGAGTCTCTCATCTGTCCCTGTACCTATGTGTCCCAGCTAATGTCATTTCTGCTTCCCAGTCCCCATCATTTACTAGCCCCGTGCCTGCTTCTTGCTGCATGAGCGAGACTCCCTGGCTGGAGTCCGTCTCCATAATGCACTGCAGTCATCAAATTGCCGTGATGCATCCTGTCAGCGCAGACAGCACGGAGACTACAGTGCAGTAAGTAAGGGTAATGTAATGCAGCCACGGGGCCAAGAGGCGCAAGAGGAGCCGAGACTGGAAGCGCAGGAAGCCTTCTCCGTGAGGCATTAGAGATACTCATGCAGCCACACTGATTAATGCTGCCTCTCCCAAAATGAAATATGCCATCTCAAGGTCAGCGTGAATGAAGACTCCCAGCTTGCTCCTATTGAAAGAAGAAAAAAGGAGTGCAGAGCAGAGGAAAGTAAGTGGTAATAGCAATAAAGACTATAGAGGAACTTATTAGGATTACTGCCTGTCACACACTAAAGAGGGTAGATTTTTCTCTCCCTTTCCTCTTTTAATTCTTTCTAAAGTAACAGCCTAGGCTGATGATTCTGCAGATGGGCACTGAACAATGAACCACTCTCAGTTCAGGAAGAAGTTCCCATTACAGCTGGCAAAGCATGCAGATGGAAGAAAGTTCAAAAGCCTCCACAGGAAAATTGGACAAACAGTACCTGGAGCACAGAAGTCACCTCAAATAAGGGTTATAGCTGACCTTAAAGGCAAGTAGAAAACACTTAAATAATGCACAGATGAGGAAGGAAAGGAGCAATTCAGCACGTGGGGATTTGAACATGTTTTTTGCCTCTAGACTCCTGGCAGGGATATTTTTAATGGTCTGCGGGGGTGAGGTTTTTGCAGGAAGTCCAAGGAGGCTACAGGAATTGGTAATTGCTTGCAGGAGATTTGCTTCAATGAATGCTGTGGTTTCATTACACCTCAGTAGAATCAGGCCCCATCATGTTTGTAAGTGACACCAGCTCACGGTGCTGTCTAAAGGCAGTGGTTATTATTAGCATCCATGCACCATGGATGTACAAGTTTTAACCACTCAGGCCCAGCCTTTGGGAAGAAACAGCCTGTGTTGAGCTGTGTACATTTGCAATGATTCATGAGATTGTCTGCAATCGCTGTAAAAATAGTACTTACGCAACTCAGGAGCTACTACTGAAATCCTGACATTATTGGGTCTTCCCCTCTTAGTCACATTCATTTCAATTAATTTCCATGCCGCCAAGAGAACTTCATGCAGAAAAGGCATAAACCTGAAAGAGGAACTGGGGGAGTTAGGAAATGCAGCAAAAGGGGATGATCATTTCTTTGCAATTGTGATGAGGAAAGATTGCAGCTGTTATTCCCCTGTAGAAGTGAAATGTGCAAACTCAACGAAAAAAAAGGGAGACAAATCTGTAGAGACTTTTTTTCTTCTTTTTTTTGTTTTTGCCAAGCTGATGTTTTTCTTTACTTTTAAACTGAGCAGCTAGGGCAAGACTAGAAGGTACAAAGGAACCTGTGTTTTTCCACCCACTTTTTTCCCCTCAGCACGTAGTGCTGTCCAATCTCTTCTACACTTCCATCTGGGTCCAGCTCTGCACTTTTTGCTGCGTTCCCAGCCTAGAGTGTGTCACCTTAGCAGTACCCTGGTGTGGGTCACTTGAAGGATGGCTCAGAGCATACATAAGAACATTAGGTTTAGCCAAGTCACACACAAGGAACCTGCCAGACCTCATCCACTGAACCTTGTTCCCCACACCTTGGGGATTTTCCCAGCCCAGACCTTACGTGTCCACCACAAAACCACAAACAGACAGAGAAGAGAGAAGGACTCCTTTTAGTGTTCACAGCTACTGTTAAAAATCTTTCAAAGTAGAACCTGTGGGGCCAGATGATTAGTCCCTTTCCTATATTGGCAAAATAACTACAACTGCTGATAGATCCTTTAAACCCATGGGTATTTGGTGCAGAAGCAGCTCCCTACTATGAGGAACACAAAGGGTAGCCCACAGGCCCAGACCGTCAGGACAGGGGCACCTTTGGGTCAAGAACGCTGTGAATTCCTGTTCACTCCCATATTAACTGAAGCCTGTGCTGTTACATATGCACAGAATTACACTGGTGTGGAAGTTCAGCCTCAGCACTGCAGATTGGACTGGATTTGTTCCCGGTTTCTTCTACAAGACATCTGAAATCCACCTGTAAATAAAGTTCTGTGCATTTAGCCCACTGGAAAACAAGGTTTTTGCACTGCACTCTCTCAAAATGTCCATTGGCTGACTCTGGGGTAGAAAATCATGTGTGTGTGAAGGAGGCCTAGATCAAGGCTGTCAGAAAGTTCTTGCCATAAAGTTTGTCATGGACAGTGAAGGAAACCCAAATGACAAACTGCTTTATAGATATCAAATCTGAAGGGGTACTGCTCAACTCCACAGTCACAGCAAGGCAGGTGTGCAAAATGGAATTGAAAAAGAAGAAAAAGAAGATTTACCTGGGCCAACTCACACAAAAAAATGTGGTGCAGAAGCCAACCAGCCCTATCACAGTAGGTGACAGTAATCTAATGTCTGCTTGAGTGTCACTGCAGTACTACTGAGGCTTCCAGATAATTTCTTCACTTTCTCACTCTGGGATTCTTCCTAATTCTTCATCTTGGCATGGAAATGGGATTTCAGAACTCAAGGTGCCCAACACAAATAAAAGCAGTGTTGGCTTACTAATAGGTTAAATAAAACTTACACCTCACCAAGCCAAAAGTTTACTTTTCAGGACTACATGTTAGAGGATGCAAAGAGACGTGGGGTTTTTAGGAAAACAAGAACACAGCAATCTAGCACATATACACAAGACACTGGAAGAAACTTTAGCTGTAACCTGAGGTCTCCAACCTGTTAGACCTGCAGGTGTTATGAAAAGGAGCATTTAAACAGAGATACACAGCTGGGACAGAGCTCTGGGTTGAAATGAACACCGAAAGACTCTTAGGGCTGTCACATCAGGCTGGGTACCTTTTACATGAGCAGTGTTTTAAAACAATTTACAAGACTAGATCACAGCCTCTCAGAATGCTTGATCAGACAGCAGTGTAAAAAGCATAGCCCCTGGATCTCAGGAACCTGCTGAAACAAGTAGCAACATCAGAGAGCATTCAGGTGTGAAACAGGTAGGTAGGACCTGGGGAAAAAAGCTCTTCTCTAGAATTTCCTGTCCTCTCTAGCAATGTGATGCTAGTTAAGGACACTGGTATAAACTAGCTCCAAAATGCATATTTTCAAAATGCTCTCCACAGAGACAAGAACTGTAGCAGGTTCTTGTTACTCATCTCTCTCCTGAGACAGGGAAATGTCCTTCAGAGAGACATCCCCTGTACCCATTCAATCTGGTCTCTAATGCCAGCAGAGGTGGTGATTTGCGTATAGACAGCTTTCTACTAGAAAACTGCCCTTTATTCTAGAGCAGAGAGCAGCCTTCCATGGGCAATTAATGATGCATGTTGTCAGCCAGCACTCAACGCAGTGGTGCCATACACTCTGTTCAGATGTGGCACAACCATTCAGAGGTCATGTTTTTCTGTCCCACAACTGGACTTCTGCAAGCAAGGCCCCTCATTTTAAAAAAAAGTCTCAGGATTGCAGAAGAAAAAGAGAAGACCATGAAGAAGAACAGGACGGATGACATGGAACGACATAGATTAAGAAACATCTGGACAGTTTACTGTGAAGATTTTCCTACATGTGACACAAAGTAACAAAAAGGATAAATCTCATTTGTGCTCCACCTGATTCTCAGTGCAACAGCCTGATTGAGCTCTCTCTTGTCCAGAGTACAATCATGGACACCCAGTTTGTGGCAATCAAAAAGCCAAAATTATCTGGAAATAATCAAAACCTGAAGTAGCAGAAGAAAGTACAAGATACTGGATTTTCTCTGCACACAGGTAAGCTTAGGTAAGGAGTAGACATTCACTGAAGCATCCATTGCCCCACATGTAGGGACTCATCTCAATGCCAAGTACTTCCTTTCCAGTCTGCTCCCAAGAAGGGTTCCCATGGGTTCAACACTCAGAAGCAAGCATGGAATTTCCACGTGGTTTGGGTCCTGTCCTCATTGCATGAGCTTTTTGCTTCTAAACTCATTCTCAGAAAGCTTTCCCCTGAAATCCATCTTCATATTCATTTTCTCTAACTGTCTGCCATCCTCCCATGCTGCATATTTTCCTTTGGTCAGAGGAACCAAAAAACTGTTTGCCCACCAACCATATTAGCTTTCCTTTAAGGCTGCAGTTATCACTCTCACCAAGCAACACGGGCATGGGGAGCTCAGGGCAGTGGGAAAGAGCTGAGGTGTTCATGGCACAGCAGTGAGCAGTACCACTGGGAACCACACACTGCTGGAGAGCCCTAATGAAATACGTTGGCACCAGTATAAACCATTGTCTCTCTGATTACAAAATGTCTGTGTTGAAATGACTGCCAAGCCCTGCTAAAACACCAAGCTCTTATATACCACTTGTCAGCCATCATTTTCAAAGCATTTTCAGAGGGTGGGAAATTATTTATGCAAGGTCACTGAATAGAAGCAAAATTAAACCCCTCTGTGCCTGAGTCATCTGCCAGCATCCTAACCACTGAGATACTCCAGGAAACCCTGGCTTCTTTGTCATGTTAGCCCATCTACAGTACAGGATATAGTAACAGCTACAGCTATACAGCTGGCATTTTCCCAGAGTTATCATGACAGCTTTAGTGGTGCAGCTCTGAAGCACCAAATGTGAGAAACAGATCTTCTCCTATGCAGCAAAACAATGCAAATCACAGTATATTTTTTCTCTGAAATCTATGGGACAGAGGTGCTCAGTAAGGTCACACTAATTTAACATTTACGCTTAAAGTTGCCAAAGCCGGAAACTAATAATTCGTGAGATAGAAGAAAAACTGCAAACTCTACAGTTCCATGTGGTTAATGATCTTTCTATGACCTTTCAGTTTCGCACTTCATCTTTTATTTAAACTATTTATTTAGAGCCATAGGGTTTTATATGAAGTATACATCGGTATTTCTTTTCTTAAAGCATTTCAAGATTAAAGTGAGATGTTTTGGTAAGGAAGTCAGAGGAAGAGACACAATGTTTGTCTCTAAGCAGTTTTACAGAGCTAGGCAGGGATTCTGCACAATAAGGCTGCAGTTTCGGGCTTCCTGAGTAATGTCAGGTTAGCCATTTCACCACTCATCTTGTGGTACTTTGCTAGGCTGGGGAAATGGTTATCTCAGCTCCCTGTACTGTGAATGGAAAGAGGTAACAATGCCAAATTACAACCTAAACTCACAAGCAGAGCTGTGGAGAACTTAGGGTAACATCTCTATAGGGTAACTATAGGAATATTCCCTACTAAAGTTGGGTGGTCTCTTGGGGTGACTTTATGCTGTGTATCCCCTATCACCTCTCCATGTCCAGACATGATTCCTGTGCCTTTCTATGCCTCTAAAACTGAGTGAGACAGAGAGAAAAAAGCTGAGTGAACTTTTCAAACAGTGTGTATTTCAAGGACACAGAGATTAGCTGCTTCTTGCTGCTGAGGAGCAGAGGCAGTACTTTTCTTGCTTTTCAGCCAGTTTTTTGGCTCCGCTTCTTCGGGGAGAGACAGAGAGTGGTTTTTCCAGGACTTTGGTTTCTTTTTTCTTCTCTTCTGGACTTGCTCAGAACACCAGAACATCAGAACCCCACCGGGGGACCTTCCACCAGCCTGGAGGGGGGCCCCAACGCCGACCCAGCTCCAAGGAGAAGGCGAGAGACCACACCCACAGAAGGACTCTGAAATCTTTCAGGTTTTCTCTCACAACGAGAAGTATTTGTTATTTAGCATTATTTTTATTCTTTTCCTGTGTGTTTGTTAAATAAATAGTTTTTATTTTCTTTTTTTCACATTCCTCTGAGGAAAATCTTTTTTTTTCCCGAGCCTGGTGGGGGAGGGGTGGCTGTAACCTGTCTTCCTTTGAGGAGACACTCCTTTTGAACATTTCCTTGGAATTTGGCCCAAACCTCCACAGGTGGCCTGGCTTCACTCCTTTGTCCAAGGTCACAACTCTTGAGTATGTCCCTTTGTTTGACAGAAGAATTAGAAACTGTAAAATAGTTCTCAAGATACCAAAAAGTATTTTCTTAGAGGAATAGATTGAAAGACTGAATTGGACAGGATAAAAAAAAAAAAAGTAAACGAAACTTTCAATCAATACACACAGTATTCAGAAGGCAAGAGCTCTGGAAAGCTCACTTTAATCTGCAGGGTATTTGCACATCACATCGCTTAGCAGGAGCCAGAAACTCAGACTGAGGACATCACTTTGAATATCTCCTTGGGAAGCAGCTTCACCCAGCATTCTAACATGCTCACTCCCACTGCACAGCCTCCTCTGAAGTACTGTGTGTCACTCCCTCGGTTTGCTGGAGCTGTAAACTCATCCCATTCAGTCTTCTGGGAACTGTTTTGCCAGTAAAAAATGTAAATAATAGTAGCTAAAAAACTAACCCATAAAAGGCTTTGAAGTTTGCTTACAAACAAAATGCCTTCATAAATTCTCCCAATCATGTTTGTGCTAAAATATTGACTTTTCAGGGAGGTAAATATTTCTCCATTGCTTATTGCATAGAAGCTCATTCTTGCTCTTTATTCACATGCCAAGGCCAGTTAGTACTGCTGCAGAGCATATAATCCCAGGCTAGAGGTTTCAGTACAGTTCCCAGCTTGTTCCCCTGAAGTTAGCCAGTGGCAATAATTTCATTAACTTTGGGGAGAGCCAGGTTTTATTTTCCTGCCTGTAGTGCTTCTCTGTGCCTTACAGTGTGCTTCAAAGGCTGTTGTGGTCTTTAGAAAGACTTTTTTCACAAGCAGAATGCTGATCTCTCTTTTGTCCTGTTGTTGGACAGTGGTGCCTTGCACAAGCTGTTCTACAAAGTTCCAATCATTTGTTTTTCCAGGGTAACAATCAATTGTGGAGGATATTTGCAGCTGAGTCACTTCTAGCAAGGGCAAAAGGTAACGCCTGTTTGTGCAAGTGTAAGCCATATCCCTTCTTGGGGCTGTGCCATTTGACTATGGAGGGTGATAATTTTGCCCATCCTCCTCCCCCTTATATCTTATTCAGGTTTTATTTTTCATGTCTTATTTGCAGAGCAAGGGAATTCTGACTTCTTTTTTTATTTTATTCCTGTGGCTACATCTCAGAGCAACCATCTCAAACACTGGACAAGTTTATATAAAGCACAGATATCAATGCAGAAGAATAACCTCTCCTATCTGCCCTAGCAGAAAAGAAAATATTTCCCCAGAAACAGAAAAATAAACCAACCCATTGTATTTCCCTGACAAAGTCACTTCCATATCCTCCAACTCACCTCACTCATTTCCAGCCTCCCAAACATACTCTCTCTCTCTGCTAAGCCAGGAAGAGAAAGACCACCAAAAACACTGAACTCAGGCCATTCCCAGGCATGGAGAAGATGGACCAAAACCAGCCTTCTCAATCCAGGGCTCAGCCAGAAGATTGTTGGTGCCTGAGGTCACAGCCTTATTGCAAGAACGAGGAAAAGCTCCTGCAGCTGACCAGCTTTTGTATCAGGTTGAGGCAGAGAGGGAAGAGAGCTACACAGCCACATAACTGCTGACCGCATGATGGGAGACACGTGCCTACTGTGTGCAGGCTTGGCAGAGTGGAGCCAGAGATAGATCTTCCTCAGCCAAACCCTTCCTCTTCCCTCTCCTGCCCTTAACACTTCTGCAGCTGAAGGGAGGGGGTCGAACAACCCAAAGAAACAACAGAACTTAACTAAAGGTGTGTCGTAAGTCAGTAGTGGATGTATGACTTGAATCAGCCTTGTGGATATCCATGTTCTACTCACAGAAAGGTTTTCTTGTCTGTTTTCTTTTTACCTTCTTTTTGCCTGTTTCCCCTTATTCATGTCCTCTGCAATCCCCATCCTCATAATGTAACCAGACATTACCTCCCCTCACAACCCCAGCAGGAGATTCTGATGGTTCTCCCTGCCAAGCTGAGATGGAGGATTTGGGGAAAGGGCAGTCAGCTTGACTATGGTGGACTGAACTCAAAAGTTCAACGCAACACCTGCCCAACTCTGCCGGCTTTCCTGTCAGATAGAAAAATTGATTCAAATATAACTCCTGTGTGGATGCAGTGGCAGATGTGGGGTATGGACAGATGGACTGAAAATAAGGAGATCCATACATCTAATCCATCCATCCAATTCTTTATTTTTTTCAGACCACAGTCAGAAAGTTGTTCTTACCGCTGAGTTTTCCCACATTGCAATGTCCCCCTTCCCCACACACTGACACACACCTTTACGTAGTGTCAGACTTCATCCTTGCAAACAAGGAAAGACTGATCAGGGATATGAAAGTCAGGCACAGCCTTGACTATAGTGTACATAAAATGGTGGAGTACAGAATCACAACCTGGACTTCAGGGTCTCTGCACTTATGTCAGCAAAAGGAAAACTAAGGAAAATATACATCAGGTGCTGAATGGGGCTGGAGGCCTGATGAAAAGGGCATGGAAAATGCTAAGGTACTTGATGCCCATTTCACCTCATTTTTTATTGGTGAGATCTGCCATCAGGAACTGCAGGGCTCTGAGATTAGAGCGAAAGTCTGGACCATGAAAGACTTACCATTGGTGAGTGAGGAGCAAGTTAGGGAATTTAAAGAAAACAGCCACAGGTCTATGGAACCTGATCCCCAAGTGCTGAGGATGCTGGCAAATGTCATTGTGAGGCCACTTTCAGTTATCTTTGAAAGGTCAGGGCAAACTGGCATGTTCCTGTGGGCTGGAAAAAAGTAAATGTCACTACTGTCTTCAACAAGAGCAAGGAGGAAGAGCTGGGCAACTACAAGTCTCACTTCTCTCACTGGGGTGGCGATAGAACAAATCATCCTGGAAACCGTTGCCAAACATATGAACAAGAAGATGACTAGATGTATTCAGGATGGATTTATGAAGGGGAAATTATGCTTAAACCAAATAGACTTGTGAGATACCTGGCTTGGTGGATGAAGGGACAGTAATTGGTGTTGTTTACCTTCACTTTGGCAAGACTCTTGGTACAGTCTGCTATGAAGTCCTCATAGATTAACTGATAAATACAGATCAAATAACTAGATAGTGATATAGACTGACAGTTTGTTAAATTGCCAAATTTAGCAAGTTGTGGTCACTTTCAGAAACCCAGCTGGAGGCCAGTCTCTAGTAGTTTACCCTAGGGATTGATACTGCAGCCAAACTCCAAGATATTCATTGATGACCTGGATGATGCAGCATCATCGGGAGTTGATCCTACCCCTCTGCTCAGCTCTGGTGGGACACACTTGGAGTGTTGTGTCTAGTGCTGGGTGTACACTGAAATGAATCCAGAGAAAGGTCATGAGGTTGATTAAGGGATTGGAGCATACGCTGTATGAGAAGAGGCTGAAAGAACTGGGACTGTTCAGCCTGGAGAAGGCTCAAAAGCATCTTATCCATGTGAATGAATTCCTGATGGGGGGCTGTTAAGAAGATGGAGCCAAACTCTTCTCAGTGGCATCCAAGCACAGCACAAGAGGCAATGCAATAAATTCCAATAATTGAAAATAAAAAAGCGTGGTCAAACAACAGAGAAAGTTGCGCAGAGGCATTGTGGTGTTTAAATATCTGATATATTCAAAACCTGACTGGACATGGCTGAGCCACTATTTCTAGTTGTCCCCACTTTAGCAGAGGGTTTGCCTAAGCCATCTCCAGGTGCTCATTCCAGCCTCAGCCCCGATGTGATGTTGTGATACTGGATTACCTAAGATATGCTGTCCCATACACCTCAAGTGAACCACAGCAGAAGGATCTCTAAAAATGATCCTTCTTGTTTCAAAACAAGGCCCTCTAAAAACAATAAATGGTACCTGTGTAACTCCTGTCCTGTTTTCCTAGCTTGTCCTTCAAGCTCTGCTGCTGATTCTAGTGTTTCATTGTTTTTATTCATTAAGTTGCTTGGGTTTTTTCCCAATGAGTAACCTGAATCTTTTCTAATGAAATTTAAGCTACTCTTATAGTGCACTATACATTTAGGAAAGATTAACTACTCTTTCTGTATTTGCGCAATGCTGTTGTTCTCCCTTTCAGTCTTCTCTTAGTTGAATACAACTTTTTCAGTCTCAGCATGACAACACAACTTTTTCCAGATCCCTGATCATTCCTATTTCCCCCTTCTGGCCTCTCCCCAGCTGACCCAAATCTTTACTGGAGTGCCCCAGACTCAGAATAATACTGAAGCCAAGGCCTCACCAATGATAAGTGGAGCAGAAGGATGACTTCATCTGTCTCGCAAGCTGCATTCCTCTTACCAGAACCCAATACAATGTCTGCCTTTTTTGCAATCCCATGACACAGCTGATTCATGTTCAGCATGTGATCTACTATAACCCTAGAGTCTTCTCTAAAGAGAACTGCCAGCTAAACAATTGTTCCCTGTCCCAAACTGGTCCAGTTGCTCTATTTCTGCTCGGATGTAGCATTTTGCACCTGCACCACTGAGCTCTTCCTTTTTCAACCTATTTCTGCAACTTTTCAAAAACACTTTGAGTTCTGACCATGGCCTCTAACATACACTCAGCTTTGTCATCACCCATCTGGGTTTAGAAGAGGGTGAACCAGCACAGGCCCGTGCAGAACTCCACCAGCTACAGTGTTCTATATAGATGGTGATTAACTTATAGTTAAACTAATAGTGTTCTACACAAGCACAAGCCAACAGTCACTGTTACATAGTGACTTATTCTAGAGAGCATTTGTCTGTTGTGTCAGACTACATCAAGACAAAAATCAAGATGGAAGACCCTTACCTTCTCCCCATCCCCTAAACAACTTGACCTACTGTAAAGAGAAAGATCTGCTTTACATGAATTGGTTTTGATAAATCCATGTTGACTGCTGTCCATCTTGGGCTTGCAAACAATTTGTTTGATACTTTTTCCCGAGTTTTCTAGGGTCTGGAAAATGGGCATCAGTCCACCTCTTCCTTCTCTTCTCCTCTGTTCCCCATTTTAAATGAATAACCAGTCAATATTACTCAAGATTACCTACTTTATGGAAGAGTCTAGAGGAGAAGTATTCAGGAATTTGTGTCAGAGCTTCAAGCTGGAACCTCAGGACTGGCCAGGTCTGTGAGACTTTTATTCCAGCTCCAGGTCTCTGATCCATGAGTTGGCTCTCCTGTCTGGCATAAGACAGAGGACATTGACCTACTTATGCATGGGTGAACTTGAATACAACTTTCAAAATTCCCACCTCTAAATGTCAGTGCTTGAAGAATAATGTCTGACTTGCAGAAACTGACAGTTCCTGTGCCAAAACCTGGAAAGATCAAGAATTTTATAATGCAGGTATCTTAGACTTAGTACTAGAGAGTAATTGGTTTCAAAATAATATATCTATGTCCTGGCATTTTATTTTGAATCTTTTCCTTATTACTGCTCTGCTTTACAGCTTTCTTGAGATAAACTGGTACATTTTATCATAGGTCTCATTTATCATATATAATCTTAAAAATAAATTATGCGTGATCTTGCAGAACATGTGCACTTCCAGGCTGGGCTGCCTTAAGCAGTCAAACCAAATCAAGCTGCTCCAGGCTCTGCACTGGATCTAATCAGTTACAGAAAACGGCAAAATCTCCCACTAAACTTTTCCCCTCTCTCACCTTTCCCCTGACTGGCAGGCTTTTTCTCCAGTTTTACACTTGATGGCTCCCTGTCAGGTTTTGTTTTCCAGCAGCCCAGCAGTCACTGTCCCTGTTTTCCCAGAGATAACATTTCTGTACGTCAATGTTCACTATCTATCCATGTCACATTTAGCTTTAATCCTTCCTTAGATTTTTTTTTCCAGGCTTTTGCAGTCACTACCTGTTGCAATGGGGGGGTCTTGCAAACTTAGTTAGGCAACCTGATTGTGTTTGATGGAAGTATCTTGAGTAAACAGCTCGTTATGTACATGGCCACTTGCTCAAGAGGTTGAACAGTTGCATTACTCATTTACACATGGGATGTTTTGAAAATAAAACCCAAAACACTGCCTTCTTATCAGATAGTGTTTAACTCATTCATGTTTGCAAAGGATGAGTCTGAAATTCCCTTTCTATAGTTCCTTTCCTCTTATGACTGTTTATAAAAGGCGACCAAGTTATGACTACCCCGGGGAGGTAGATGTAATTAATCTAAGCACAACTGAGGTACTAACATCCCACCTATCTGAAATCTCCCTCTAGTTTCAACTGAACAAGGCTTTCCTTTCTACCTCCTAGCCCAAATTGTTGCTCTGGAATGTTAAATATTTGCCACAGATCACTCCAAAGCTGGCAGTACTTCAGCAAGAGATAAAGTGACCTCTGGGAACTATTTGCAACATTTTCAAGAGGTTCTGAAATCCTACAAGGAGGTTTAAAAAAGGATCTTTACACTGAATAGGATTTTCTTCATAATTAATTAGTAAGCATATATTCATTTTGCAAACAGATAAACTGAATCAGAAAATCCTCCAACTTACCTGCATACCTAAACTGGAGCCAACTGGAACTGAAGAACACTTTCAAAAAATTGACACTAACACCATGATGCCTAATTAAAGGGCTCAAAACCCCAATGGAGTGTCTGCAATTACAAGTGAGGTCATAAGTCTGACAGAAACTCACTGCAATCCAGGATATATCCTGGTCCTGGGGATTGTGCTGAATGACCAGCACAGCAGGAAAGAGTCTGAGGAATGTAGTCCCCAAGCAACCATGGTGATCAAGAGAGAACATGCTAAAATGAATCAAGTTGCATTAAAAATCTTCCTTGCTATTAATCTGGCATGAATTAAAGGGCAATAGAGAATATAATAAACTGAAAAATATGAAAAAGGCATATTTTGCTAATAGAAAAACAAATCCTATTATGATACTCAATGGGAAAAAATAAGGTTTTTGTTATAGTGCTAATTAGCACTAATCAAATAATCAGTTTAAATCACCTGCTGCTATGTTTTTAGTGCTGTGAATCAGAGATCAATAGCCCCAGCCCCAGTCCTCCATTTTTAACCATTACTGTTCTTTCTCCCTCCTGGACTCTCAAGGATTTCACTTTCTAGCTTGGCAATTTTCTCTGAAAAAAAAGTTGAGTAGCCAATTTTCTTTACTCTCACATCCATCTGGCCAGCCACAACAAGCCACAAATTTCAGAAATTGCAATAAATATAAAACAAACAAATAAAAAAACCCCAGCCCAAACCACCATGGAAATAGCAAATTCAACTACTCCTATTGAAATCTGCCAGCTTTAAACAGACCCTTGGAGCCAGGTTTTCAGGTGTTTATTATGCACAATTACTACTGGGTTTTTAAAAAAAAGGTACACATTGGGTGCTGAGCACCCACCCTCTTGTAAAGACCTGGCATATGCAATTAGTCCAAGCAACAATTGCGCAATCCTAATTACCTCTTTACACCCACTTAAATAAGTGGTCACCACCAAAGGCCATGTCTATACTGGTAAAATAAATGTTCCTGGGACCATTTCTGGCCCTGAGGCCAACTGGCATGTCTGTACAGTTAAATTCCCGTATCCATCAAGACAGAGCAGCCATATCCAACCTGTTCATTGAAAGCTGAATAGCCTGTATGGACTCCCAATGCTTTGGAATTGTTTGGAAGCCTGCTGGTTAACACCATCCAGCATTGCACAATGGAATATTTTAACTATTCAGTACCATGGATGATTGTGCATCAGAGCCCAGGAATGTATGCCGCTTAATATACTAATACGGACATAGCCTGAGAGTCAACTACGACCCGAAAATTTCATATTAGATGACATTTTTTATTCAGAACAAAAATAAATGTCCAACTGTAAAAGCAGTGAAGACTATGCCTCTCTTTGGATTTCATTCAATTTTGGCTTGGCTGCTAGAAAATATATATATTTATAGTGCATACTGTTAGTATTTATGTTGCAGACTTGCCAAGGAATACCAGCCAGGGACAAGGACCCCGGCACCAGCTGCAAATGCAAAACAAGAAATGTCTACTTCAAAGGTTGCAAATTCAGGCTATATTATCAACATGTATGGCACTGACTGCATTGGCTGATACTGACGCTGATGCAGATAAATGGTAGCTCTCACTGCCCCTGCTAAGCCCAGGGTTGGACATGTGGGAAGCACGGTGTTGAAAGATTCATTTGAACTGGCTGGGAGCCAGCTCAAGTCCAGATGTAGTCTAGACAAATCAGGCTGTAGCTGCCAAGAGCCAGGGCTTGGGAGCTCGTGGGCAGCGCTGTGTAAATACAGCCTGCCTTCTCCAACCTGGAGCTAGACAGACCCTGGCTGAGCCATGTGGCTGTGCCAGCTGGGTCTCAGCTACCTCGGGCAGCCCCACGCTGAACCCTGTGTCATGGCACAGATGTGCTCCTGCCCCATCGATCTCCTGCTGCAGCTCCTGGCCACTGCGGGCTGGACGTGTCCACGTTAGAGCAACTGGGTCAGTGTGTAACCACCTGCCAGAGCCAGAGCTGTGTGCAGGCTGCCAGACTCACCCGTGGAGCTCCCCCAGCTATTTCTGTTCTATGGGCAGCACCACAGGACTGCACAGGGCATGCAGATGTGTCACTGGTGGGGAGAGCCCATGGCTAATGCATGTAGCTGAGGCAGAGAATGACAAGTTTGCAGCTGCACAAACCTAAATTAATCAGTGCTTGGGCATAAATGAGATTGATTTGTGCCTGACCCATGCATGAATGAGAATGATATTTTGCCATAGGCACTAGTTTTAACATCACAAATTATATATTTTATAAAAGAAAAAAGGTAAGGTATTTGCTTTTTGTCATGCCTTTTGAAAATCATTGATTTTTTTTTTCTCTCTATGATAAACAAGAAAAGCAGCAATGGAAAAATGACACAACTTGGTAGTAGCAGTAACAGACCTTCCTGCATTCAGCATCACACCCTTGGCTGCTGCTGGCCTAAGCACAGCCTCCCAAGGCACTGGTTACATTCTCCAAATCAATTCATGGATTTCACTGAGCTACTGCTCCTGAGAAACTCCTGATCTTGTAACTCAACTGCGGACCCTACATGCATGTGAGCCCCTTGCTATGGCTGCAATACTGGGAGCTGCTGTTGGCTCCAGGGCTCATTCTACAGCCTCCCCAAGAGCCCCTGCTGCCCACTGCTTCTTCACTAGAAAAAGACTTTTAATCTTAACTCCTTATCTGAGTTCAGAACTGGGCATTTTGATGTCTTCCTCTGCTGCTGAGGAGCTTTAGGGAGGTCTGAGACCATGTGAGGGCTTCCAGCTCTGCCCTGCTGGCACAGCTGCATTTTGTGTTCAGGGTTTTGTAGCACTGCTGCAGCTGCTGAGTTTCTGTGCTCAGTAACGCCATGTGATGAACCCAGGCTTGCAGTACCCCAGGACAGCCCTAGAGTTGGTTCCTTACTCCCTCTAATTTTAGTGCTTCTGAAGGAGCTCAGAGTAATCAGTATTATTTACAAATATAGCAGGAGATGTCTTAGCATGCAGCACACTGGGGTGTCTGTGCACCAGATGGAGACAGAGAAATGCTGCCGCTCCAGGACTCTCCCATCAATCTGGTGCTCTTGAAATTTGTGTTAAATTCTGCCTAGAGGAAAAATATTAGAGTCAGGACCCCCACCCACTCCCACAGTGAATGATCTCAATCAAGAGCCAGTACTGAGATATATGTTGATTGTTTTTACATTTAGTTTCAGGTTCAGTACAGTGCCAGGGGCTGTGGTGTACTGCTTCCAGGAAAAGGCAATTCCCACTCCAACGGGTACCTAAGATGAGGGAGAAAAATTGGCCATCCACATGTGAAGGACAGTACGTGAGTGTTCATCAGACTGGGGCAGAGATGAGCCCCAAGGAGGTAAAGAGGGGCTTTATTCAACCAAGAGCTATCAGCCCAACCCCTGAAAAAAGAAGCAATCAAGTAATTTCTAGGAAAATGGGTAACTACTGCTGTGCTCTCTTAGTGGATGTTCAGAGGCAAGCAGACTTTGAAACTGCCTGGATCCACTGGGATGGATGTCTCAGGAGCCTGAGAAGAATGGCAGTCCCTCCTCCTCCTCCACATCTAAAGAGGCAGCAAATGGTCATGATGTCCAGGACAAATTCTGCAGCTTCATCCTAGTGTAAGCAAGGGTGGTCTCCATCTCCACCCTTTAGAAATGAGTCCTTGCTATTTTTTCCCACTGTACATCTGTGCTTTTTTTCTGCATCTCCTGCCACACTGGCTGGGGCTCCAGCTGGGGGTGATTTTGAGATAACTGGAAACAATAAGGCTTTCCTCACCCAAGGGTGTGGCGGGTGAAAAAGAGGGTATTGAGACACCTCAGCAAGTGCCCTGGTCCCCCACATGATGCCAGCAAAGCCTCCTTGCCCAGTCACCCTGCCTCCACAGGGGTGTCTCCGATGATCAGGGGAAGAAACTCAGTGCTGCAGCAGCACTCCAGCCCCAGGGTCCCCAGGGCTCTCCCAGCCCAGCCACTTTTCCTTTGGCTTTTAGCATGCTCAGGTGCCAGGGCCTCCAGGAAAGCTGACCATTGCCACTGCAAGAGATGTCCAGGGGCTCAGCCCTGTGCTTGGACCTTGGGAGGCCGCAGTGGGCTGTGCCAGCTGCATACCTGGGCTTTGCTGCAGTCGTGCCACTGGAGGGGTTGGAGTTTCTGCTGATTTTCCTGGTCAGTTGGCTGTAATTAAAGCATGGATAGTTACTGATGAAAACAAATGCCGGCATGTATTGTTACAGGGCTGCAGCCAGGAGGGCTTCCCGACCCGAGATCGTCGTCTCAGCCACTGTGTGGGCAAGTGCTGAGTTTCATCTCCCCTGCCCCTGAGGACCCCAGCACCCAGGGGGGATTTCTATCCACATCTTCACTGCCTCTGCTCCTGCCATTGTCCCCAGTGGCACCAGTGACAGCCCCAGCAGGACTTGCTTTCCCCAGCAGTGGAAAATGTCCTATTCATCAGTGGGGTAGGCACAAGAGCCCAGCTCTGAACCCTGTCCTTCCAGAGCATCCCCAGCATGACACTTTCTGCCCTGTGTTTTGGTTATTAATCACAGGTTTTGGTGGTTTTTTTAATGAAAGGCCCAAGCAGGTCCAGCTGTCGGCTATTCCTGTTCTCTGGGTTGTTGATCCTAGGGGAGATGTCATAGCTGGCAGCTATCCTATGTCAAGCACAGGCACTGCAGAGGAAATAAAATGAATCTTGCTGCTTTCCAACAGATAATTAAATATTTGCAAGCCAGTTATTTTACCTCTTTCCCCACTCTTTATTTGATAAAAACTACTTCCCCATCACCTTCAGAACAGCTATTGCTTCTCTCCCTGACATGCACCAGCCTGGCAGAGAGCAGCACTTGGAAGGAGAGTGCAGAGCAGCTCTGCCATAAGCATCATATCCCTGAGAGATTTCTCGTTTCCTCTCTAGCCTTCCCAGGACAACACAGGGTTCTACTTGCAGCCTCACAGACTGCCCACAGCATTAAACCAGGTATCAGCTGCTGCTGACAGGGTACTGGGAAACTTTGAGACACAAGCTTCCCTCTGCCAACTGCAGAAACAAAAAACTAATGCATGTAATAAATTTTACCTTATCTAGCTGTGTATAACAGTCACATCATGATATCCCACAAGGTGCCATTTCCTGTGAACAGTCAAGTTTTCAGGAAAGAAAACAAAGCAAGTGAAGTGATAAATTAGGAGCAAATACTTGATGAGCACATTAGCATACAAGAACTTGTTTCTTTAATCTTCTATCAAACATTTAGTAACAGGGCGTGGGGGTGTTAAATGCAGTGCTGTTCCAGTTATTTGACGGTGGAAGTTGATGCATGTGCTGGGAGGAGAGCAAAGTCAGTGCTGGCCAGCAGGAGTAGATCTTTTCGGCCCTGCTGATGTCAGTGCCTGCTCCCTGCATGGAAAAGATGCAACATGTGTTAGATAAATGAGTCATCCCAGGTCATGCCTGAAGCCAGCAACTGCTGAGCTCTTTTCCAAGCTCTGCTACTGATTTGCTTGTTGGCCCTTGTGGGTTTGTCAGGCCAGAAATTTGTTATTGCACACTCAAACTGCCCCTTAAGAAAGCAACTGGTTTTTTGGCATCCACTGCTTCTCACAGCTTCCTAAAATAGCAGCCCGTCTCTGTTACCTCCTTGCTTTCCTACCTGGATAATGGAGACAATTGCTCCAGTGTATCCTGGTGGTGTGCAAACAGACAAGATCTTGCCAAGACAAATGTGTAACGTCAGGATCTCTAACCCTTTGCTTTAGGATGGAGATATTTGAGTCACACAGACTGAAACTACAGAAACACTGAACTCCCTGTGGCTGACTTCACCCCCTCAAGCATCCCTGGGCTGTTGCTTCCCCATTAATCCCCCATTAATAACTACTTTTTTGTATCTGTCTCTTGGCCAGCTCTTAGCTTATACCCTATTCATCCTGTATAATGTGAGCTCATTAATAAATCTGTCATGTGGTGGAGAAAGCCAAGAATACTGTGTGAACCAGATCTCTAAGCTTGTCCAAAGGAAAAGGCAACAGGTTTCTTTGACAAGACTTACCTTCCACAAAACCCCACTGATTAGCATTGGTCTTATTTTTAACCTCTAATGGCTTGTTTTTGAAGGCATGAATGAACTTTGGTGATTGTGTTGAGGGATACTGTCCTACTCACCAACCTATTGCTCCCTGTAGTGCCCCTTTTACTCCTATTAGGTCCCAGAGCTACTCTGTCAGTCTCCCATGTGTTTAGAATTCATCCAGATTTGTAAATATAAAACTTTACTATGCATTTTAGTCTTCTCCTTTAAGACACAAAGATAGCCAGGCCAGATGATGTAAAAAATGTTTAATTTTAGCAGATGCTGCCTCACATCCTCCATTGTTCCAGATGGTAAATGATGTACTCACTCCATCCGCAATATCATAAGGGATGAACATCCATCTCCTTCCCAAATGCAGAATAGAAATAGACTTTTTTTTTTTTTTTGGAACACAGTTTGTGATTTTACCATCTGCATTTGGCAATTAATCTATACAGCCATGCGGATGAGTTTGGGAGAAGAGGCAGCATTATGTGAATGTTTTCTACATTTCTTTCACTCTCTTGGCTGTTGATAGTCTATTAATCCTTTGGTTTCCTTTTATCAATCACTTACATTGTTTTAACTTGTAATTTATCATCATCGTTGTTCTATTTCCTGTGGGTTTTGCCTGATTTATACATCATTTCTTCATGTTATATTGCTCTTTCTACATCTCTTTTAAAACAGGCTATTTCTTACCCCACATATCTATTTTCCATCTCCATGATATCATGGTTTGTTGAACAACTAGTAGAATAGTCTTGGATATTTTCCAGTTTTCATTAACACTTCACATTTTACATTTATGTTCCCAGTCAACTATGCCAGCAACAGCTTTAAATATGTGCAAACACACACACGCATGAACACATAAACACAGCACAATCTTGACCATTCAGACATAAGGGGACTGCGAAAAAAAATGGTCACGTTAGCAATAATTTGTATGAAGTGGGAACACCAAAGAACAGACTTGGCAATGTGTTGTAATGACATCGAAGTGAGAGAGTGCATTTATGCACTCTGCAATATGGTGAACTATGCAACATGGTGAACAGGCTTTCAGTCATGTCATTACTAAAAAAATTTTGTGATCTTTGTCTCCTGGATGGTGCTCTCCGCTGCTCCACAGAGGTCTCAGTGAAGTAATGTGATGTACCAGCCTATGTCTCATAGAAGTAACAAAGTCTGTCAGCGTGTGCTTGGGCTTCTGACAATGACACATGTTCTTCAGGTCTGCTGACTTCACCAAGGGCACCAGCATCACTTGGATTTTCTCCTGAAGAGGCTACAGCTAGAAATTTGACCACAAATTCGCAAGGGCTTAACTTGCCCCATGGCTACTAATGTTTCACTGGCAGAAACCCAATCTTCGATGCAATCTCTTCCAGTCTTATCAGGCCATACACTCGTCTATGGCTTAACTATTGTTCCACCACAAGCTTTGCCAAATCCTCCACCTCCAAGATACCATCTTCATGGACAAGCCCAGATGTCTGAAGCATTAAAAGCCACTGATGAAGTGAAGATCATCGAACATCATATATGTGGAGGTCCTCTGCCCCACACAAGGCAGCAATAACATCCCCTTGGGTTTGGGGTTCAACTTTGTTTGTATTTCTGGATATAGAAACATATGGGCGTTTATGTTCACAGATATGTCTGTGCACACTGCATACATAGGCTGATAATTAGTGCTCTAATCTACTTGAATGAGATAAATCTAATTTGATTATGGTCTGTGGTACAAAAACAACTTTAATTTTTAGACTGAGTGATTAGTCCACTCCTTTCTGTCAGAAGGAGGCTCTCTTTTGAGCTAGCCAGAGCTCTTTGAAGTTTAAGCAACGAACCCCTACTTTTTGAAACTCTGGGGAACTGCTGTTGGCTGTATGAAATGATCCAACTAACAGTGAATTAAAATCCTGGTGTGGTTTCCTCCTCTGAGCTGTGAAGAGGTGACTGGACTGTGATGAACGCCCTGTTCTCTTGCACAGTGTGGTGGTCTTTTCAGCCACCCATCAGTATCTCATTTCCATTTTATTAAGTGGAACTTCACTCCATAAATCACATCTCATTATTTGCAGTACCAGAAGGAAGACATTTCCTGCTGGTACTGGGCACAAACGCTGTGCAGGCTTTTAGAGCTTGGCAGCTGTACAGAGCCCATCCTGGTGCAGGAGCACAGAGGTCCTGGGTTTCTGAGAGCGTCAAAATGCTTTTGACTCTGCCCCTTTACAACTGACCTGAGTAGAAAGCATGAGTCCACGTCGATGTTATTCAGTTGATTCAAATCAGGAAGGCAGGACAAACTAACAGCAGTATGAGGGGAGGACAGCAGACAAGCTGCTCCAACATGCATCTGCCGGGCACTTGCCCCAGTGCCCAGAACACCTGTGTGCAGTTTGGGGTTGAGTTTCTGCGTGCTTTTCAGGTTGAACATTTACCTGTACGTGACAACCATGTGTCAGTATCTACTGCATTCCCCCCTCAGTGTCCCAAACGGTCCCCTCAATAGTACAGTAAACAGTTGCTTTGTCTTTTGTCTTTATTAGTCCCACAGGAGACAATATTGCCTTTGCTTATGACCCTGTGCTCTTGCTGGCACAGCTGTGTTCCTGCCAGAGCACGTATTAGTTCCTGAGCTCAGGGTGCTTACAATGTGTTTTGTTATGTGTTGACACAGACACACACACGCTGGTTTACCCTAATGACGTGAGTGTCTCAGAAAACAGAGAGCTAAATTCCAGGTGGCCATGGGGGCTACACAGGATCCAAAATACTGCAGGATGTCTCCCCACATCTCAGAGCCAACTTCAAAGGGACAGGGAGGCTAGAGCAGAGGTGGGGAAAGAAAGAAAACAAAAAAGTGATTCACAGGCCTAAATAGTGTTCTGGCATTGGTGGTCATGATCTGGCTTTCCCTTGCCAGAGAATGGTCTTTGCCTAGCTGAGCTGCCCATCCTGAGAGCATGAGGGTGTCTGAGCTGCTCTCGAGTCCTGCTCCAAATCCCGGGTCATGGTGACTGGGCCCTGCACTCCGCTAGCTTCGGTTTCATCATTCCACACATCTCCTGGCGCAGGCAGGCATGGGAAGCAATTCTTGGCAGCTGCCTCTGGAACCACATTAGTACTGTACTATAGGAGTTACTGCCACTGAGATGTCCTCATCTTCATTTGGCTCTGTCAAAGGGAACTGCTGCCCTTCCTCCAGGATAGACCACCGTAGTCAGCAGCACAGCAGGTACAGAAAGCAAAGCCCAGCATCGAGAAGGGATAGACATCTGCTTCAGCTAGGAAGCCTGGCTGTCTACAAAGCAGCTTAAAAGGTTATCCTAGGTAAAAGAAGGCAAACAAAGCAAACTTGTGGGCTTGTTTCCGTGGATACTTGCCTGGAAGTGGAGGCATCCTTTAGAAGTTCTTCATAGCCACAGTGCCATGGATTGTTATGAATCACTTGGGACAAATACATCCTCAAAGCAACAATGACTTTTTAGTCCATTGTAAGTAGCTCATGTGTTGATGTTTTAGAGAATAACATTGCTTAATGTGTTTATACTTTCCGAAGGATGACGCAAGAATGTCTCTTTATAAGGTAACCAGCTCTTGGGGAAAGATTCATATGGCAGGTACAGCATTCGCAGCACTATTATCCAGAGCATCCTGTTGTCATTTGCACAGTTTTTCTTTCAGGTGTTTGGACATACACTTCATCACTGTTACTTTTTTTACTGCAGCAGATACATGCATGGCACCCTTTTATAGCCCATTCCAATTTTGCTTGCTGCAGGGGCAAAACATTTTTCAGAACTTCCAAAAAAATTTAGTAAGCTCCCTTATGTATGTTTATGTAGCCTTTCATCAAAGACTATAGAAAGAGACCATGTGGTCTTGTGGCTAGATCAAAGCTAGAAAGCTCCTGAGATCTAATCTCAGGGCTGAGCCAGTGACTCACTGGGTGGTTTTGGCAAGTCACATGATCTGTTTGCTCAAGTTCTAGCCAGCTGAAAAAAGCAGGCGAGAAGTACATGCAGAATCCAACCTGAGCTTTCCAGCACAGATGTATTTACAGGAAATAATCTAAACTGATATACAACACATGCAGGCTGGAGTTAATACTCTGTAACAAAGATACCAGGCTCCAGGCGATACATACTGACTTTGGGCCTGTGGCTCTCAGCATCTGCAGTTCTCAAACAATCTCAACACATGCAGGACTACCTGAACAAGAGCCTGTATATATTGGGGAATCCTTACAATCTCACTCTGCAGTCATGCTTTTCACTGCATTTTTTAACCCACCTCCAACAGTGGGTATCACACATTGTCCACTGCACTGGCAAAGGCGTGTGCCCAGTTCTCTTTCCAGGCTGACAGGCTGAGAGAGTTGGGGCTGTTCGGCCTGGAGAAGAGAAGGCTCTGGGGAGACCTAATAGCACCTACCAGTTCCTAAAGGGGCTACAAGTGAGCTGGAGAGAAACTTCTTGCAATGGCATGTAGTGATAGGATAAGGGGGAATTATTTTAAACTGAAAGAGGGCATGATTAGATTTGACATAAGGAAGAAATTCTTTACTGTAAGGGTGGTGAGACAGTGGAACATGTTGCCCAGAAATGTTGTGAATGTCCCATCCCTGGTAGTGTTCAAGGCCAGGTCAGATGGGGCTTTGAGCCACCTGGTCTAGTGGAGGGTATCCCTGCCCATGCTGGAACCAGAGGATATTTAAGGTCCCTTCCAACCCAAACCATTCTGTGGTTCTGTGATTCTGTTATTTTATTACCCTTATACCAGAGCCTCTCAGGACTCAGAGTGTGAGGGCACAGGTCCTTCATGCATGCATACAACAGCATTTTTATTTGCATGGGGCTGCAGCCTGTAATACTGCTCTCAGGCTACCTCCAAGTGGGAAAAGCCCAACTCAGCAGCTGCCTGATCCCAATCTCCAGTTAGTATTTATCCAACAATTCCTCCTGGAGAGATTCTCCACTGGCAAGTAATTTCCCTCATATGTTTTTCCCTTACACCTGTTTTGAGGCTGAGAAGGTTAGGAAGGCAGTCCTGATCCTAATCTATATTGTAATCCTTTCAGCCCAGCATAGGATGGTGTGAGCAATCTGTTTGCCTGACAGTTGTAATACCTGGAGGATGATTGTGTGCTGGGGTTATGCTGTCATGTGCAATGGTGTTGAGTCACAGGCCAGGGGGTAGGAAGGGGAGTAAAAGACTAAAAGTAAAAAGTTCCTACACAAATCCAAGATTTTCACTGTTACTGAACCCCTCCCATTGTCTGCTCATGCTTGAAAGCCCAATGAGTGAGTCCTAGGGTGCTTCCTTGCTTTCATTAGACTGAGTGCACCCTCAGAGTCATGCAAGCATGTGTTCCACCATCCTTTTTTCTCCCTTTCCCAGTCTGAATAATCCAGGAGGCTGAGCTGCAGCCACTTATTAAGACAAGGGGCAGCAGGAGCAAAGTGGCTAATGGCCTGGCATCACCCACACAGTTATAAAACACAACCAGCGCTCCAGGCACTCCTGGCATCACCTGGAAAATTCCCACCCTCAGTTGCTCCAGTCCCAGGTCTCCCCCCCACATCCTCACTCTTCCTTCCCCTGCCAATGCACTGGTGGGTTCTTGAGCACATCTTGTGCCAACACACACCCTAACACAATGCAACATTTCCACTGCCAGAACATCTCATGGTGCTGAATAGACCCTAAGTCTAAATCTCAGAAGCTGTTTTGAAGTACTAAGGAGTCATCCAGATTCATCTGCAGTGAAGGGAAGGGAGTTTTGAAACAAAACTAATCAAAGATCTTAAGTGGATTAAAACCCACTCCTACTTAACACCCTGCCACTGGCCATCCTGCTGATTTTATTCTAAACCCAAAAGAAATTATTCATGTGCTTGCCCCAGGGGAAATAAAACCAGTTTTCCCTGAAAATATGCTTGGATTTGCCTGATGGGCTGTGACCAGGTTTTGGTAGTGGGAGGGCAGGCTTCAGGGATGGCTGCTGCGAGAAGCTGCCAGAAGTTTTTTCAGTGTCAAGCAGAGCCAGTGCCCCATGGCTCCAGGGTGGACTTGCTGCTGGCCAAGGCCAAGACATTCAGGAATGATAGTAACACCTCTGTGATAACACATTTAAGAAGGAAAAAGAGTATTGCGCAGATGTAATTGCAGCCAGAGACGAGCAAGGTGGGAACATGTGAGAGGAACAGCCCTGCAGACACCCGGGTCAGTGCAGAAGGAGGGACAGGAGGTACTCCAGGCACCAGAGCTGAGATTCCTCTACAGCCTGTGGTACAACCCATGGTAAGGCAGCTGTGCCCCTGCAGCCCATGGAGGACCACAGGGATGCAGAGATCCGCCTGCAGCCCATGGAGGTGACCTAGGCTGGAACAAGGGAATGCCTGTAAAAGAGCTGTGACCCCATGGGAAACCTGTGACCTGTGGCCAGGGACCTATGGACCCATGGAGAGAGGAGTCACACGGGAGCAGGTTTCCTGGTAGGACTTGTGACCCTGTGGGGAACCCATGCTGGAGCCGCCTGTCCCTGAAGGACTGCACCCTGTAGAAGAGTGACCCACATTGCAGCAGTTTGTGGAGAACTGTAACCCACAGGATGGACTCACACTGGAGCAGTTCGTGGAGGACTGTCTCCCATGGGAGGGACCCCACACTGGAGCAGGGGAACAACTCTCCCTGAGCAGTGACAGAAACAACCTGTGATGAACAGATCATAGCCCCCATTCCCATCTCCCTGTGCCACTGAGGGGAAGGAGGTAGAATTTGGGATGAAGGTAGGGGTAGGGGTAAGGTGTTTTTAAGATTTATTTTACTTCTCATTATCTTGCCCTGATTTTGTTAGTAGTAAATTCAATTAATATCTCCAATTTGAGTCTGCTTTGCCCATGACAGTATTTGATGAGTGATCTCTTCCAGTCCTTCCATGTGCACAACAGGGCTTCAGGGACTCCTCAGTGCTGGGCTCATCCCATGGCAGCAGCCGCAGCCAGACACCCATCCCTCTGCCCAGGCTGGATCCAGAGCCACGGGACTGGATGGTGCAGGTTTACAAGTCAGGGTCTGAAACGTGAAACAAAACATCATCAAACTCCAGTAGCGTTGGCATCCCCTGGACTCTACTAAATATATTAACGAGTGGTGGCAAAGTAAATTCCAAGATGCAGTGGAGTAATTAAAACAATAAAATCTTCAAGATTGAGATGATGCCTTTTGTTGTCCACCCACAAGGTGAACAGAAAAAGAGATCTTTATATCTGTATCAGCTCTTCAAAAGAGATTCCTGGAAACAGCCTGGGAAACAGCACCCTGTCCCTGCAAGGAAACAAGAAGGGACAGAAAGGACAGAAAGTTCAGTCATCTGCAGGGTTGTAACCCTGTCCTGCTTCTTCCCATCTCCTTATCTCATCCCCTGGTTCCCCCAAAGCCTCTCCAATAAACCTTCCACACTGGACTCATTGGATCTGACATGAGCAATTCTTGCATTTTGCATGTGTCTGAATTTCACTCCGGGGGGGAAAAAAACCCCAGTAGTTGAATTTGGTAAAAGGAACTTCCCATCTGTGTGTCAAGTATGGGAAGAGTCACAACTTCTGCCCCCAGCTCATATGGCTCTGCCTTGGACAGAGAGCCCAGAGCAGCGCTTTACTTTGCACAAAATGCTGACACCACCAAATACCATAGTAGTGGAAGTAACTTTAACAAAACCCTGCTGGCTAGCACAGCACTTCTGAACCCAGCTGGTTTTTGGGTTTTTTAAAGTTGTTTTGAAAGTTAATTGTTGAGCCTCACAAAAAAAAAAATTGGAGTTGGGCAACTATGCCAAGGTTAAATTGGGTCAAATCCTGAAATCCTGACTTCAGGCCAGACTCCACAGTTCCCATTGATTTACACAGGCATGCTGCATGCACTGGAGAATTTCTCCCTGGTTTGCTCCTCAGGCTCTGCTCAGTGAACACTGACTTTTAGTCTCTAGGTTTGACCCAGTAGAATGGCATCACAGAGTGCAGGCCAAGCCTGATTTGCTTCAGATTACATTGCTTGTATTATAATTTATGCCAGAGCAAAACTCCTGAGTTCATCTGAAATGTAGCTGCATTATGGTACATGTCAGAGCAAAACTTCTAGATACACCCTTACGATCTGGGTGGGGATTTTCTGCATGTGGGATCTGTGGAGCCAGATACCCCAAGCATGGAAACTGGATCATCCCTGCAGAAGGCTTGGTGGGGCTGCCAGGGTTTAATTGCAGCTCTCTGCTTGCTCAGAGGCATCTGGTTTGAGTGAAGCCTCTCGAACTCTCACCAGTGGGGTAGGACCCACAGGGGCTCACAGCAGAGAGCTCAGTGCCCTGCTGGTTGCTCCCGTCCCTGGCTGTCTTTGCTTCCGTAACTCCTTGGCATTTTTTGAGACTTTGCTAGCCAAGGAGGAGCAACTGGGATTTGAGATGGCTCCATTGGTACCAGGCTGTGTGTCCTTGTCACCAGGAGCATCCTCAGCTGGCCCATAAGGGAAAGACCCAGCTCCGTCAGGCTGCCCAGCATAGAAGCAGATATGAGAAGCTGGTTTTGCGTGATTTCCGAGCATGCATTTCCTATATACACTCAGAGTGATTTATTTCTCCTTCTTTTGAATGGCTGCAGCAGTCTGGATCAAGGCTGTATAACTATCCACATACTTTTTTTGGTTTGGTTGATTGCATCTCAGCTTAACTCCTCCCTATTAGATCTTTAACGGAAGAATTTCTCCCATTGTTTTTTGGGACAACCCACATCCCTTGGTAGCTGCAAACATATATAAGGAAAGTGCATTATCCAGTCCATTGGTGGCTTATCCTGTTTCATGTGATGATCACTGGAAGAATTGCAGTGCTGAACTGTACGTTTTCTATGTTTGGCATGTGGTGAGACTAAATAATCCTGTCTGTTACAAAGTCACTCATGCTAGTTGTTTCCAAATGAATCAATAACCCTTTTAAAGCCACAGCTGTGAGACCATCTATTGCTGTGATCCATCTACCACTGGCTTTTGAACTGCCTACAGTCATACCCAGCATCTGTTACTCTATGCAAGTCATCCCATTGACTCCAAGAAGAGCTGGGGGTGTTCAGGGCTTTGTGTTTAAGTGGCAAACCATGGACATGCTTCCACTCCCCCAGTGCTGGGAGTCCATGGCAGCTGGTGTGCTTTCCAAAATGATTCATCCTGACCTTTGCTTGAGACATACAATGGCTTCCTAGCAAAGATGAACCAGATTTCTGGAAGAAACACTATAAAACCATAGTGGAAATTTCCCAGAAATAATTAAATGCAATCATTTGCACAAGTCAAAAGATCTGGACACCTGTTTCCTGGAAAAGCAGCGAGGAGGGAGGGGGTGGCTTGACCATCGCTCAGCTGTCCCAGTGCCCATGGAAGATTAGCACCTGGGTAAAGGGCAGGTGGCAGGTGATGAAGACAGCAATGCTGAGGCCAAACTGATGGGAAGAAGAGACGTGAAGATTGTATTGCTTTTCTAGAGGCCTCTGCACAGCATAGAATAATGGAATGGCTTGTGTTGGTAGGGACCTCAAGTATCATCTTGTTCCAACTGCCCTGACTTGGGCAGGGACATCTTCCGCCAGACCAGGTTGCTCAAAGCCCCATCCAACCTGGCCTTGAACGCTGCCTGGGATGGGGCATCCACAGTTACTCTGAGCAACCTGTCCCAGTGCTTCTTGAGCTTCACAGTAAAGATTTTCTCCCTAATAGCTAATCTAAATCTACGCTTCTTCAGTTTAGAACCCTTCCCCCCTCTCCTATCACTACACTCCATGATAGAGTCCCTCCCCATATTTCCTATAAGGCCCCTTTTAGGTAGAGGAAGATGCTGTAAGGTCTCTCCAGAACCCTCTCTTCTGCAGGCTGAACAGCCCCAGCTCTCTCAGCCTGGAGAAGTGCTCCAGCCCTCTGGTCATTTCCATAGGAGTGGTGCTCCAGCCCTCTGGTCATTTCCATAACTGTCCTCTGGAACTGCTCAGCAGGTCCATGTCCTTCTTATGTTGGGGGCCCCAAAGCTGAATATAGTATTTCAAGTGGAGTCTCACGAGAGCAGAAGGGAATGGATGTGGTTCTGATCAATCTTGCTGTGCCTTCTTACTGGGGAGAGACTGCCAGGAGCTCGGGATCTGTGTGCTGGGAGCCCGCAGCAGCTCCTTGAGCTCTAAGGTCGCAGATGCTGAAGGCAGGCACTGAGCCACCTGGACAAACCCATCCTGTAGCGGTTCCACTGAACCTCTGACTATGAGGTGGGAGACCTGATTCGATCCAAACCCCTTTCCCCGTGTCACAGGTGCAGGGATTTTGCCGAGGGAGGCTGTCGGCTGTAATAAGCAATCTCTTCTATCAGCACACAGCCTGAGCTCCCTGCACCACTCTGCCTGTCACTGGGTGAGGCCTTTTCCTCTCAGGCTCTGACTCATGCCCACATGCGTGAGCAGGATGTGCATCACGGGCCAGTCCCAGGTCAGCAGCTCAGCCCACGGCGCCCTGCAGAACAGCCCTGCCTGTGCCCGGCAGCCAAAATGCTGCCAGTGATCCAGAGCCGTGCCCAGGGCTGGGGACAAGCTGGATGTGACTCCAGCGTCTTCTCTCCAGCACACCTAGGCATCCCAGGATGGATCATGTGCCAGTGGCTAATACTGGCAGTACTGTCTGTCTGCAGGCAGCAAGGCTTGCCTGAGGAGCCTGCAGGCAGGGGGGTGCCTCCTATCTGGAGTCCAGGTCCCATCCTGACATGACAAAAGCACTCTCCCTGCAAAGCCACCCCTGCCCCTTGCTGGAGGGAGATTGCTCAGGGCTTTGGCTGTGGTTGGCACACACACGAAGAGCTTGGGCCACAGCACAGCGTGTAAAGGTGCTGCCTCTCCACCCAAAACACAAATCCTGCTTTTCCCCATGTGCCAAGAAAGAAAGAAGAAGAGGAGATTGAGAAAAATGTTACTAAGTCAGGAAATCATTCTGAAGGAGGGGGAGTAGTTCCTCTAACCTTGCACATGGGGAAAGAAAACTATTTGCTGACTTTGCCTTATTTTTTAATTTATTGTTTTGCCAGCTGCTCAGATGAAAGGACAAAACTGCCTGCTGTAATGAGGCAGCCAGTCAAGCATGCCTTTGCAGCATGGAGCATCTGGCTGGGACACTAGTAACGAGTAGGGAATAGTCCAAATTCACGGGACACATCCTTTCAAATCCCTCTTTGCAACAGAGAAACTGGACATTTGCTTGTCCTTCCTCACATGAAAATCCGAAATCTCCTGGAGATCATTGCCTTCAGCAGACAGGGGCCTTAAATATCAAGGATCACAAGACCCATGATAAAAAATCCCATGAGTTCACTGATTAAGCCTTTCTGTCCACTGGGCTCAAGTCCTCACCACTCTGGGTGCTGCGGCTGCCTCTGAAGGCTACTGATCTGCACAGGGAACAGCGTCACCTCCAGTCCCCGTGTGAACTGAGGGCAGCAAAAAGATCCTCCAAAACTGGGCCAGCTCCTCCTCTTCAGTCATTCCAGTCATATTGCTGTTGTTTGAAGCATATTCCCCTTCCAAGAAAGGTAATTTATTGAAGCAGTGGAATTCATTGCTGCAGGATTTTGAGACCTGAAGGTACAGATTGAGTCAAAGCAACAGCCAAGCAAGACTTCCAGTCATAGGAAGGTCCTTCAGAGGATGCTTTAATACCAAGGTGGGTATCAGTGGGCCACAGTGTCATAGAATCATGCAATGCTTTGGGTTGGAATGGACCTTAAAGACCATCTAGTTCCAAATCCCCTACCATGGGCAGGGACACCTTTCACTAGACCATGGAGCTCAAAGCCTAATCCAGCCTGGCCTTGAACACTTCCAGGATTGGGGCATCCACAGCTTCTATGGGCAACCTGTTCCAGTGTCTCATTACATTCACGGTAAAGAATTTCTTCCCAACCAAATCACCCCTCTTTCAGCTTAAAACTCTTAGCCCTTGTCCTATCACTACAGTCCCCGATAACGAGTCCCTCTCCATCTTTCCTGCAGGTCCCCTTTAGGTACTGTGTCCCTGTGCTGCAGGGGTGCCTCATGGGCACCTTCCATGCTCCCATGCACATCTGTAGGCATCAGGCATCTGCACGTGCTTCTCCTGGGGCCAGATGGACCTGTTGGCCTGACAGCATCCTGCCTTCCCCCAGATCCAGGCAGCTGGGGCCCAGGCATGAGGGTGGGGAGGAGCAGGGTTCCCCACCACTCTTGTCAGCCAACAATTTCATACATGCTCCAGGTGGGTTTTACACTTTTGCCTGACGTTTGAGGGTTGTTGCCCCCCTGCTTTACAACAGAGGTGGCTGGCTGAACTTTGTGAGCCTAATTCTGCTGCCATTTCTCATTGGAGGAAACACTTGCTCGCACCAGATATTCCACTGCCCATCTGCAAAATCATTGTCATTGGGTGTGCAAGTCTTGCACAGCCTTTTGCCCCAAACTGTGTGGGTATTTTGTCTCCAGTTGTCAGTACAGCAAAGGAAACTCGCGGTATTTGAGCCTCGGCGAGACTACGAATCTGACAAGTTGAGACTTGACAGGGATGTTATCAAAGGGCCCAACAATGGCTTTACACTCAATTACATTTACGGTTTCTGTGATTCATCTAAATGTTTATGGCTTTTTCACTACCAGGAAGTTAAGAAAAATTTTTTAAAAAATTGAAAGGAAAATAAAGTTCTGTAATGAACAATTTGCTGGTGCAAGGCTCTGCGTGAGACAGGAAAGAAACTGAGCAACTACCTTGGGTGGTGGGGAAGAGTCATTTTCTGTGGTGACCAGAGCTATATTTGATTTCTTAGGCAATGTCAGCTTTTGCATGCTACATTCTTTGGCTAATTGCCAGCACGATGTGTAATACTTTAGCCACACTGTTGTTACTTAATCCTTTCCTAATCTGCAATTTGCGCAAGAGGAGTAAAATCTAAGCAAAGCCACTGAGAACATCTCCACTAATAATTTATCAAACTCAACTTTTGTTGTTGGCAGGAGACGGTAGTTGATGGAGGTGAATGTTTTCCCACAACAGCGCCGTATCATAAACACAGGGCAGCTGATTCACGCCACACTTATTTTCTGTCATCCACCCTTCGTGTCAGCCTGATATTTCTTCGAATGATAAGCCCGTGTGTGTGCTCACAACACACCGCCGAGGTCCCAGTTTCATCTCTTTCTGCAAATTACACATTAATTAACCATTAATAACAGTGGGAGTTGCATGCAGAAATCCACACCCGCTGTGATGAGACCGTGCCCTTGGTGAGCAAGTGCCTTATTAATCACCTCCACCTCAGTGCTGGAGCTGCCTCCACAGCCCTGCGAGACGAACGGCCCCGGAGAGGGAAGCGCCGGGGAGCTCGCCAGCCCTAATCCTGCCTTAAAGAAAAGCGTTACCTCTTGCTCTATGAATTTTATTTATTTTGGTCCTCTGGGCAGTGCTTGCTGTTGTTAGAAACATGATTGCTTCATACAGTTATGTTAATGTTTGCATTTGACAGAATGTAATTGATACTTCGCCTGCTCCAGTTTCAAAGCCAAATTAGGAAATGAAGTGCTGCACATTAGCTTGTTTAGCTGGTTAAATACTGTAAATAAATACATGCAGGGCAATGAAAACTAATGAGTTTTCTTTAAGGCATTTTCTAAATAGCTGGCTTCACAAAAAGGAAAAAAAAGATGCTGCTGTGAACTCATATCCTGAAGGATTTGTCATTTTGCTGCAACAAAAGTTGATTCTGTCTGAAATCTGAACTCTGGATTTCACTTGGAGAAAAGGATTTTGTAAGTTATGGAGGAATCATGGCAAGAACTGTTTCAAATTTCATGGTACTTTTATCAACAATACTTCTGAGACACGTTGCATTTAACAAAGCCATTTTTTGCAAGGGATTAATTCAGACTGTGGTTATATGTCAAGTTATTCTTCTCAATGGTCACTATAAAAACATCTTTGTAAGAAGTATTTGTATAGGGTATTTCTTTGTGCTGCTAAATCTGTGCACTGCCATAATGCTGAATGTTAGGCTTTTTTCCCTGACACAATGCAATAGTATGAAAAAGTAGGGAAAAAAATCTGGTTTTGTATAAAGAGATAATCTGTAGAGAATTGTTTGACAGAGTGCACTCTGCACTGCTGGAATAAAATGTGTTTCTCAGGTTTTCTGTCAGGCCTGCCCTCAGTGCATTAAAGCAGAACTAGAGGAGAGCATTGCACTGGCTTTGTGATCCAGCCAAGGGCAATGAATTTTCCTCTTGTACATCTGTAAAATAACCCTGTTCTTTCACCCCTTTCCTTTCATAAATACTACATTGATGCAGAAGTGCCTTTGCCTGAGTTGAAGGTGTTCTCCTAAAATTAGGGCACTGTTTAGATTAGGTAGAGCTGAATTTCTACCAGTCCTTTTTAACTGCAAATAACCTCAGCAGTATCACCTGCTTGGCAGAGACACTGACCTTAAACCTGAGCTTGCTGAGCTGGCTGTTTTACCTGGCACTTTCAGAGGAAGCTGGTTTACAAATTCTGCTGTGCTACTTCAAAAGAAAATTATTGAACTGGTGCCCAAAATGCAGCTGAAGTATTGAGAGTAGTTAAAATACATATTTAGGATGTAAGATCTATCCTGACTGGGAGGTGGTTCAATGACGGCTTAGGATGGAGACCAGGATGTCGTGAAAAAACCTCAACTTTTCCTGTGTTTTTAGCAACAACAGAGAAGGACTGAAGGCTCCCAGCACTTTTCAGAGAGGGCAATTTCAAGGTGAAAATGGTGAGCAGGTCTGCAGAATACATAAGAGATTCGTGTGGTCCTCAGCCAAAAGGACCATTTAAAAATAGACAAATTATGACTCTCTCAAAAAGAAATGTGTGCATTGCATAAATCAAAGTTCTCACACCCACCATCAAAATTTAATCACTTAATATGCTGGTTCTTTCAACACGCTCTGAAACTTTGTATACAATAATACAAACGATGGGGTAACGAAGCAATAGCAATTTATTCTGCTGTTCAAACGGATGTTGCATTATAATCCCTAAAGCAATACAGAGGCTGTTTGCAGATGTTACTACCATTTGGCGTTTATTTTAATTGCTCTGCAGCGCAGCTCATGTGAAACAAAGTCACAGGATGACCTACACGTTCACCTGCTAAGGGTGACTTAACTGCAAGGGGGGAAAAAGTGTGTTTTGAAAGTTTTCAAGGTTTCACTAAAATACAAACCTCCTGCAGTTGTTTTGAATGGATGCATCAGGGCTTCTGTCCAAGCTGAAAGCATGGTAGGGCAGGGGGTAATTTAATCAGCCAGGCTATGCAGTGCATATATTTTTACAAGTCTTGCAAGAATAACATCAGTAAAGTAACTTGAGATATTTTGGTGTCTGACATTCACTCAGCAAGTGCTAAGAAAATATGCTTACTGCACAGATCACTGGCTTCTCAGAGTGGGAGTCAAGGTACCTAATGAAAGTCAGTGCACTTTGCTTTATCACTGACCAGGTCTCTATTCCCTCCTTTTCACTTTCCACTCCCCTTCCAAAGCAAAACTGTTTTTAAAGTTGCTCCTGCTCAAGGAGCTGCCTGGAAGCAGTTGCTCCGCTGAACAGATTTCAAGCAAAAGGACAAAGTTAAACATGAGGCAAAGTATAAATAAAATCAAGACTCTCTTCCTCCTCCTTTCCACTTGTGAGCGATGATCTCACCGCTCCGGGTGGATTGCAAGGGTGGCTTGATCTCTTTCAGGAAAGCACATTCTCTAACCTTGATACTGCAGCTATTTATACTTCTCCCTTCTCACCACAAAGAAAAGCAGCTCTAATAATCTTTCTGTTCTTTTTTAATGAGAGCACCGTGCGGCCTCAGCGCTGCCTCCCAGCAGCAGGGTGAAACCTCTGCCCACGAGCTCCAGCTCCCTGTAACACCAGTGCTCTTGCTTGCTGCCTCTCCCGGCTGCTCACTTTTAGACATCCGAGACCTGATTTTCCACTGGCTGAAGCATCACATTGCCAGGCACACAGGTGCAGGATGACAGCTCTGCTGCACGACAGCATCTTCTGCTCACAGGGCACAGAGGGAAACAAATGGATGGGCTGAAAGGTGAGAGGGTTTCTAAAGGTCAGAGGCAGAGCTGTAACTCCTCTCCTCCTTGTTCATCAGAGGAGTAGGATACCCCATTTCACACAACCCTGGGGATGTCCCAAGCCCTTTCCACCTCACAAGACGCAGGATCCATCCCCTGTCCCCACTCTCCCTGGGGATTCAACCCCAGGCTGAGTTGGGGGAGTTCAGGGTAAAGCATTGATGGAACACACATGCATACTGTAGAAGAGCTGATAGTCTCTGAGGCCAAACCCTATCTTTTCAGATTAAACCAAACACATTGAACTGCATTCTTCTTGAGACACCACAAGAAATGGGGACAAACATTATGAAACCAAGTTTATTAAAACTTTCTACAAGTCAGACTTTATCATCCAGGTTTCCACAGACATATACATATGTACAAATTGGACATAGTGTTTTTAGCTTTTCTGGCAGAATTTTCTACCAATATATACAACGTACTTTTTTTCATAGAAGGGTTAAACTGTATCACAGATACAAATGTCAAGCAATCATGAGAGGTTTAGTGCAACGGAGAGCTGGAGCGCTCTGCTCTTAATGCTCATGATTCTGTCAAGTTAGTATTGCCAACATTAATTCACATTAAATTGCTCTTTGACACCTCTTATTAGGACAAAGTACAACAAAACAAGAAAACAAAACCCCAAACAGTAAGGTAATGCACAAAGTACACAGTCCATGAGGTATACATGGGATTCTCGCAACTCGTGGTGGGACTGCAGCTTGCCAGGGTTAACCCTTAAAATGACTTCACTCAAACTGGGTGGTGTTGGGAACATGCATCGCCCACCCCACGGCCATTTCAGAAGCCGCGCTCTTGCCTAAGGTGAATGGATAATATTCTCCTTTATGCAGACATCTCTGCTTAAACCACTGGACACACGTGAAACAAAGCAGAAATTTTAGGCAGGACTAAGCTTTACTTACCCCCAACCCAGGAAGCTAATGATTTAGATATATTCATTATCCACACATATTGGAAAGACTATAAATAACCATGCAAAACAAAAAAAACCAAACAAACAAAAAAAAATAAAACAAGAAAAAAAAACTGTGGGGGGGGCTGGAGGCAAACAGCATACCTGAATAATCAGGTATGTATAATAAGGGGTGTAAGGAGATTTTACTCTTCAGACTAACTTTTTGGAGGGTGGAGAGGGAAAGGGGAGGTGATGTGATATTTTTAAGAGTTGAGCCGGTTGGAAAACATGGCCATGTTTACAGGTACTGTACAAGACACCCCTGATCCTTTTCCAGGGGAAGGTGCCCCAGCCGATAGTGTTACGGTTTGGTAAACGGATACATTTTGGCACTCGGAGCTAATGAGACCTGCTACTTGACAAGCTCACGGAGGGCATACAGTTATATAGGCTACACCGTGGTAACATGAGGCTTAAGTCTACTTAAAATGCTTTCCTGGTCAGCGAATGGAATTGAGGGGATCCGGCTGGGAGATCCACTGGTTTCTGCTTCAGAAAGAGCCACAGCAGTGATTTGTCTTACAGGTGGATCTAGGAGCTTCACGCCTCTGAAAGCAGGATCAGCTGGAGGAGCAGCAGCGAGCAGAGAGCTGGCCATGGCGGCGAAGACCTCCCTCCCTCATTAATGAGTTCTTACAGTCAGAGAGCTGCTTTGAGAGCTGGTGGCTGGGGCACGCCGAGTCGATTCCCCTTTTAACCATTTCTGTCAGATTTGTTTAGGGAGAGGTGCACCTTGTGCCCCTCCGCCCCTACACATCGTGGCCAGGGCTCCACACCTCTGCAGCTGCTGCAGGAAGGCAGAAGGAGCTGCCTTTCCATCCCACGCCTTGCCAGACACAGGACTCTGCAGCCAAGATGCGACCAGTTACACCGGAGGAGATGCGGGAGGCAGAAGAGCCACACAGTTCTCACAAAGCTGCACAGGTCCTCCGGGGCTGGTGGCACTGACCAGCAGAGCAAGAGGATGGAACTCTGAGTACACTTAGGGAGTGGAGATCTCCAGGTTGGCATTCATTTAGACAAGGTCACTTTTCTGACCATACTGGCACTTTAAGATGCTGTTGAGTTTGCAGACATGGAAAAATGAAACTCTACGAAGATGCCGGAGGTAAGAACCGACGAGGTTTCTGAGATTTCGGGGTTAGCAGAAGAAGGAACTAATATCATCACTGTCTCCGTGATATTCTGGGACAATCTGATCCGAAGTTCCTGTCTCCTGGTCTGTATATCCAGGCTCCAAGACTGCCTCGAACCAAGGGTGAAGCAAGATCTCTGGAGCAGTGAGTCTTTCAGAAGGCTCCCGCCGCAGGAGGCTGCGAATGAGGCAGCGGGCTTTCGGGGAGACGTGGTCAGGAATACAGAACTGTCCACGCCGGATTTTGGAAAACAGAGTGCTAGGGTCCGAGTCATGGAAGGGATAGCGTCCCACCAGCAGGGTATAGAGCATCACTCCCAAACTCCACACATCGGCCGATTTTCCAGAGTAAGTCCCTGTTGTGTTTAGGATCTCAGGACTGACGTATGCTGGGCAGCCGTGCTTGTCTGAGAGTGCATCGTCTTCTCCTTTGATGATGTGTGTGTCTTCCAGGCTCTCCAGACGCAGCTGAGTCCTAGGGTAGGCAGGAGAGGAAGCCACAGGTGAGAAACAGAAACACGCAGCCATGAGCAAGCACAGCAAGCCCCTGCCATGGCCCCATTCTCTCTCACATTGGCACTGAAAAAGGAAACACTTCTTATCTTGTAGCAGAGAAGTCGCCCGGACTCCTGGCCACGTGTAATGGAAGTGCTGCTGTGTGCATCGGGCCAGCATTCAGTGACACTCACTTTTTTTATTAACTGGGGATTTTAACAACACAGAGGGCTCTTGAGGAACACCAACTCACCTTCTACCCACACAGGTTGCAGTGCCACTGCAGGGGGTTAATTTGTCACATGGCACCATACAGCCACTATGGGCCATTCAGGCTTTGAGCAAACAGCATCCAGCTGTGGGATTCCACAGACCACAAAGCTCCCCTCTGCACTGGTGAGGATCATTGCCTTTCCTAAGCTTTTTATTTGTTTTCTCATTTTAGTTTGTAATTTATTATTTTTGCCTTTCTGGAGCATATCACCGCACCCACCATCTCCCAGGTGGGGATGGGTCCACCCCCGCCTCCTATTTTGGAGGGTAAGGGGAGGTCCCATCGGCAGGGAAGCCATCAGCCAGCCCTGGAAGGGCTCTGCGCTGCCTGGCAGTGCGCTGGGGTGTAGATATGTTGGCTGCAGCCTGTCCTCAGCCTGACCTCGGCAAATACCCATTGGTTCTGCAAACGGAAAATATGACTCAACGAGAACCGTGGGCCCAGGATTGGCTGCGGGAGCCCTGAAACTGCACCTGTGCGAGAGCCCGCGTCGCCTGCCATTGCTTAACCCTCTTCTTGCCAAATGTGATGCACATGACATCGCCTGTGCAACACGTTATTTCCAAATGAGCGAGACTGTGTGCAACGTAACATTTCAACAAATGTTTCATCTTCTTATGGGAGGGAAAAGTTGCAATAGTTTCCTTCAAAGGAATAGTTTTCTTTACGTGTCAACATACGGCTGTTTCTGTTTCAGAGGGGCAGTGCTGGGTAGTTTTCTTATCACATTCGTAAAAGGTATCCTGAAGAATCATTAGCCCGGTTTAACAAAACAAACAAAATCCCTTTTCTTCTCCATCAGTAATATCACCTTAAACACTTTTATGATAGTAAGCACAACTCCATTACAGCTTTTACTTAGTTTTTAACATTCCTCGGGATAAGCAGCTAGTCAAGAGTCAATTTTGCTGATTAAAAATGTATTTCTGACTCTGCCATGTGCAGTGAAGCACTGCAAGAGCAGCGAACACTCCAGGGGAATACTGAATTATTTCCCTAATCTGAATTTAACAACTAGATTCTATGATCTCCTCTATGAACCTATGCTTTAGGCTAAGTTTTATTAAAGTGATTTTCTTTGATGCAGGATTCCCAAAGCATTATTAAACTTCCCTGCTGTGTGTGCCCACATCCACAGGCACAGGGGGCACGGAAAGCTCGGCAGTGGAGCAGGGATAAAAGCCTCGAAGGACACAGCAGCATCACCCTGATCAGCAGAGTAGTTCAGCAAGGACACCCTTCCCAAGGGCTGTGGCTCCACCGTGGGTCACAAGGCAACTCTCCCGAGGAGGGACCAGAGCTCCAGCTCCTCACACGTCCTGCTCCCCCAGCCGGGCTGCTTCCTCTTCCCAGCACACCCCCTCAGCATCCCCCCTCTCCCTCTCTGCCTTTTATTCATTTGACACTGAATGAGTGGCACACATGACATCTTCTGGCGCTAATGAGCATCCGAACTATCATCCTTTCGTCTGCCAGCGGGTTTCACTGAACTTCTGCTGAATGAGAGGAAGCTCCCGGCGAGCTTCCTCCCTTTCATCAGTCAAGATCAAACAAACAAAAAGTGCGCACCGGTTAGATCCGTGGCCTACTACACACACGTGATGCGGACCTACGCGGATTGCTCGGAGGTGATGCCCGGCTGACAGGACTGTTTCCACTCCCTGGGACGCTTTTTGTGTCTCTGGATGTGGCATTCCTCCCTCCCCACTCACCCCAGGGCTGGCTGCTGACAGCCACTTACCTTTCTTCATTAGAGAAGACAAATTTCCTGAGCTTGAGGTCACCAAGTACGATGGCTGACTGGTGGCAGTGAGCTACAGCGGAGACAATCTGCTTGAACAGCCGGGCAGCCTCCTCTTCCCGCAGCCTCTTGCAGCTCCTCACGTAGGAGTGCATGTCCCCAAAGTCCTTTTCAAAAAACACATAGGCCTTGGTGTCCCCGAGAATGACTTCGACAACCCCGGTGATGTTTCTGTGTGACGGCAGCTGAATGTAAGGTCGGATCTTGTCCTGGTAGTGTTTGAGGGGGAACACCTGTAGAGAGGAAATTAAACCGAAATTCATTCTCAAGGGCGTTGAAAGCTGGAGCTCCCGTAGCAACTCTCCCCCAAACAATGACGAGGGAGCTGGAGGGGAGCCAGGGCTCGGCAGGACCGGCAGAAGCGGCTACCGGGACCCTTCCTGTTCGTTTTATATTGCAAGGTTGTGGGGGGAAACTGAAACAAACCACCATTCCCACAGCCTTTGGGGGGAAGGCGCTTCGAGGTAAGCCGGAGTCCCAGCTCACTCTCAGCGCGTGCAAATCCCGCCGGGGGCTGGCCGGGCGTTCCCAGCCGGGGAGCAGCGGGAGGATGTTCGGCAGGGCTGTCCCCGGCCGGGCGCTCGGACGCGCCGGCCGGACCCGCTCCCACCCGCTCGGCTCCGCTCCCGCTCACCTTGCAGCGCAGCTCCCGGCCCGAGC